>QNGE01000413.1:168873-296283 GCA_008508345.1 Paragonimus westermani
GGACGTAGTCATTTTCAGTAGTTAGGTCCCTTCCCGTCCCCTTCTTTTTCCTTCTCGATCTTTCTATATAGGGTTTGCTGATTCTTCATGGTTGTGTGGCAATTAAGCACTAGTGTTAACCACTGATGTATTGCTGTCTATGATGATGATGATCACCGATGTCTGCGTTCAGTCGCTCGTATCGGGTGGCATCAGCGTGTAAGTAACGAGGAGGTTAGGAAGCGAGTGTTTAGTAGTGATTGCCAAACGAGTTCTTTTATCCAGTTTCTACGTTTGCACAGGCTTAGATGGTTAGGTCACGTACTAAGGATGCCAGCTAGTCGTCTTCCACACCGAGCACTGTTCGTTGACATTGCGACCGACTGGTGTAGGGTGGGAGGTGGATAGATAAAGACCTGGCGTAGGGAAATGAAGTCGTTCACCAAGGGGTTGGCCACTATAGATCGAGTTCGTCTTCCGGCCTGGGGCCCTCGCGACTCACAGAGTCGTTGGCTGGAGACTGTAGGTGAGATGGCGGCTAATCGAGCTCAGTGGCGTGAATGTTGTCGTTGTTTGTCTGAGCTGTCTGTGAAGTGAGTGCATTTAGTGACGCGTGGCAGTGAAAGCCGTATGGAAGCTGTCTCGCTGGTGACGTCTCACTCTCACTTGCAGCTCGGTTGTTTGTTTGCAAGGTGTAGGCACCTTGATGTTGAATGTTTGAATATGGACGTAGTCAATTTTAGTAGTTAGGTCCCGTTCCTGCCCCCTTCTTTTTTCCTTCTCTCTCTTCCTATATAGGGTTTGCTTTTTCCTCATGGTTGTGTGGCAGTTAAGCATTAGTGTGAACCACTGATGTATTGCTGTCTCTGATGATGATGATGATGATGACACAGACCAAAAGTTGCTGTACCGATCGATGACAGTCGACAGTTGTTTTCCATGCAAAGCTTGACTTGAGTGGATCGGCCAAGCGGACCTAAACACATTGTACATTATCAAGTTGACATCACTCACATTTGATTACAGCCTTCGCATTCAAATGGTCAACTTAAAAATAAACCAAATCCCCGACTACTCATCAGTAACATTGTACTTTAACGTATGCTCTGCATTGTTTACGCATTTTCATCTGTCGAAGTTTCAACACTCCACTCTTAGCGGAGTGTATCTCTTCCAGCTTTCGACAACAACTTCGGGGACGCGCATTCGTCACTCATTACAAGGGTCTTCGTAGAGTCTTGCAACATCGCTGATACCCTTTTCTCATACTCCTATTTTTATCATTTTTCCTTAATGTAACTTTACGACAAGAGATAACAACGAGTCTACTTGGTATGTTGGGTAACGTTTCGATTCATGTTTATTACGGTCAAAATTATCTGTGTAGCAAACTCAAGCTGTCCACCAGTAGATAGAGGAATGGAATTATACGCTGATAAAACACCACACATGCGCATCTGATCAATCCGAGTGTGTTGCCTTGTCAGAAACAGACTGATAGTCAATTCATGTTGCGTACAGAGGTTGGATTGCAGTCGTTTGATAAGCAAGGCTCGTGCAAAGCGCAATAACCGATTGTTCTTAGTTGTTTAGACGACCAGGAAAGCTTCAGTGGCGTTAACCTTGTGTTTCACCCTGACCACGTGTTGTGCGGTCAATGCAGCTGACCATCGGTTCCGCGTTGGTGGTGTAAACGGCGTGACAATTTTGACCCGTCAGATATTCGACCCAATCTGAAATGTGCACAGTTATTCCATGAAGCAATTGTCTCTCCGCTCTGCCGACGTAGATGGTCGAACACTTGTGTCTGAATTGGTAAACACAATTTGGTCTGGTTAGGAGTAGCAACGCACTGTTAACCAGAAGTGTTGGAATCCGAGTTGTGTTGTAAACAACAATAAACTTGACTGCGTAACAGATGAATTGTAGCACAATTTAGCCGTCCGATAAGTGGTATTGACATCATTTTTTGAAGGAAACTTTAGGGATTTTCATTTCCGGTACGCTGATCGATACCTGGTTGTTAAAGCGAGGTTTTGGGTACTTCTTGATAAAATTTTCAGGGTGACCATTTTCTTTGAAATTTTTACTGGGCAATGTGTATTCCGAACTGGGTCTGTCGAACGTACGCCGTCCACGAACTTTGTGAAATGGTGTTATCATACATTTCACAATGTACTAGCTTATCGTGCAAGGATCAGGCGTCGTGGCTGTGCACTTTCACCATTTTTGTTCAATTTTCTCATAGATGAAACAACGATGGCGGTGTGCGACATTGACGAAATGTTGGCATGGACTTCCCATCTGATGGAAAACTGACTACTCTCTCCTATCCTGCCAACAAGATATTGCTGTTCGACAATTTCCAAGCAACATAGTCATTGTTAGATGTCATTTCGTATTTTGCTCAATACAGTCTGAAAGTGCAACTTGCTTTCGCCGGACTACCTTGATTACATGGGTTAATTGTTAGATAATGAAGGTTATTGGCCGGTTTGTTTACCTAGGAAGTTACACCATCCGCAACGGAGGTGCAGGGAACTAAGTAGAAGCTCGTAATCTCAAGGATCGGTCAGCATTCACCAATCTAAGACACCTCTGGTAACAGAAAGTCGTCTCTCTCAAGCTTAGTGGTCGCGTGTATAATGTGCTTGTCAAGACCGTGCTATCTTACTGCTGCAAAACATGGCTGTTCACGATGGAAGACTCGAATCGTCTTCAAATATTTGACCATCGATGCTTGCGTTCAACTATTAACATCAGCTGATCCCAAAAGGTAAGCAACGGGGATATTTGCAGGTGGCATTTGGTAGTGAATGCCTAGGGAGTTCTTTTGATCAATCGTTACGTTTGCACGGACATACTGAGGACACCAGCTAGTTGTCTGTCACCCCGAGCACTCTATGGGTGCTGACGCCAACTAACGCAAGGTGCAACATGGACAGATGATAATCTTGTGTAGAGAAATGAAGTCATCCATCAAGAGTTTAGTCACTGTAGACTGGGTTCGTCTCCCGGATTGGAACGCTCGCGATTCACAAAGTCGGTGACCGGAGACGTTAGGTGAGATAGCAGCTAATCTGGCTCAGTGAGTTGGATGCTGCTGTTGTTTGGCTGAGTTGTCTATGAGGTAAGTACACTTGATGGCACGAGAGATTGAAGGTTACAGAGATGGTCCTTTGCTGTTGGTGCTTTATTTTCACCTGTTGCTCGTTTGTTTGTTCGGGAGGTGTGATTACCTTGCTGTTGAATGTTTGAGTGTAAAAATATTTGTTTTTTTTTCCAGTATGCATATTCCTTCATTTATCTTCCTCTATTTGTTCTTAGCTTGGATTTGATCTTTTCCTCGTGTTTGTAGGGTATTCATGCATCGGCACGAATCACTGATGTTTTTTTATATTTGATAATGTTGGTTATATTGCTGATTTGGTCAAGATATGAACGTGCTTAAGGACATTTCGGCATCTTTGTACACATTGAGGCGACGCATAAGTGCGTCGTATAGGTATTCTTTCCTAGCTTCTCCCACTTGCACTTTTTCCGACGAAGGGGCACAAGAATGAATTGGGCGGTTATGCAGTCTCACTGCTTAATAGCTTTCGAAACCATTTTCAGTTTCTTTCTGGACTCCACCTGTCAGCGACTTGCTGGTGTTAATTTTTGTGATCATCGCCTGTGCACAAAGGCGGCAGCGCACTGGCATTAGGGTATGTCTGACTTTGTCGAACGTAGGTTGTGTGGGTGTCGCATGATGCGACTGTTTGTGCGATAGATTATTTCGTGTGTACATGATGGACTGTCTCGGCACTCTTATTGAGCATTCAGAGCAATATGGGTGCTGTATCATCCTCATTTTGTGCGTATTCCTTGTCTCGTGTATGTGTTAGGATAGATTGGTTTTGACTTACGCGTATTTAAAAATGACTTCTGTTTAACGATTTACATTGGACCTTTGCGTACCTTGCCGCAGGGATTCATGGACTGAACTGCACAGGGTATTAGGAATGATTCATATCAGAAGAATACTCACACGAAAATAATGCCAATGAAGTCAGAAGTATTGGACACTGTAGTCGGCATACTTTGTGTAAGTAATTTAGGAATTTCACGACATTTAGAACTACTTTCTGTTATTTTGGTTGCCCTTTGTGTTATATATCGATTTGCAACGCTCTTGACGAAAGCCATCAATGATGACTAACGCAGAGAGTACCACTGTTTACCAGAAAAGTATCTCGGCTTGCACATCAAACTAGTTCATGCTTTTCTGACTTTTTCACCTTTTGAATACGCATAGGTGGGACGCTCTCGTGCAATATTTATCCATATAACCAATTACAAGGTGGCTAGCCTCAGTGTTATAAGAGGATTCCTGATGATCCCGGCTTGAGGCTACAATCTTAGGCTTAGTTGTCAGCCTCTTTGTGATTGGAATACTGAACGAACTAGTGACCAGTCTTCCAATTGTGTAGTTATGATTTTTTTCTGTCCTCACATCAGGAAGGCACGCACAACCCTAAACGCAGTTCCTATGGGCACAGTTTGGTGATCGATCCATGGGGTCAAATCGTGGCGGAACAGTTAGAACCCGGCCCGGGTTTGTTTCTTTGTGATATCCATGTGGACGTTGTTCCCGGGGTCGCCAAGTCAAAATCTCCGCTTTCTGTCGTGCGACAATCTATCCCCGTCGAATATCACCGCCGATTCGACTTGTTTCCTATGCAAGACAGTGGCCACCGGAGAGGTTAGTTATAGCCTCATTATTCCTTGTGTGATTGTTGATTGCAAACAGCACATTCGATCGTGCTTAAGTGGAACAAAGTTTACTGTTTATAAGACGTACCCAATAACAGGATTGGTGACCTCCAGTTTGGAATTTGGTATCGTCACCGTTAGGCTGTAGTTGACTGCCATTAATAAAATTTTACAGATCAGTCAACACATTAAGTACAGCTTGATGTTGCTCCCGGTACAGCTGCTCACCTGGACGACATTATAGTTGTGGGTCACGATGCAGAGGATCTGGAGCAGAAGCTGGATCAAACTCCTACTCGTTTGGGTGAGTATGGCTTCCGACTCCGCGCCGATAAATGCAGCTTTGGGATGCCCAGCATCAAGTATCTTGGATTCATTGTGGACAAAGATGGCTGACGACTTGACCCAGCCAACGTGGATGTCATACAGAGGATGCCGACTCCAACAGACGTGCCAACTCTACAGTCTGTCTTGGGACTGTTTAGTCACTACTATGCATTCCTCCAGGAACTCCATCGAATCGGAACGTCAATGAACCGTTTGCTCACTAGAGATGTTATGTGAAAGTGGTCAACAGAATGTCAACGATCCTTTGATCGCATCAAAGCCCTGCTGCTTTCAGTCCTTTTTGCGCTCCATTTTCCGGCGCTATCACTTGTCATGGCTTCAGACGCATCCAACTGTGGAATAGATGCTGTGATATCACATACGTTCCCAGATGGAAGGGAAAAGGCAATCGCGCATGCATCAAGGTCGGTTTCACCCCCTGGGCGAAACTACAGTTAGATAAAGAACAAGGCTCTGGCAATGATCTTCGCAGTGAGGAATTTTCATAAAATGCCGTACGGGCGACATTTTTCTTTGTTGACGAATCATAAACCGTTACTCGTAGTGTTCGGCTCAAAGAAAGGAATCCCGGTTTACACGGCTAATCGCCTGCAAAGATGGGCAACAATGCTCCCTGCCAATGACTTCACGATACAATACGGTTTCACAACCAGCTTCTTTCAGGTTGCTGCTTTATTCAGATTCATGGGATCACAGACACCGAACGACGAGGACACAACAGTCGCAGTGCTCAACATTGATTTCGATATACACCTCATCCTCAGCGAGGCTGTTCGAGCACTTCCAGTGACAGCAGTGATGATCAAAGAGACGACCAAACTGGATCCACTTTTGATGCGAGTAAAGACGTTTATCCGCACAACATGCCAGCATGCAGACCTCAATGGCGACTTACGGGAATACTTCCGTCGTCGAGAAGCTTTTAAGATCTTGGACGGTTGCGTCATGTTTGCCGGCAGAGTAGAAGCCTCCCAACGACATGTGCTCAATCAATTCCACGGTGGACACCCAGGGATCAGCCAAATAAGGTATTTGGCGTGCAGTTTTGCCTACTGGCCACGAATGGACAATCGAATTGAGGAGCATTGCCAAAAATGTACATCCTGTTGTTTGGCTGCGAAAAACCCTGTGAATGTGAACTGCGCACTCGGCCAGTAGCTCAAAGACTGTCAGAGACTCCACATGGAGTTTGTCGGATCATTCAGTGGACAAACCTATCTGGTTTTCGTCGATACCAAGTGGACAGAAGTTCACAATCTCCGACAGTTGACTACGGGCAGCACTATATAGAAGCTATCGAAGCTCTTCAGCTGTTTCGGACTGCCAGAGACTTTGGTCACAGAAAACGGTTCTCAGTTCACCTCTTCCATCTTCAAAAACGACTATCAACGGTCAGGTATCCAGCAACTGGGATGTCCAACTTACTATCGCCAGTCGAACGGACAAGCTAGCTTAGTGACTTTAACTACTGCTTTTCGTAACTGTTCTTCGGTCTTCTGATTCTAGGATGTTTGTAGTTCGCTATGCGTCATATAGGTACCTTGTAATTCCCTCCTTTTTACACACTTTGCTGAAGCGGAGCAAAGGTGTTTTTTCACCCGTCTTTTGGTTTGTCTTGGGAGCAGTTAACAGGGACAGTAGCATTGTTTTTCGGGATCAGGATTTTCCGTGTTAATTATTACAAGGAGGAGGATCCGATTTCTGTCAAGCGCGTTACTATGCCGTGTACGAACCAGTATATTCTCTCGAGGGTTCACAACAAAGTGATTTTAAGAATGGTTGAGCTGATGAGTAACCTAAAGCATATTTAACCAGGAATGCCACTGACTGTTTGTACCGACAGCACGGAATTCGAACGATTCCTAGCCAGTACCCGACTACATACTGTCAGATTGACTTCCTACTATCCGGCTTCGAATGGCGTTGTTGAGCCTGCAGCACAAATCGTCAAAAAAAGGCTATTCAAAACAACGGACCGGTACCACCTAAACAAGAATGGGTAGGTTTCTTTTCATTCTTGCCGCTCGACGCCCACTGAGAGCAAGTGTACACCTTCAGCAAAGTTAATGTTTAGCAGATACATAAAATCCCGATAACAAAAGTTATTTTTTAATCTAATTCAGATGGGAACATAACACCGGAGGACCGCGTCTTCACAGAATGAGCAAAACGGGAAGGACCTTACTTGAAAATGCTCCGATGTGTACTCTATCGCATGAGACATACCGGCACCCTTCAATAGTCATTAGTTCAGCTGGAAGCCACAACGATTGACAATTATCAGGTGGTCTTATTTAAGCCACATTAGCCCACGAGTTGTAGACATGCCGATGAAACGCAGATAGCGTAACTACGGTGGATGGTTCAAAGAAAAATGGAAGCTCATCATCATCCTCATAGACAGCAATACATCAGTGACTGTCATTGATGTTTAACTACCACACAACTATGAAGAAAAAGACATCATGTACAGGAGGAGAGAAGGCAACATAAGGGGAGGGGACCTAACTATAAAAAATGGTCATGTCTATATTCAATCATTCAGTATCGGTGTGCCCTCATCTTGCAGACAAGTCAACGAGCTATTAGTGAAAGAAAAGCGTTATCCACAATACAGCTTCCTCGCGGTGTTCACTGCCCCGCGTCATTCAGTGCACTTACTTCACAGACATCTTGGCCAAACAGCGGCAACATTCAGGTCACCGAACCCACCTCACCTAACGTCTTTAGCCACCGACTCTATAATTTGCCAGGTCTTTAGCCCGGGAGATGAACCCGATCTACAGTGGCCAGCCTCTTGATAGACGATTTCACTTCCGTACGCAGAGTATTCATTTGTCCACCTCGTGCTTTGCGCCAGTCGGCNACTATGAAGAAAAAGACATCATGTACAGGAGGAGAGAAGGCAACATAAGGGGAGGGGACCTAACTATAAAAAATGGTCATGTCTATATTCAATCATTCAGTATCGGTGTGCCCTCATCTTGCAGACAAGTCAACGAGCTATTAGTGAAAGAAAAGCGTTATCCACAATACAGCTTCCTCGCGGTGTTCACTGCCCCGCGTCATTCAGTGCACTTACTTCACAGACATCTTGGCCAAACAGCGGCAACATTCAGGTCACCGAACCCACCTCACCTAACGTCTTTAGCCACCGACTCTATAATTTGCCAGGTCTTTAGCCTGGGTGATGAACCCGATCTACAGTGGCCAGTTTCTTGATAGACGATTTCACTTCCGTACGCAGAGTATTCATTTGTCCACCTCGTGCTTTACGCCAGTCGGCCGCAGCGTCGGCAGAATGCTCAGTGTGGCAGACGGCTAGGTGGCATCCTTAGTACATGGGCTAACTATCTAAGTCTGCAGCGGTAAGCATTGAACAGAAGAGCACGTTTGGCAGTCATCAACAAATACCCACTTAAATTTTTCGTTATATCTTCTGCTGGCATCTTACGAGAGTGATCGAACGCAGATATCGGTGGTCGCATATTTGAAGTCGACTCCTGCCTTCTACCCCGAGCGACCATATTTCTTTGCTGTGTAGTAATTCATCCTTCACTGTCGCCTAATATACACGATCCTTAAGTCTCAGAAAGGTGCCTCTCTGTCGCCAGAGGTGTCTCAGGTTAGTGAATACCGCCCTACCCCTAAAGACACGCGCTTCTATTTCACTCCATGCACCTCCGTCGCCGCTGATGTCGTTTCCCAAGTGTACACCAACTTCCATAACCTCATTATCCAACGTTAAGTCTACGTAATCACGGCAATATTGCAGAAGCTGTTCACATTCGGAGTCTGCAAAGCGCGTTCCGAAATACTTAACAGAGTACGGAATGTGGTCTTACATCGTCTGTGTTGCTTGAAAATTTTCAAATAGGAACACCTTGTGTTCAGCATAATCAAGATTGGTCAATTTCTCGCCAGTTAGGAGATCCACACTGACGTCTTAACTTATCATATATCTGTAGTATGGACTTCTCGAGTGCCCTCCCTGACCGCTTCAGGTAAGAGCGAAATATCCATATACATGATACCTCATTTTATTGAATATATATGTCTGTATATGTATATAGAAACACTGTGCAACCACAAGTCATGAAGCCCAACGGGCAGACATCAAGGTGATCGGTTTAGAAAAGGGAAGAAAAAAAGGCTGGCTCTTGAATCGGTCTTCTTTCACAAAAGTTTCAATAGGACACCTCGATCTCGATACTCACTACAGTCCATTGATCACACAAATACGACAAAGATGAGTGATAGACAGACAAACATGCTGACTAGCCGGTAACCTCATTGTGGTTTTTCCATCATCACTTCATTTGGCAACGGATCCCTAGTGTGTGAATTTGAAATGTCACAATAAATACTCACCAATCAATGTTTGCCTTTTACATTTAGTAATATAGATATATAACCCCTCCCCCTAGGATTACTTACGCTTCACTAATTACTGTACAATGTGTTAGCAAAGACGACAGGCCACCATTGATGTGCACGTTAGCTCCAACTTCTGACCTGACATGTACATCAGATTAGTACCGTTCGTATATAAAACTATGACCTTGAGCACCATGTGAATTCCGTATCTCAGGAATGACAAAGTAAATTCACCTACAACTTCATGCACTTAGGATTAGATTTACCGTACTCTTAACAAACATGCATATGTTCATCACATCGACCAACTTGCAAACCTCATACGCTTACCCCATAATCAAAAAGTTTTCAATGGATACTGGTTAATCGCACTATTTTTCATGTAGGTTTTTTCTGTTCTTTGTTCCATCGCTGGCCCATTTGTTGTTTCACTTAGTTTGAAGCTTCAAAAATCGATCATGTATACCTCCATCCGTTTATGTTAGTTTGGTCTACTCATGCCCGTCAGTGAGTAGTGTATGCACAGCAATTTGAATCACTTCATTAAAATGTGACATTTTCATTTATTTTTGAAGTTTCTTATTAACTGATTGTCTTCGTTAAAGTTGACTGTTTTCTACATTATGGTGTTTGTCGCTAACTGATTGTCCACTCCAGATATGTGCAATCTCAGCTATTAGGAGATTTATAACGAAGAGTTTTCCTCTACCGAATTTGATTCAGATTGTTTGTAGTGTGAATATTTTGACTTCTATCGTGTATTGTTCCAAGCTGTTCAAATCTTTCTGGTGTATTCCCACTTTCGGGCGGTTTTGCGCCACACGTTACGGTTTGTTTGTCCATTTTTTACTAATATTAGTTCGAGATAATCGATACGGAGATTGATGTTTATCCGTTTGAAGTGAACTTTCAACGCTTTAATTAATTTGTCCATTCGTATTACACACAAGCGCGTATAAGATTACGTGGAAAGTGACTGTAGTTCGTTTGTAAACTAAGTGCCGTTAATCTGATAAATCTGTTGATGGTTTGGTCTAGCCTGATAACCACTAGATCTTCGGATTTCGTTAGTGCCAACCTGAAAAGTCCCAACTGTTTCCGTGAATCTTTCGCGAGGTAACTTTAAGGAAACAACTGAAGAGCGACATTCTCCCACTACGATCTCACCTGCTGCTCATTTCTTCAGTCCGACTTTGTTTTGTTCTGTGGTCCCAATCATATGAGCACACGACTTTGGTAAAACTAAGTTTTGCAAAGTTGACTTGTTGGAACACGCAACGTGACCTGAAAAATTCATGCTGCTTCCAGTTCCTGAACTTGAAATGATCTGTCTCACAGTGAAGGGCTTCATTGTTTTCAAAAAATACACTTCCTGAAAAAAGGCTCCCATCTCTAAATTGAAACGAGTCAACATATCCTGTGTGACAAGCCGAAAGTTTTGTTAGATGCTTGTTATCTTCGTATAATCAGAAACTGACAAGACATTAGCTTGGTAACCTGAAGCCCAAATGTCGTGGATTGCGGTTTACAATTGGAATCTGTTTTGGGTGCTGCTATTCTCAGAGTTTGAATTCTTTCCCCATCAGTGCTGTTTCAAGCCAAGAGGTAACTATACTCGTGTGAAAGTTAAGTTGAACTTGCATGAAATTACTTCACAGGAAAACAGTTTCGAGTTGTGTTATCGGTCTTCTTTCTACGACCGTTAACGATGAGACGTTCACCAGCCACGTGACTGGGAGAGAATGCACGTGTATTTATTTTTCACCTGCTTGATCGCACAACGTTCGGGCGATATACAATGACCTCTGGCGACGGAGAGGCTTCTCTCTGAAGTGTAAGAGCTGCGTATGTAAAGTGATTGTGCGGGCTGTGCTAGTGTACGGCTGCGAAACTTGGCCGTAAGTGTTTCAGCGTGCAGTTTGTAGCTCAGAAACCAGGTGTACATCAGTTTACAGCAGACTGTACAGCAACGTGTGGACATTTCGCACGATGAAGCGAGCATTGTTGAAGGCCAGAGGAGAAGGTCCCCCAAGTCCTGTTGTACAGACCTTCTTAACCAATTATCTGACAACTCCAAATCCAAACGTTCCAGATGGGAAGTCGCCGGCAGAATGCATGGTCAATAGGAAACTGAGAGCTGCCTTTGATATCATGATTCCGCCTTCAAACAGGAGGGGAGGACGCAATGCAGAAATGGAAAGACAGTACAATCGAAGACACGGAGCTTGCACACGATACTTCACGACCGGCAAGCCAGTGCTTGTACGCGTGTTTCACGGACCGATGAACTGGAAGAGAGAAGTATTCGTCCAGCGGAAAGGTTCAGTCCTCTATGACGTGGAAGTCGGCGAACCCACATGTGTGCGGCACGCAAACCAGATTCGCCGAAACTGCGGAGATGTGTGGTGCGACCTGGTAGGAATAACCGCACAACTCGATCTATTACTGGACGCATTCGACTTGAAGAGGAAAGAACGCCCTACCAAAGCCGACAAGTCGTCAGAACCGACGTCACAATCCCAGGACGCTGAGCCCAAGTATCCCGTGGGGTGGAGACGACGGAGAAACAGATGCGGCAAACCGGTCAAGCCCATTCAAGTCAATCCTCGGGAGCAGTCTTATGACTGAACCCAACAGTCTTCAAGGGGGAACCCATTTCTTTCCGTCCAAAACCGCCTCCTTGCTCGAGAAAACGACGCTATCCAAACACAATAGGCGGAAATGTCGTGAACATCCCCCGGGCTAAAGACCTGGCAAATTATAGAGTCGGTGGCTAAAGACGTTAGGTGAGGTGGGTTCGGTGACCTGAATGTTGCCGCTGTTTGGCCAAGATGTCTGTGAAGTAAGTGCACTGAATGACGCGGGGCAGTGAACACCGCGAGGAAGCTGTATTGTGGATAACGCTTTTCTTTCACTAATAGCTCGTTGACTTGTCTGCAAGATGAGGGCACACCGATACTGAATGATTGAATATAGACATGACCATTTTTTATAGTTAGGTCCCCTCCCCTTATGTTGCCTTCTCTCCTTTTGTACATGATGTGTTAGGTTCTGAATGGTCAACCTCCATGCCTCACATGCATTCATGTGTTGGTCCATTCATGATCCATCGTCCTGATCAACTGGCAGGTGAGGCATGCGTCCACACAGGAGCTCGAAAGACGATTTCCTCGTTGCCTTGTGGAGATGAGCGAAGGGCCAAAAAAATCAACATCAACACCTCTTCTCATCTCCCTCCGATCGCCACTAATCGATTGTTTACTCTTGTCAATCCGCTTGATTGAGGGAGGTATGGTGTCGTGTGAATTTTCTTGATTACAAGCGCATCAAACAGTTCCGGAACTCCTCACTTGAGCAGCAGGGGTCTTGATCAGTCAGTGAGCTTCTTGGTATTCTATGATCTGCAGCAACGTATTCCATCACATCCCTACATGCAGCGCGTGCACGTTGAACGGGTATAGAGATCGCTTCGATCCTTCTCGAGAAATGTTCCGTCGTAACGACGATGTACTGGGTTCCGTAAGTGGTTACCACGCATACAGAACATAGTTTCTTGAATTTGCAGACTGAGATTGCCTGAGAGGGATATTGATTCAGGTTGTTAGCGCCTTTCAGTAGCTGACATTTTTTCGCACGGCAGTATGTAACTGTTAACATCGTCTTTCGTCCCCGTTCGCGATCGTGACAATCTACTCCCTGTATAGTATGGCGTTGTCGAAAAAAACGAACGGCTGTTTCAACATATGACCAACGACTCCAACGTCCTACCCTCCACGGCCATTAACTCTGAGGGTGAATCCACCCATTCCTGGACTTCTCTCCGAAACAAAAATAATCGGCGGAACGTTTAAGCATTGCTTTTTCTTGCCCAACGTTCAAATCCACTGCATCTGTCGCTCGCGTTGTTAGGATTTTACTCCGCGTTCTCCACCTTAGAAGCCACCATTTACTGGGTTAGTCTTTTCACTCGGATTCGAAATTCGGTCCATTCACGTTGTTTGTTTGCTATAAACTTGTTAACCGTGCAAAAGTTTCTGTCCTATCGTTGATAAGCCGTGTTATCCAATTCTTCCAAAGTCATCAGACATGCGATGAGAGCTGTTCCCGGACTGTTGGTAGAATTTTCTCCACGAACTGATTCAGTAGCATGCGTTGTTTCGTGTGTTTGAGAAACAATGGCAGGGCTCTTGATAACGCTGCCCACGGTGACACGGTGTAGACATGAACGTCGCCCGCCTGATCAAAGTGGGTGCTGCTGAATCACTGTCTCCTGACAGCGTTGACCTGCTTACAGCGGTACTCATCAATCGAATCAAATAATCGTAAGGTGGGTATAACTAACCACAGACGCACTGCTCAATCTGTTTGTATGATTTAACAGTGGTGGCTGTGCCAATGAAATCGGAGTGGTATTTCGAATTTTACGGACGATAACTTAATCAGTCATTTGCCGCTTTTAATTGACGAGTCCAATTTTCGGATACCCATGACTGGGGGCAATTTGGTAGTCTTTTTACACGTCGGATACACTTTGAATGCGTCTGGAACGAACTCCGCATGGCGAATGGCAATCAATGGATTAGTATTCTCCTTCCTCTGTAAACGCCGTCCATCTGATCATTGCGCATGTTTTTGAACTTTCCACTGCTCGTATTTCAGTCTCTGGTGAACATTGGACGCCTTAAAGTATTGAGAATCTGGCCGTTAGCTGCTTTTCTTTTGTTCAGCTTACAGCTGAGGCATCTGTCTTTGTATTGGTGACTACTTCAACAAAAACCTGTATTTATCAGAATCCACCTGTTATCCTCGTAAGCTGCATATGCTAGTTTGTGCATTAAAATAGGTCCTTTTTGATGGACTTCAGGTCCATCAACATCATTAAAGGACCCTGGTGATTGTTCCGTTGGATTGGTACATATTTGCTTTTTCTCCGCTCTGTTCACAATAGTTTATATGAAGTATATTGCAATGGCCTTTACGTTATCATTAGCGTTATCATTGTCAAATTTTCTTATGCGGTTTCAGAAATTGGGACGGAGCAGTACACTTTTGGACCGAATGTCATCCCAGCAAAGTGTGTGTTTTATCGATCCGCCTTAAGCTTCGCCTTCGTTAATATCAGCCCGCTGGTTCCCGGCCGTATCCTTTACTCTTGTCCTGGCATTTCAGGTCGACTCCGGCAAGTATCCGTGGTTGATGTAATCTATCGGATTGTTGTAGTCTTGTTTACGTAATACTCGGTGTGTCTGTAGGCATCTGGTCCCTGTTTTTCATTATCTGTATGGCCTATATAACAGACATACTTTGCGTCTGTGATTGATGAGAGTAAGTGAAATTTTGACATACCGCAACATGTCTTCTCTGATAAAGGATCCATGAGTTATATTATTGAGCTCCGGCGGTCAGAAAGACTTGATTGAATTGGTGATGAGCTTACTCTGCTCCCAGCTTACAATACTGCCATTTTGATAGATCATTCCTCTGCTTGTGAATCCCAGTTGTGATTTTTTTTTATATAGAAACCGCGCTGTATTCTGTAACCGATCTATCTCTACTTTTGTCGATTACACTACAGGAGTGAGATGTTTGCTCTTTGCGCGACTGTGTTTATTTGTTTCATGAAATTTTTTGAGAAACTGGACACTTTTAGAACTTCTCAGATCGTTTTTATACTTTCTTCTATAACCCATACACTCGGCTTAGCAGTTTCAGTGAAATCTCCAGATAGCCTCACCACTTGTATCATAGTCATTAATTATCCACTCTTCTCGGACTGCCTACTTATGGATTTGTGTTATAGCCTTGACTACTTTGCAGATGTTTTAGTCTGCCCTCTGGCCAGACTACCTCGATTCGATGACTTGAGTCCGGGTCAAGTGGCTGATTTATATCTTACTGTCAAAAGTATCGCAGCAACACTGGCCTCACACTTTTCCACCACTGGCCTGACAATTTCCGTGCAGGATGGTCCGGATGCAGGACAGAGTGTTCCAGTGAGTTTGCACAGGGTACTCGATTGTGCTGGAAAATACTCCAAATGAGGGCGTGCTCATCTTTTACAGCCAAGCGGGTCTATATACATTATTGGTAGTTTGTTTTTTCTCACCTGATCTGCAATGGCAACTTCTTGGTTGGAAGCAGCGATATATGCATAGCTGGACAAAAGAGTCGACAAGGTAGATTACACGGCCAACCCAGCAAGAATCAGTTGTGTGTATAATTTCACATTGCTCTCGCTCACATTTTGTACACCTGTTGGAATGACTGTTCGAACCGTTCGTCGTTGTTCACTTCCTCATAGTGATCGCTTATTTGACTTTTGTTCGATACCGTCGGTTTAGTTAGGTGTCCAAAATTTCACTTGCCCGCAGCATGCTGACTGACTAAGACCGTCATTTTTTCGATTGGTTGGAATGTGTATGACAGATAGATTTCACTTTTGGAAGTTGAGTGGAAAGGTACACGTTTGGAGGGTGATTCACTAATTCCATGAGCAACCCCACTGCACATGGTAGTAGTCATTCGGCTTGTGCAGCGGATGCAGTCCATTCAACTGGGGTTACGAGTTTCAAGAGCACAAGGTGAGATGATAGTGTTCCGGCTCACTTCCGCAATAATATGTGAATGTTCGAGTCATTTTACATCATTCGTATGTACCTCTGCTGACCTCCTCAACCACCGAATGAGTTCCAAGACTGTCGAAGTACAGACATTTTCGAAGGTATAGCAGCCTATAAAACGACAATACACTGTGACACTTNCAGAACTCATTAAACCTGCAAGGCGATATTTTAGATTACTGAGTGATGGTCAACTTGAAAACAAACCAAATCCCCGACTACTCATCAGTATCCTAGTTATAATAATTACAGAGGATGAAACTATCGCTAATTGTATCGCACGTTTGTATTCAATCTTGTGTGGTACTTCGGATGTGATATCGAGCCAGGTGAAGTGATGAGAGATGTGTTGGCCTGCATGGAAATCAATGAACTACTGATATTCGATAGTTGTTTGAGTAATCGATGTCGCGGACTGAGTGCACGTATAGTGTGGTGTAACGAATAGAGAGCGATTAAGTTTTCCTTTCTAGTCCACTTTAGCCAAACGATTCCAACTGCTCATGTTCGTTTTTGCTGAGTAATATGCTACTTGACTCGAATCGATGTTAATTGTGAAGATCGAAGGGATCATTGAATAGACTAACGTGTGAAACAAATGGATCTTTCATACGGAATTCCACTGAGCGCAGATGAGCAATTCCATGGTCGCCTGACCTATCTCACTTCACTTATAAGGTTACGATGGTTTAGTTTACGTGTGGGTTGCTGCTTGGTCATCAGGGGAAAGTTTGTCGTTCATGTACTAATGGTCAAAGCTGGCGTAACGCTTAGCATCTGGATATGTGTGTGATCACGTACCCCTAGATGATAAACATTATTCCGGCCCATCATTGTCAGCATTTTTCGAGTTGTCAGTTCCTTATCTCACTCTTTTGGTTATCTGTGAAATCATCTAGAACGATATAGTAGTCTAACACAGAATCAAGTGTGTGTAAGCACATCTATCTTTTGTTCCGATGATATCCTATCTGGGCTGGTTACCAACTTCTTGTGTTTCACATTTACCAGGTCATTCACCTCTCTTCTTTTCTCTTTCAGCACGTTCACGTACATGTTCTTCCGAGAAAACCCAACGATTTTGCTCGAAATGATGATATCTACGAAGCGGTAATCAGATCTTTGTTCAGCATCACCGTTTATACCACCATCATACTTTGGTATAGTCAGGCCTAAACCTGACGTTTCATCCCATTTGACATAGTCTACGACTGGCGACGTTAGAGAAGAGACAGTTTGAACAGTGTTATTGCTTGGGTATGCTGTCTGGGACGTAAGGACGTTAAATGGAACGGAGTATTGAAAGCCAGAAAGATGCTACCTTACATTCGTTTGCATTCCGGTCGTTTGTTTGCAAGATGTAAACAACTTGGTGCTGATTGTTTGAATTTTATACAAATTTTTTCTGCATAGATTAAACGTCACCCGCAATTGATCACAACTGTCACATCCCCATAGACATTTCAATCGGCCCCTTTCAGAAAGAAGCGCTATGCTCGAGTTTGGCTCTTGTTGGAACTCGTCATTAGTGTATATCCTTCCCACGGCCGGGAGTAGAACTCCAGCTCACTGGGAATGCGACAGCTACGGTCACTTGTGGGTGTTGTTTAATCCTTATAAAACCCAAATCTCCCAATGTTCACCAATGGAGTGTTTTTGTGTTAACTCGAGTGCTTCTCTGATCTGTTATCCTTAGATTAGGACTGAATTTTCAGTTGTTGTAGGACAGTTGTGCATCAATATCAGACACATATATAAAGCAATATTCTTGCAGGTCGTGCTGCGCTGACAAATATACTGTTCGTTTTTTCCGATGTGTATCCCGTAACCTTCAGCCGGTCGTGGTTCTGTGGACTACGGTGTTTTGCATCATCCAGCTGTAATGTTTAGCCAT
Organism: Paragonimus westermani; assembly: GCA_008508345.1. NCBI lineage: Eukaryota > Metazoa > Platyhelminthes > Trematoda > Plagiorchiida > Troglotrematidae > Paragonimus > Paragonimus westermani. Next base: position 186,847 of record QNGE01000413.1, read on the forward strand.
TAAAGGCCACGGATGGCCATGGATGCTGAATGTCAATCCTATGGTATGCGTTGCTTAGTAGTGAACTTGTAGTGCCCACGAGCAACCGATTAAACCTACGATTGACGTTTTTGTGGGTATAAGACAATTCCCACTATGCATAGCAACGTGGTTTCAGGGCCTCAACCATCGATTTGAAGGCGTCTGTTCTGTGCTGTTTACCCAAGTCGATTCGTCGCACTACCATACCTAAGTGGTGATCATCATCGGTTTCACAAAGATTCATCTCTTGCTCTTAAATAACGAAATTCATGCAGAATAACAGCGTCACACAGCTGTTTTTTACGCATCGTTTCCTTATGTCATTTTCGACCGAACACCTCATTCAAGTCGTAAAAATTTTTATTGGAATATTGATCGTTTTATGCAACGTGCAATTCACTTCATCAGACAGCCTTTTAATCTGTTCTGTAGGATAACTGATCCAGACTAGTTTGAACGGAATCATTTCCAGTGTCTCCTATTTAGTGATTATGGGATACTTATATCCGGAAGCATCCCACAATTAAGCTGAAAGATGTCAGGGTTCATACTGTTTACATCACATTGTTCAAAACTGAAAGACAGTTTCAACTTTCCCGGTCAGGCATACTGTTGCAACCAGCCGCTTTCAGTTGCAAAGCTCTTGATCCTTTCTCAAATTCTACAGCTTTGTGAGTAACTCCCATCGTCTCATCAGTCAGTCAGTTTGTTACAAGAGGTTCACATTTTACATCCTTATCGACTGGTTACTCAGTAACTCCACACCGCCTGTGTCCCATTTACAATATCTGTTTCTGGCCATTTCGTTCACTATTCTTCTTGTATGGACAATTTGATTGTTGTAACAGCAAGAGTTATTATAGTATTTTAAACACAGAACTCGTTTGACTTCTCCTTGAGTAGCAGTTCTCCTAGAGTATCAAACCAGTTTGGAAACAAAACACTTAATCAGATTTTACACATTTACGGCAGAAGCAATTCTCCTTCACTGCCAAGCTCTAAATTTTTGTCGATCCCTCCCATCCGTCGACATCATTGCTGCTTTCGTTCATTGTTATCTACGATGTAACTTTTCACAAATGCTGGTCACTTTATATGCTCTCTGGTTTTACAGCTTCAGACTCATGATAAGGTGGCGAACCGGGTGTACCGAACGGAGGAAGCGATGGCTGCCGAGGCAGCAGAATTCCGTCAGTTGTTTTATTCCTGAACGAACTATGATTTTGCTGAATTCTGAACGAGTACTTACCACTTAGATGCATGTTTGTCTATCGTTATCCTACCACAGCCTGTTATTTTGCACGGCACAGTCTTTCCATCGGTTCTGTTGCTACTATCTGTCTGTGTTAGACAAACTAATTTTGACCATTTGTGCAATAAAGAATAATTGACAATCGTAACACGTTGCTCTTCTAGTCCTACTAACACATCGGTTGTGAGGTCAAAGCTGACGGTACAACTCTCAGTTTTGTTGATTTCGAACGTTTTGCCGGTGCGATTTTGCATATTCCATCCTCATCTGATGGCCTGCTATCGTGACTCACACTTCCTTCCCGAAGAAGTGGCAGTCGGTCGCTAGATATAGAACGTTTGGTTTAGGGTCATGCTGTTAGTGACATTGGCGATGCTGCCTAGAATCATGAGCTCGAATCCCACCCTCTTCAAAGTCGTGTGCGTTGTTCTCCGGTCAATAACGGATTACCATTTATATGTATATATATATTGAACATTTTCTTTAAGGACAATAGCCAGGGCATCTCCGATGGAAATTGTGCCAATCCCTCTGCCGGTGATCCCCTCCATAGGGACCTCTTACAAAGAATGGCACATTTTCTATATAACACACGGTTTTGACAGCTGCTTCCTCCGATCCTCGTAGCAATCGCCCTTTGCCGCACAACTTTCTCACAACGACCACTATTGCATCGAGCTTCACACTTTTCCTTAAATAAATCTCAATCAAGGTTTTTACACTGAAGGCGCACTCGAACTTGTGAAAAATGAAGGTATCTTACTGCTCAAGTTGCTACACTGCTTCTATAATGAAACCTTTGATAAATTAAATGACGACAGCTATTTTTGGTTCCGTCACCACCTTTACTGTGTTGCAAGTCCGTTCACTTCGCTGTTGATTCTGTGAAGTCAGGCAATACTGGTGGTCATAGTTCGAGTAACTCTCATCGATTTTTGAGTTAGGTGGCTGATATCCACTTCTAGGGTGGATTCATATGCTCGTCAGTGGTGGATATCCTTAACACGGCTGAGAGTTGAACTCCGGCCACGCTTTCATGAGGGAACCGTGTTGATCACTTCGCCATTGACCTCACATTAGGCACGACCGAATTATCAAATCTGAACGCTCAACCACTTTCGCTCGTGAACACTCACTGCGACAGGCTAATCCGAATCGGATGCTGCCAACCTTAGGAGTGCAAGTGTTCTGGTTGTTCTAGCGGTAGACTGTAATGTTTGGGGTGCCTCAGACATCGGCTCCCAAAAGCTTGGTGCAAGACAAAACGTCCGTGAAAAAGTGTGGAAATCCGTTTGGGTGATGTCTTAAAAATGAGAACTCGAAAGGGATAGTCGCCGCTTGATACTACGCCAGTCAATCCACATGCCTTCGGACCGAAGCTGTACAAGATGCATCCGCCTTACACTTTTGTGTGCAATGTGAGCTGGGGCCCTCGCGACTCAGAGTCGGTGGCTGGAGACTTTAAGTGGGATGGCGGCTGATCGACCTCAGTGGTGTGAATGTTGTCGTTGTTTGTCTGAGTTGTCTTTGAAGTGAGTGCATTTAATGATGCGGGGCAGTGAAAGTCGTAAGGAAGCTGCCTTGCTGATGACGCGTTACTCTCATTTGCAGCTCGATTGTTTGTTTACAAGGTGTAGACACCTTGATGTTGAGTGCTTGAGTGTAGACATAGTTATTTTCAGTAGTTAGGTCCCTTCCCGTCCCCTTCTTTTTCCTCCTCTTTCTTCCTATATGGGGTTTGCTTTTTTTTCATGGTTGTGTGGCAGTTAAGCATTGATGTGAACCACTGATGTATTGCTGTATATGATGATGATGAGGCTCCGAGTCTCGATGTTGCCTCAGTCATTCAGCACGAAAATCACGGATCTCAGTGTTCATGGTGTCTAGATCACTCCGATCCCCACATCCACATAGATTCCCAAGGTGGAATGTGCAGTGGAACAAAGAGTTTGGGCAACAGTACCTCAAGGCAAATACAAGAACTCGCAGTGGGTGTCCGCAATTAATTCCACTACACTAAGTCTGCTGCGTATTGAAAGAATATTCTCCCCTTTAGTAATAGCGGATTTGGCTCCTCCAGCGAGCTAAATGAACGTTGCCACGATTAGCCCACGATAACCAGGACCGCGTGCGTGCATAAGGCGAAATGCGCGAGGACGAAATGTGTATTGATTCAAACAATAGACAAGTAGTTAATGTGTACAATGAACATAACCGGTATGAAGAATGGTACGTAACAAGAGATCGAAAGGGTAACAGACTCTACAAATGTGTTTGGTAGTCACCAATAGTCAGAATAAGCACTGATAACCGAATGCGTGTTTCGTCTTTGACCACGTGAATGTTGTAGGCTATAGCAAAGAAGTGGATATGGGAATGCATAATCTGTATACGCTGAATTTACCACGGTGGTAGGTTTGTGCGCTAAATTTACCCATCTTAGATACCTCAGCCTTCCACGATCATGTATCACTCATTTTCCTCCCGAGATTCCTAAATCAGAGGGGCTGACCTTGTGGCCGTTCTGCTTGTGCATATTACATAAACAGGTTGTTCAACACGCTTAAATTTTGTTTTTCATAGGACTTACCTAGTTTCTCTACCTTTTGAATAGGACTCGATATTGAACAATCTAAGCTTCGGTTGTGTCTAAATCAGTAATCGAAACTGCGTGTCTCTCCGTGGCATGTACTCCACCAGTTAGGCTGAGAAGCCATGTTAGAACCCGAGAATCTCAGAGTTGGACTCAACCACTCTGCGGCTGATTTGAAGTCAACCTGAGTCGATCTGTATTACTAGGTCTTATCTAGAATTATCGCCTCAGTGCACAACTCATTGGTAATACAAATTCCAGGGTCGACGGTAAGGTTGTAGGTTGCAGTTTTTCAGCTGCTTGAATGATTCGGACGTGGCGATCTGTTTTTCGGTTCGTTTGGTCCATATCGTGGCACAGTAAGATGGGTGCATTGTCGAGCTCAAATATGAAGTTTTCGAGCTTATTGTGTAACCTCCTAGCTCAGACGATGAAATACATGGCGCTTCAGAGCGTTTGGCTTCTGTTACCAGTTGGTATCTAGTCGAAACCAAGATTTTTGTAAATAATTCTCATATTGTTTTGGATGATCAAACCGGAGACGTAATTGTGCCAGCACTCAATGGAATATCTTAATGCGGTTGTGAGATATGGCCAAAGTCCACAGCGAGTGAGGTGCGGACAACACGGGTGACCGGACGGACCATCGCTCAACGAAATCCGACCCACGGACGAGAAACTACGGGCAAAATCTCATAACAGAAAGCGTCAACCACACGCACGCAAATCAGACGGAGGTACACACGATGTTTAGATGGAAACCCTTGCTGTGTTGTGGATTGGAATTCCATCTCAAACGCGAGTGCGCAATTGGCATGAGGACGTGCAAGTTGGATAATAAAGATCGCGCTTTATTACACAACTTTTTGCCGCAATATAACGTTAAAAAAACATGAAAAACTACTCACCTGTATTGTGGTCTCACTTTATTCAACAACCTGACAATCATTTCTGTCACCTATTCGGGTAGAATGTGTTAGTTCACACAGAGTATCTTTGCCATCTTTCTCATTATTTTGAAACGCTCGTTCGGAAAACCCATTGTTGGAATGCTAATCGAGAACGATGAGAGCTGTGGAAACGTTTATTTAAAATAAGATCATTCAGGGAGCTAGAGTTCGTCCTTGATCATAGTATCCAGATGACGTCCGTAATCAGTTGCTTGGCTCCCTACCCATAAATCATGCTGGGCCAACACTTCATCCTTGGTCAGCTCATCGTCTTTGTTCGTGTCCGTTTCGTTGAAAAGATGTTCCGCCTCGTCTGTAGCTGTGCGTTGGAAGCCTGCAGTGAGTGAAATTTCAAAGAATGGTCATTTTAACGGTTTCCTATCGGTTAGGTTAGTCCGGATCTGCGAGTTTTAACTTAATGATCAATACCACTGTAACACATTTACGTAAGTGAGGAACAACTCGGGCATGCATCGTGTATACTTCCGATCGTTTTTGTTATAGCAGAGCATCAAATTTATGTTATGTTCTTACAACGACTGGGTTTGTTATTGTGCTGTTTCTTTATTTGCCTCAAAATCTGTTTACACTCTTTGGGCTCCGATGATACCGTGGTTTCAGCTACTCTGTGTTTGTTGTTTTTTTGACTAATATGATCATTGTGACTGGACGGGTAGTTAATCAACCAAATACTTGGACAGTTGATAATCAAGCAAACCCAGTAGTGTGGTGTCTCGTGTACGTGCCATAGGTCGTCAATGAAACTTGTTTATTATCCGCCACAACGTCATGGCGGTTGACAATCACACTCTCTAAGGTATCTGTCTATTTGCCCCCTGTGCTAGGGTTGCTGATCTACTGTGGATCCGGTTTAACTACGGGACACGCGGAACAGTACATTTCGATTCACTTAAGGTTCTGACAAACTAGTGATTGCAGACTGCCCACGCGAGTGGGAAAATGACCCATTATTTTATATATCCTTCTGACTGAATGAACTACAGATTAATAAATAGTTAGAAAACAAATGTTGCTAGACGTTAACATTTCGTTTCTTCTGGTCGGTCGCGGACATAAAATCGTTGAGTATGAAAGGCATATGATAACAAAAATGGTAATTAATCATGACGTACACTAACCCTCATCTGCTCCGATTACACACAAGGGCGGCTTAATCCGAGCCCTGTTCCATAGAGCAAGACGACTATGTAGTGATAACAGCATCAATAATGAGGGAGAATTCCTGGAGGACGCTTTATTGGCCAACAGATATTAGAAAAAGCTTACGAAAACTGATCGTAAGACACCGGCGATCAGAATTCACACTGAGACTGCTTCCAAAAAGCAAATTTGGTTGAATTCGACTGTTAAAAGTCATCACATAGCAACTGATGTAGGAAAAAGGTTGCGATCAGGTTTAAATCGTACATATGCAGTTGCTGAATTGCGATTGTTGTGCTCCACTCGCTCCGTCGTCTGCGAATTTCGTGATTGTCACCCAACACAATTCTGCCTCTCACCTAATTTGTCAGTTCACATGCAGTTGCAGTAGATTGGTAAAACGGACCGCTGTTTATGATAACGGACAGCGGATCACGTTCCTAAATCGTTATTGTATGCGATAACTCACCAAACGCTGGCAACGCAGCAGCTAAGCTAACATCGTTTACTGTGTTGTTATGTAACCGAAACCCGAAGGTGTTGGCCTTAGTGATGAGTAGTAGGGGATTTTGTTTCCCACACAAATTGAACGTCACTCACAATTGATCGCAACTGTCACATTCCTATAGACTTTTCAGTCAGCCCCTTTCGAGAAGATGCACTAGACTCGAGTTTCGCTCTTGTTGGAGCTCATCACGACCGAATCATATTGTGGTGGATAATCAGGCCGGAGGTGTGGGTATTCCAGCACTCGGCGAAATACCTCGACGCGGGGGAGGCACGCCCAAAACCCCACAACGAGCGGTTCGGGGGCGACCGGATGAGTCATCGTTCGACTGAATCGGACCAACGGGCAAGACATGGTAGGCAAATGACAAGGGACGACAAAATCGGAGGCGCGTTTATTCCAACATTCGCAGGAATATCTCGACGCGGTCGTGGACTACGATCAGGGGCCAATGTAGATAGACGGAGGAGAACAAGAGCTCAACGAAATCGGACCAACGGGCGAAGAATGGAAGAAAGAAAACCCCCGATAGACGGCGCCAATCACGCACATAAACCGGGCAGAAGTGCACATGATGCGTTAGCGGAAACCTGGGGGTGTTGTGGTCCGGAATGATGACTCATAAACGCGAGCGCGCGCGTGGACTGATAACTAGCATGCTGGACAGTAAAGATTGTGCTTTGTTGGACGCCTTTTCGCTGCGTTACGTGAACGCTCAGCCACATTCGCTTGTGATTAGTGCCCTGATTGCCCGATCGCCTGGAGGAGAGGCACAGTAACTGTCCTGTTAACCCCAATCGACGACCCCTCGACTAGAACTTCTCACAAAATCATTAATTTGTTGGGCGTTATTTTGACTACTGGTGGATAGTGGGGGATTTTGGCCTGAATGTTGGCATTCGTGGAAGTCACGTTATTCCAGCAGAATCGAACACTAGTCTGCGCGCAAAAGATGTTGACGCAGTCAGCATCGTTGCCGTTAGTTTGACCCTGGTTGCGTTAGTGTGCGTCATGTTTAATTGCTGTTCTTTTTATCATGGTCCTTTTTATGTATAATCTGGTTCCGTGTATGTGACCGGTCATAGTAAACGGAATGTTACCATCCCACAACATCGGTCGTTTTCCCGTGTTGATGAACTGGATCAAGGGAACTCAGTGCCTCAAAGATAGTTAAAGGAAATTGATTACGAAGTTGTTTATTAGACTCACGAAAGTGTTGGCATGCCTTTTTCATCGAAGACACTACACCGTAGAGAATTGTTTCATTGATTTATCACGCCATCCGTTAGGGTGAAATCCTCTAAGTGAGTGCAGTTCTGAGGTGATACGGTAGTGTCGGTACACTTTGTGGTAAACGTTGAACGTTACGTGTCATGGTGATTACGTTCGGCTTAGCGATCAGTAATAAGGGATTGCGAGTGAGCGTCATTCACAAGCATTCGCAGCTTTCACGCCCATCTAGATTTTCCAGTCAAATTCTCCCAAGAAGAAAGCTCTAGAATTGTGTACCGCTCTCGTCCAAGCTTATCATTAATGCACATCCTTGTCACGGTCGGGATTGAAACTCTGACCATTTTCTCTTGAGGCACTTACCCGACGTCAGACACGACCGACTGTATGGTGTTTAAACGGTCAGCGTCATCATCTGTTTATGAGTAACTCTCAGATTATCAAATCTTCCCAAGATGGGGCTGATTTTAACTTGATGAGAAGTCCTAATGGCTAGAAGATCGACCGGAGTTAACAGGACAGCTACCGTGTCGTCACTGATACAGTCGGACAACTTGGGCTTTACATCGAAGGAACTTGGCTGGGAGTTTGCGTATGATAATTCGGCTGTCCCTAACCTGGTGCCAGTGGCGCAGTAGTTAACACAGTCCCCTCCTAAGAATGTAGGTCGAGGTCCAAGTTCCAACCGTGAAAAGGACAGACACTAACGGTGACTTCTAACACGTATGAAACTCTGAACTAGCACATCTTTTCGAAAGGAACTGGCTAGATATAGGGTTTAATTTATGACGGCAATTGCATCAACCTGGAGGCACTCAAACGTCTTTGCGGCGAACCACGCGATCAAGTGTAGATTGCCGTTCTTTCTTAATATGTTTGGTTGGACGTTTACCTTATCCGACCATCAGAGCGTGATCAAAGACATGAGTTGCAATTCACAATTCTACAAACTGTTAAATTTGATACTTCTGTAGCTCTCTTTATACTCCTCCGACTTATATCTGACATGCGCAAGTTTTCAGTTGCGTCTCACTGATCTGGACGGTGAGTGGTAATTTCTTATGGGCACCCTTGTAGGGTGCTGTACAATTCAACAAACTACTCTATGGCCCCAAACGAAAATGACCTTAAAACAGTTTTTACAAGATAGAAGTCTAAAGATAAATATGTTTAAAATCACAGATCGTACGCTTTTGGCTTACTGACTCAAGTCTACTCCTCAAAATTCTTTCGATTAACTGAAGAATCCCTCCGTAAATAAAACGTCTGGCCGTGAAACTTCATATGAACCAACACTGTAAGTGTTTAGGTTTGAAATATAGTTAACCAAAACCGTATTGTTCGCCGTTTACTACTGGTAAAAGGCTAAGTACAGCCTTCTTAATCCTCTGCTCATTGAGTATCAGTTTAGGAAAAACCCGGGGTACATAGGTTTTCTACAAAAATGGTAGTCCTGAATTATATTTACAACTCAACCGACTGAACAACTTCAAAAAATCACAACGTTCTCCATAGTTCAGTAAAACCTGCCGTTATCAACAATCTGAATCCAGCTCGACTTTCACATTTTCCTTCATATCTCTTGCTACCTATGCCGGTTGTATCATGAAAACGGCAGGCGTGACAGGTAAGTGTCTTGGAGCTTCAGTGGCCGATTACATAAAATGTTCATTACATGGCCGATCAGTGTTATATCTAGAACAGTGGGGTAGAACTACATGTGACGGAGTAGAGAAAAAACGACTACTGGCTACCGTAAGGCCAACATGTTTTGATCAAGGAGTTAAATAAAGGAATATTCTGTTCTGCAGAAATGTACTTCTCTCGTGAACCATGCAGCGAACGCCGAAGTCAATTGGCTGTCAAGGAGTTTAACTTGAAAATGAGTACATTAGTTTTTATTGCATACTCAGTTAAAATTCTGCACTAACGATCAACTTACAAGGTCAACTTATAACTACAAGAACATCAGTCGCATTTGATCACAGCCTTTGCATTCAGATAGACTTTCCAACCAGCCTCTTTCGAAAAGAAGCACTAGACTCGAGTTTCGCTCTGATAAGAGCTCGTCAGTAGTGTATGTCCTTGCCACGGCCGGGGTCAGGCAGCTTGATCATTGCTCACATGCGAAAGTGGTTGAGCGTTCAGATTTGTTAACTAGGTCGTGGCTAATATGAAGTCAGCGGCGCAGTGGTCAACACGGTTGCCTCATGAAAGCGTGACCAGAGTTCAGATCCTGACCGCGGCAAGGATATGCACTACTGACGAGCTCTTATCATAGCGAAACTTGAGTCTAGTGCTTGTTTTCGGAAGAGGCTGGCTGGAAAGTCTATCTGAATGCGAAGGCTGCGATCAAATGCGAGTGATGTTCCACTCGAAATTGACCAAATCCCGGACTACTCAGTAAACGTTCATTTTGTTGATTATTCACTTACCCGGTGTTACCCACTGTTTCATTTCCTCTTTGTCCAACATTCCGTCTCTGTTCTGGTCGTATCGTTTGAAGTTTTCTTTTTCAATGACGAACGCGTCCTTGTGCATTTTGTCTGTGTAATTTGATTAAAAATACAACACCGAACGTGATATCTGGCTGGTACAAGCCGATGAATTTCAGGCATTTACATATTTGTGTGAAGATTGGAGTAGTCTGGCCCTGAACGTAAACGCAACCATGCATTTGCATGTTGTGCACTAGCCAACATGTTCAATTCTGTCCGGTATCGAAAGTTCCAACCCCGCAAACGGTTACACAACGTCAAACAGGTGTTGACTTAACTTATAGAAGATGAACCCATGTTAGTTGGTCAGTACCGAATAAGTAACGAAATAGAACAGTCAATTCCGTTGTCGAAACAGCAACTAGAACGCTGCTCAAAGGACCAAAGGTAACTATCACTTGGCGTCTAGTTGACAAGTCCTGATATCTGGGCTCTCGAGCGGTGCTAGAGAAACACAACTTCGTGCTTCCCTCGAAACGGTTTGGCAACCTGAACAGTATGGAACATCCGTATCAAGTTTATTATGAATGACGTCAAACACCTTAAACACGTTTTGGATGGGAAGAACACAGCGAACTGTGGTGTTGAATGAAACACTCCTAAGGAAGGTCACCAGAGATGGTTGAAACCTTACGTGTGACAGCTTACTCTTAACGTTGTATCCTTATGTGCATTAGTTACAAACCCGATTGTGATCCAGGTGTCTTTAGGCTTCTAAATCGAACCCATTTTTGGCTTCATCTCAGAAAACTACGCTTCCAAACTCTGAAGCTTGTCGCTACTTTTGGGACATTTTATAATTTTTGTCATATGTTCACCTAATTATGACTGGAAAGCACTAGATTAAAGCATCAAGCTGTCACTGAATTCTTAAGGGTCGTGACGACTACCTCAGAGGGAAGCCACCGGCACGTGCGTGATGTATACCAGGGGGACTGTCCCTTATGTTCTGTAGTCAAATGTTAGGTTACTGAATTCCTGCGGATAAGGAGTTCCGTTGAAGGCTATCAAGGTTCAGGGTGGCCCGTAGATATGATCATTGGTGAAGCCATCGATTGTGTACAAAACACGATAAATTAACATCAATGAGTGATTACAGGCAAGATAGCAAACACTGTGGTCATTGACCTTGCTGCGGTGGACTGCATCGCTCGCGAACATTCCACTACGCCCAAGGCGCGAGTACACTGAATGCCCATATTGTTCATTGTGGAGGTGAAATAGAACCGATTCTGATGTTCACAGGAAAATCTCTGACCTGGAGTCATTCTAACCAGTGTCTAGTCATTTGGGCTGAGACACGGATTCACTAGTGTGACTCCGAGTTAAAAGAGTTATCCGCACGATAGAAAACCAGTGGTTTTCCGTTAATCAGGAGATTCGAAATTCGTTCCAGTAATGGCATGATGAGGTACGCCGTTTCCTACCACGTTTAGAATGTGGCTTTAGCTTGCTACATGCCACACAAGGTAACAGTCGAAGATGCCAGCAATATGAGTAGCTTGCTGCAATTGATGGAGATCATAATCCAAAATTGATTGTTGACATCTGGTTATTCTGCCGCCATATATTCATTTTGGAACACCCCTCTTACGACTATTCAGCCGTATATAATGCACGAGGTCGACGGAGTAGTGGACAACTGTTGGAAGTGCCAATAATGTACTCTGGTTAGAACACGAAGAGACCAGAGAAAGCTAGCAGCTCCGAACCAGTGGTGGTGTTTTTTTTTGGAATAAATTGGTTATCTGAATGCAGAATCCGAAATTAAGTATCTAATTGGCTTTCGCTGGATTTCGTTTTTTGACGCATTCAGAGTATGTGAAGCAAAATGTGACTACAAAATGACCATCAGCCAATACGAACGGAATGGGATTCAAAATAGTCCAGAACAACGTACAGTTTGTCTCTTACTGCTTCAGAATATGTGAGCAGAGGTCAAACATTTATTGAGTACAGCCATAGAAAACCTCATGAACTGTAAGCTGTGATGCCATACCATGATTACGAAGGCGGGCTTCTGATCCCAAGTGTGAAGCTACCGAGCGTTACACCGGTCACATTTAATCACTACTCTCTTTTTCATCTCACTTAGGTGAGATACATCAACAAAACAATAGTCCGAATAAACCATCTAGTCAGTCCACATCAATGTGAAACGTTTCCGGTGTTTTGGCAAGTTCGTCATCAGCGGAGAATAATATAATGCACTGGTTCAGCTTCTATGAACAAAACCCGAGCACTTTAGTCCACAATAACGAGCATTCGACAGAAAAAGAGGGTTGACAAGCTCAAAAAAATAGAACCATATAAAATTGTAATGGATAATGGAGGAATAGGGCAGTGTTAATAATTCCCCCAGTGAGAGAGCACAACCCAAGCCGAGCTGTCCATATCTGTTAGAGAAGATGGACTTCACAATGCTCACGGGATGACACCGTATTTCTGTCGTAAATCCAATTTACTTTGTTAAATAATCCTTATGTTATACCTGTTATTGTGTGATCCATTAGTCAGATATAGGTTGTATTGCAAAGCCTTATTCACAGATTTGTAAGCGTTCATATATGACATCAGCTTTCTCAGTTTGATAAGCCTATCGCACGTCTTATCTTGTTACAGAAATATACATTGGTGTATATCTTAGTCTTACCTAAAATCAGATAATCGGTCTATGGGCGTTCCAGACGACTCTGGTGACCACTATTCTAGCGATTTCGTAGCGCCCAGACCGGACGAGTGAACAATTATACATACTCGGTGACATTTGTAAGTAGGCAGAATTTGGATTGTAAACAAGTAGTCCTCAACGCGTTGCTTTGCACTAGCCTCTAAAATCCGGTCAGTAATTCATTCGTAAACCTCACCCCAGTTGGATATGAATTGACAAAAACGTTTGGTCACCAATACTATTCTGAGTCTTAACAACTGAGTAAAAGGTTTTGTTTTAACCATTGAATATGATGTCATAATGGTGTTCTCAACGAATTCGTCTCAGGTCTGGCTAGCTGTTTCATTGCGTCACTGTTTTTGAACGGGTACTGCAAACTCTTGTAAAGAGTACACCTCACAGTTTACACTACTACAACAGGGATGGCGACATTTGTCCTGTTGCAACGAACAAGAATTTGAACACCGACTGGAAGAATCTGTGGAACGTTGCTTTGGAAAAATAAGGCTGGAAAGAAACGTTAACGTTCTATCACAAAGTAACTAAGCGCTATTGGAACAACTTCGAGCAACTCGAATCATCGAAGGTCATTTCTGAAGATTATCTAAATTAGTCTGATTCAGACCATATGGCCCAGCACAACAGTATCAAACAATGCCTACCAGTTAGTCATGTATGATTTGCAGAGAAAACATACGCCAGCTAGAAGAATCAGTCGTTGTGCCGCTAGACAAGTGATCCGGAGCCGTATTATTGAACCTCCCGGATTATACCAACAAAACGATGGTCGTATTCTCTAACAACTCAGAGTCCATAGTCGACATGGCGTAGGCCGACACTGTCGAATAGCTCTCTGTCCTAACGAATGTATGGATGGCCGTAAACAGAAACCCTAATATACCCTTGCGACTTGTAATAGCAATAACTGGCCATCTGTACCATCAACCAGCCAAAAGGCTAGTCTACATTATCAAACTCGTCAAAACGAAATCCCTTGTGTAGATCCTGAATGGCAAATTCGAAATCGTGGAGCATAGACTGCTATTAGAAATATCTTCATTTTAGCTAAACTCATTTCAGCTGGGCCACTGAAGTGACGTACGTCGAACAATTAGTTCATATAAAACGGCAAATTCTAGAATCAAGTACACGGTATTACAATGAATAGTTTACTGAAATACGTTTTGGCCAATATATTCGTGGGCCATTCGAAACAGATGGTACTGTGTAGAACTAACGAAACTACGATTTACAAACTTCGCACTAGAGATATTTTTTGAGCACCAGAGTTCGTAAGAAGGAGCTAAGTGGTATTTTTTGTTTGACGACATGCATCGTTAAGTACCTCGCAGTTTAGATCTGGAACCAATGTATTAGTGGGCGATTCGATGCCCAAAAGCGTTTGTCGCAAGTTCACACATACTGGGAAGTATTTACATTTTAGTACACCTGTTCCACAATCCAACATCAAAGAGTGACCTCTAAACGTTCAGTTTCGTTTAGCCGGTTAAGTTGTGCTAGTTTTTACAATCCCGTCACACCACTCAAAACGGTTGACTCGATGATGGCTTAAATAAATATTTCCTATAGTCAGCCCTAAAACTTTTGGTCCACGATTTCATGTCGTTTAGAGTCCACGGCTCCAGCTCACGAAAGCTTTGGTGGACTCCAATTGGTTAAATTAAATCTATTCCTTGATTGAACTTATTAGAAAGAGCCGAATTTGTTCATTTTCAACTGTACTATGAAGGTCCTTTGAGAGAACTAAAAAGCGATTGAGATGAACAACACGTGTTAGCAAACGTCGTACTCACCGTCCGCCAAGTACTCCTTTTGACTGATCATTCCATCTCCATCTTTGTCGAAGTCTCGAAGCGTGTGAATGAGCTCGTACGCAGCCATGTGTCGGTAGTTGTGTGGATGTTCGAAAGCGGCGTATTCCGTCTCGTTTAAGCCGCTATTCTGGTCTACATCAGCAGATTCGAATCGCACCTTTTCCTCTTCCAGTGACTGCGATCGATCCGATCGATGGGGAATCGAGAGTACTAAACTCATCACCGTATATAATGTGTGTTATTTTATCGTGGTTATATCAAAAACGACTGTATAAACAATGAGTAATTCCTTGTTTTGATAAATTGTGTCACTTTCCTGCAGCTTAGCGGAATGCTCAGTTTCCCGAACTGAAGGTGAGGCACGGCTGAAACTTCGTTGAAAAAACTCATTTTGAAACTTCTGACTGATTTTATCTGGTTTAAAAACCGTAACGTTTCAAGTATTTATAACATATAAATGATCCATCTATACGATTGTATTGTTTCATGAAGTGCCTCGTGTAATCCATCACAGATGCGATTGTAATTTTTCCGTGTAATGGTGATTGTTGCCACAACATTTCAGTCGTGTATTTTCTACTGTATAATCCTGATTCACATTCACTGCATCTCACAACCATCCTTCTCCTCACGAGTAGACATCCGAACAACGTTGGCGGCGTCCGTTTAGGATTAGCCCACCACGGTGATCGAAGCCGAAGGGATTCTACGCCTAACACTCGCCACAAGTGGATTGCGCCGCACTACTAATGGTTTCACCCACACTCCACGTAGTCAGTGTAAACCCGAGTGAATAATATCAGGAGGCATGTGAGTGAGGCTTTTGTATCCAACCAGCAAGTGCTGGTTTGCCACCTGATAGGCTAGCACGAAATTGAAGCCTTTATCTCTCGGGAAGTAAGCAAAGAAAGACTCCAATGGTAAGGTTTAAACTTGGAAGANTAGTACACCTGTTCCACAATCCAACATCAAAGAGTGACCTCTAAACGTTCAGTTTCGTTTAGCCGGTTAAGTTGTGCTAGTTTTTACAATCCCGTCACACCACTCAAAACGGTTGACTCGATGATGGCTTAAATAAATATTTCCTATAGTCAGCCCTAAAACTTTTGGTCCACGATTTCATGTCGTTTAGAGTCCACGGCTCCAGCTCACGAAAGCTTTGGTGGACTCCAATTGGTTAAATTAAATCTATTCCTTGATTGAACTTATTAGAAAGAGCCGAATTTGTTCATTTTCAACTGTACTATGAAGGTCCTTTGAGAGAACTAAAAAGCGATTGAGATGAACAACACGTGTTAGCAAACGTCGTACTCACCGTCCGCCAAGTACTCCTTTTGACTGATCATTCCATCTCCATCTTTGTCGAAGTCTCGAAGCGTGTGAATGAGCTCGTACGCAGCCATGTGTCGGTAGTTGTGTGGATGTTCGAAAGCGGCGTATTCCGTCTCGTTTAAGCCGCTATTCTGGTCTACATCAGCAGATTCGAATCGCACCTTTTCCTCTTCCAGTGACTGCGATCGATCCGATCGATGGGGAATCGAGAGTACTAAACTCATCACCGTATATAATGTGTGTTATTTTATCGTGGTTATATCAAAAACGACTGTATAAACAATGAGTAATTCCTTGTTTTGATAAATTGTGTCACTTTCCTGCAGCTTAGCGGAATGCTCAGTTTCCCGAACTGAAGGTGAGGCACGGCTGAAACTTCGTTGAAAAAACTCATTTTGAAACTTCTGACTGATTTTATCTGGTTTAAAAACCGTAACGTTTCAAGTATTTATAACATATAAATGATCCATCTATACGATTGTATTGTTTCATGAAGTGCCTCGTGTAATCCATCACAGATGCGATTGTAATTTTTCCGTGTAATGGTGATTGTTGCCACAACATTTCAGTCGTGTATTTTCTACTGTATAATCCTGATTCACATTCACTGCATCTCACAACCATCCTTCTCCTCACGAGTAGACATCCGAACAACGTTGGCGGCGTCCGTTTAGGATTAGCCCACCACGGTGATCGAAGCCGAAGGGATTCTACGCCTAACACTCGCCACAAGTGGATTGCGCCGCACTACTAATGGTTTCACCCACACTCCACGTAGTCAGTGTAAACCCGAGTGAATAATATCAGGAGGCATGTGAGTGAGGCTTTTGTATCCAACCAGCAAGTGCTGGTTTGCCACCTGATAGGCTAGCACGAAATTGAAGCCTTTATCTCTCGGGAAGTAAGCAAAGAAAGACTCCAATGGTAAGGTTTAAACTTGGAAGATAAGTATTGAAAATATAACGCAAAAAGTATTCCATCATAGTGTGGTGGACTGTCAGGTCGGAGGTGCGAGTTTTCGAACGCTCGGCCGANCCGCACGCTCTCTCCGCTCGCGTTTTGTGGACAGATCTGTCGACAGACTGTTACTCAAGCAACAGAGGCCTGTGGAGCTATCAAACTTATCTTCTTTGAGGCGAATTTCAGGCACAGTTGCAGCAATTCCACTTGGAGAAGGCCGAAAGAAAGAAAATGTCTTACCTGCGTGGATATCCATTTCGAACTTGGATGTCGCAGTCGCGAAGGCCAAGGGCAGTCACAGAATATTGTATTCACTGTGTATGAATAATGCGCTGTCAATGGCCCATCGTTAAAGTGTGTGGACGAATTGGAGCGCCGAAACGTCGAATATTCAACAGGCGTTCATCTCGCCGGCACTCAACCCAAACGCCGCCTAACACCGAATCCTGGAGAGCAAGTGTTAGCATGGCAGTCAAATATAAATTAAGAAGGGTTGGAGCTAGGACACAATCTTGCTTCACACCAGTGACAATATCAAAATTGTCAGAGGTCGATTCACACAGTTGCAGCCTCGCCTTCCCCACACGCAACATACTAGTCAAATTAACGCACCTACCTGAACGTTTGAAACACGCAACATACTAGTCAAATTAACGAACCTACCTGAACGTTTGAAATTTTCAAGCACTGTCCACAACGCCACACAGCTTGAGGAATCAAACGCCTTGGTGAGACCCATGAAGATGGCATGCAGGGGCTGGTTGCACTTTCGGTACTTCTCCTGGGGCTGTAGAGCAGCAAACACCAGGTCGATCGCACTCCGACTCGCCCGGAATCCACATTGCTCCTCAGGAGCATTAGCTTTCGAAGCAAACAAGCACCGTGTCACCGCAGCCCAGCGGGCTATTATCCTAATGACCATCGGTGCACTGCTTGTTGCCTTCACCTTTGAACACAGGTACGATAAGGGAATCCTTGAACTCTTGTAGCATTTCTTCCCGCCTCCAGATGGAATGAACCAGCTAGAACAGAGCGCGTTCCAAAAGGCATCCGCCATTATTCAGAATTTCACGTGGCAATCCGTCCTCGCCTGTGACCTTTCTATCTCGAAGCTGTCCGATGGGTGTCTGCAACTCTTTCAAATCTGAAGCGAGGGAAAGTGGAGATTTGACGACTTGTTGCGGCAGGTTGTTCACGGTTACCCAAACAATGACAGTAGGACAGTTTAGTAGGCTACCGAAATGTCTACGTCAGACTCTCATGGTGGTCTGTGGTTGGGTGTACAATCAGCCTATGTCTACAACAATCAGTGCGTGAACCAAAAACCCTCCAAAGTGAATCGTGGAAGTGCTTGTGCTGTCGGAGAGCGGCGTAGCCCTGCATCCGCTCACCTTGCTTCCACCACCAGTCGTCCTTCATTCCGCGAACGCGTTCGGCCAGTTGACGGCGAACACCTCGGAATATTGCTCTCTTGTCTTCGTTGTTCGAGTCGATTGTGGAAGCGGCAAGCGCCAAATTCTTCTCTTATGCCAAGCTGGAGATAGCCGCGTTGTTGTCAACGAACCAATCCGGCCGTTTCTGACCCTCCATACCGATCGTATCGGTGGCTGCTGCTGTGATCTGTTCTTTACGGTGTTGTCACATACACTCGAGAGTAGTGGATATAAGAGCGTCATTCAGATAAATGGCAAAAGTACGTAGCATAGTGATCTTCGTCTTTGAGTTCCTCACCTGTTCAACATCCAATTTCTGCCGTAGTCCAGATGATCTGCAATAAACAGGCTCGCATACAGGGATAAACAATTTGGTCCTGATCAGCCTATGATCTATGTTACATTCACGCTGCTTATCAGTCGTATGATACGCATTTCACGAATTTCGCGTTGTTGCAGTCACTTTATTAAGCAAATGACAGTGGCCGCCTTATTGGTGAGTCCACTTCGTGATTTCGCTCCAGCTGTAATCGAGTGTTTGTGATAGCCAGCTCGTGAGAGGCACACAGGTGGGGCAGAAGATCATCGTTCTCGTTGACTGAACCAGCGCCGTAGGATCCGAGGACTTCCCGCCAGGCTACCGAGACGCTCCGGACTCCAGCAGTCTGGTCATCTATGGCAAACAGTCTCTCACTCACCGGCGCCGACCGCGTTTTGGCGGACAGATGATCACAGAACTGGTCCTTTGTACCAACAGTGTGACACATAGTTGAACCATAAACACCAACAAATGTGGCACACTTCCCTCGACTGAGTCACAGGCCCATGGACACCTAGCATCAAAGTATTGATGCAATCAGCGAGTACCATCCGCTGGGTAACCTATCCAGCAGAAGTTGTACCCCCCACCTGCTCTCGGAGGTTACCTTGATCTACAAGCCTTGTCTCACTCGAGGCTGCTACGTCGATATTTCACCGGCTCAGTTCCAGAGTGATCAGTGTGGTCCGTCGTTCCGGCCGTTCTGTAGTGTTGCAACAATCCAGTAGCGTGTGCACATTCCATGTCCCAGTGAAAAGCGTCTTGAGTCCCCAGGTCTCTCTCAGGTTTGTCATCGTGGTACTGAAACTCCAGTGAGCATTGTCAGCTTCAGGATCTATTCTGGCGACATCATTAGAGGGAAGGGAGGAGGGTTTGGCAGTAGCATATTTTCGCCTATCCACCCTGCCGCAAACAGCAGATAGGGCGACTCGGTTTATCTTGAGCGACGGTCGATGCCGTTTTATTTGGTTTACGTTGTGCTTGGCTCCAAAGCCTGTACCGAAAGGCAGCGGGTAACACACAAGTGGTGGATTAACTAAGCCGAACTGATTGGAACTGATGATGGAACATTTTGGGAAGTAATGAAGTAGGGATAACGGAATGGAGATATATGCAACAAAGGATCCCGTAAAACCCACCCCGACCAACAATAGTGGTAATTCGGCAACGATACTGGACGGACATGTTTCATTGCTGACAGATTTATCTGTCATTTGACTAATGGATATCTAGAGGTCATCCATTAATGGGCAAACACAGTACGCTCGAGGGCAGTGTATGGTGAAGCATAAATGCAGACAGAGTGCGACGGACGGACGTTAGCCCAATCGTTCAGATTTCTGGCTGCAACTTCACATTCGACACTTGCCCATACGAATTTTCATTGGTTCCAATGATCAAGTAATCGAAAGCGGATAGGAATGCATTTTTTGAATTCACAGACTGTTCTCGCAGATGATGACCTCGTCTCCACCAGTATTTGTGTTTTCGTCTACGCTTTGGTATCGTGACAGTCGTCACGTCTGGACGACTTACGCACGCATTCACGTACTCAGCCAAAATTACTTCGTCCGTGTGACCGTGGTACATACCCGCCTGGACAAGCAACTTAATATATAAAACGAACAGCGGCACAAAATAACACGGTATCGATAAGCGCTGCTGATATCGACGTGTAAATATTTCCCTCGAATGAGAGTCTAACGTGTAGGTTGACTTTTCTTTATTATGGATCACATAAATCTCACATTTATTGGTAGATACTAGAACCATCACGGCTTGAAGTTTTGTACATTCAGAAACAATGCTATTTTAGTGCTTATCAAGAAAGCGATGTTCATATCATGAAATGTTTATTCTTTAAAACCAACTGTAGAAACTTCTCTAAATACCTAAGGTTGACGTGTTCCTCCTTCTAACTTGTCCGGTTGAAAACAGTAAGTACAAAATATTATTGAGTGAACGCTACTATCCTTTCATGAAAAGAGTACGAATGATCACAAGTGATTACATCAAGTCCTCTAGCCTCTATTATTCCGCTAGCCTAACGAGACGTCTAGTCAGTGCCTAAAGAGCTCGGCAGATTACTTTTTATAACGAGCGTAAACACTGTACTGCAAGATGCATTCAAAATTCGCCGGTCTAAATATATTGTTAAATTATGTAGGCCATTTTATTGCGCATAAAGCTGAGACCTTATCTTGTGTAGCAACATATAAATCTAATGGATTGCTCTGGCTACTCATCGAATTATTTTGATTTCAAGTTAAGCCGTACTCACATTTGATCGCAGTCTTCGTGTTCAGATAGAACCTCAGCCAGCCTGTTTCGAAGAGAAGAACTAACCTCAACTGTCACTCTTATTAAAACTCGTCAGTAGTGTACATTCTCGCCAAAGTCTGAACTAGAACCGTGACCATGGCTTCATGAGGCAACCGTATCGACCACTGCACCAGTGACCTCATATTAGGTACGACCGAATTATCATATCTGAACGATGGACCACTTTCGCTTGTGACTAGTGATCAGGCCGCCTGATCATCTCGAAAGGAGACATAGTAACTGTTCTGTTAACTCCAGTCTATATACACGTTTCAAGCTGAAGCTAGACTGATAGATTCAGTCTTTTATGGAACCACGTGTGATGAATCGCCGTACAAACATTCCGCTGATGCCACTAACAAAAAGTTGAGGGATTGGACACGAATGATAATCTGCTTGTTAAACAAAACTAAACGAGCGCAAAATTCTTAAAGCCTAATAACTATTGAGATCACTTGTATTTTGATAAAGATACATGCAGAAGAAAGTCAGCCGAAACAACCTACCTTGCCGCTCGAATGTGTATCAGTTTCCGTTCAACACCCATTATCTTGTCACAACTCAAAGGCAAACTTCCATGTTTTACAACCAATTATTGTGTGTACTCATTTGTTTGCTCGTGTCGAGCATCATATATTGGTCGTACTACAAGGCGATTGTCGGATAGAGTGCGTGAACACCATCCTGCGTGCTTGAACGGTTTCAAGCGCGATTGTTGCTCACTTGACCGACTCCAATCATTCTGTCAGTAAGGAAGATGCTTTTCGGATTGTCTACCGAGTGCCAAGGAATCGATCAAAAGTGGTGCGATTTCGAATGTTGACCGTTGCCGAAGCCATCAGCATCCGATTGCGTAACCCTGACCTCTGCGCTCAGAAGAAGTTCGTGCGGACACTTAACCTCCCCTGGCCCACAACCAAGCAAGCTCATGATTTGGAACAGTGATCACATAACTGATAACAAACATGTCGTCCTTAACCTATACTGACCGTTTGTCTGACTAACATTAGTCACTGTTTTCATATTTATTGTGTTGTAATTAGCCTGATAATCAAACACGGGAAACAAGTCTTGTTCATTACTCTGTCATTCTCATGACTTCAATGAGTATTTTCGACCGAGTAGATGAAATACTCCATATTTTTAGCATTTTGTAATTAGTTGTAGTGTTTTCGCAGAGTCTGGCATGATAGTCTATATCTGATCCCCTGTTCACGTTGGATATAATGTAAACAATCAAAAGTTTCATAGAAAATATTACGAGTCTGTTATTAAGAGATACTAAACTGAACAACGAAATGGTTAGCTGGTAAGCAGTATGCTAGATATAAAATTTTCGGTGAAACTAAAATGTGAAAATTTTGGATTTTGGCTATACTCGAACGAACGACTGAAACTGTGTCCCTAGCCCGCATTTGCTCAGTCGGATGAACTAAGAATCTGTACAAGAAGGTCGTAAGTGTTATATTTGGATTTGGTTACCCATCCATCTCATCGTGCAAAACGCATTCCGCCAGATGACCGTGGGCATGGTTCGCGCCGATGATGATTAGTGGTCGTAACGATTGAATTTGGAATTGTGTTACTAACAAGTAGTGTGTTATATTAGACAAATTTGCACGAAACCTCAACGTGAATATTTGGTTTACGGTTACCTATAGACACATCTGAGGTGCGTTGCCATATCATATAACGCTGTCGACTATCAGAATTACTATTCAGAGGTACCCATCCTAGCAGACCCCACTAACTAGCTTTGCTTAATGGTTAAGTCGGGGGTTTAACGCACTACAACCCAATGGTTGCTTGCTCACCTAGTGATTTCGTATAGCCATTCGTAGTCTCAGTGAGACATTGTGCATAGCCGCGGGGATTTTTGCTACTTGGGTAGCAATTTGTCAACAGATCTGTCCACAAAACGCGAGCGGAGAGAGTGTGCGGCAAAGGCTAGTGCTGCCTTCGGATATCTTGAAAGGCGTGTCTGGAAGAATCATAGCCTGAAGATGGCCACCAAGCTGTGTGTCTACCGCTCAATTGTGCTGTCTATACTGCTGTACGGCAGTGAGACGTGGACATTGTATCAGCGGAACATGAGCTATCTGAGCCACTTCCATGTGCAGTGTCTGAGACGCATCTTGGATATTCGGTGGTTGGACATGGTTTCGAGCACTGAGGTACTGCGGCGAGCGGACATGGACGGATGGAAACCATGCTGATGTTGAATCAGCTTCGTTGGCTCGGTCACGTCCGTCGGATGGGCGATGACTGTATCCCGAAACAGCTATTTTGCGGACGAGTGAAGTCAGGTAAGGGAAATCCTGGTGGTCAGAAGAGGATATACCAGGATCTTTGTGCAGGTAAGTCTTTCACGTCGCAACATTGATTTTAGATGTTGGGAAGGTTTGGCGTTGAACTGGACGACCTGGAGGAATACGGTTCGGGCGGGCGTCCGAAAGTTCAACGAGCAATTATTGCGCGATCGCGAGCGGAAACGTGCGGTACGCAAAAGAACCATCGGTGCCATAGGTCGCGATGACGTGACTACATGGCGTTGCGATGTGTGCGGCCGCGAATGCGCTGGACGTTTGTGGTTAGTAGGTCACCAACGTACTCATAGTAAACCGTCGGCGAAGAGGCGGCGAGTAAGTTAGGCTTAGGTAGGTCATATAAGCATGTCAATTTTACTCCTGTTAACGACTGCATTGACCAACAGCCTGATCGTTGACAATTAATCCGCTCCTGTTCTCAGCAACTTGGGTGTTTGCGGTGTTCTATCCATTCTTTTCTTCGGCTTCGTTGGTGTATTGTATGATGAATGGTCTACCAGGCTTTTCATAGTTCAATGAGTGTTTTGTTTTTCATCCTTATCTTCTCAGGGATGCACCAACCTGCACTCCTATACTGCAATGCTTCTTGTATTACACTTCAGAAATCTTTCTTCTTAGTGTAGACCTCGTTATTATAGCCTCTCTCTGTTTAGTTTCCGAGAGATAGGAGTTTCCTTTCCTTATTAGCCAATCAAGTGGCTAACCAGCATTGGCCGGCTGGACAGAAAGGCCCCACTGGCACACCTCCCAGTCTTATTCCTTCGAGTTTACACTGGATATGTGGTGTGTTGGTGGAACTGCAATTGGTGCAGCGCAGGCGTCCTTTGTCGTCAGTCACTGTGACGGGCTAATCGGAATCGGATGTCGCCAACCGGTAGGCTCAGTGCAAAGGACAGGCGGTGTTCGCTTGGCGTACATGACTCAGCAACTGCATTGTAACTATCCGGTTGCGTTTTTTGAAGGACATCTTGATGAACAACTGCGAGGACGACACGACCACTCTATATAATGTGGCATTACTGGATAAAACGGTACTGCATAAAATACATCATGTATATTCACTTCCTCGTTGAAAACAGACTAAGGTTTTGAATCACTGAACGACTGAAAAAGCGAAAATAACTTGTTGGCTACTCCTGATATGGTTTTCTACTCAGGAACACCTAAAAACTACGACTGAAAGTCATTTTTGTACGAGCTGATCAACAGTACATTTCCTATCCGAAACAGTGTGTTGATTAGTGAGCTTTATTCCACTTCTTGCAAATGACAACCGCAATACTCGTCGATGCAAACAAATGTAGCACTTATACGTTGATAACATCCGTAAGTTCTACCAGTCAACTACTTATTCTATTTGTGGTACAAATTTAGAGCCACATTTCTTTCAAATAGCCACTAGAGTGCTGAATGTGGTTTAGACGTCAATGACGACAATCGTGAATGTACGTCATACCAAACTAACTGACCAACTAGAGCGGCGATTTGTGAAAAAACCAGCCATGTGAACTGAACGATTGGATCTACAATTGGTAACTAACCCGGATGAAGTCTTGAGTGTCTTGTCCAGTATCTTTTTTCAATTCTACGAGCTCCTTTTCTGAGTAACCGTATACTTTAGTGGTAAATTCGTTCCATGTGACCGTACCGTCGTGATTCGCATCATGATCTTTGAACTTTCCTCGTATTGCCTCCAAGTCAAGTTGACTAAAAGAGACCGTTAGAGAAGTGGGACACAAAAAGAGGTCAGCTCGCAGAGATAAGTACTGATTGCAACTGTGTTCATTGTGTAACAAACGGCATGCCTTCCGGTAATTCACTATCTGAGCGATGGGTATTAGTGCAAACAAAAAATCGCAAAGTTATGAAGGTAAATAAACGAATGTCCTAGACAATAGTTCTTGACCCCTTAACAGAGCGGAGGTGGAGAGCGGTGCTTCCAAATCCAAAAGGTAACCTAATTTGAACCTTGGAGATAGGGGATTATATGTTATACAGCTGAGTTTGATCCGAATATTCGAATAACGGACCGCACTCTGACTAAACCGACTGCCAACCTAGGATTGCACGGAAGTGATTCAATCGGAGCAGCAGCGGTACGAAGTGAAAAGCCTGACTGAGTAAAAAATCAGAACGTAACATATGGGCACCAGTGATTTATACAGTTGTGAGTTTGATGACAAATGTAATGGCCGTGCTTGCCAATAAGAACGCCTCACTTAGGTACTCCACGCAGTATCAGTGGTCCTGATTAGCCATCGAACAGTCTTTTATGGGTTGGAAGCGTTCCCTTTAGCCCAACCATCAAGATTGTACACATGAGTTCCGATGGATTCAGCTGTGGGGTGATTGCAGCACAGTAATGCGCCTGAATGCGTGACATGCGAAATTTTGTCACAATTAGACCGAGAACGAACCTGATAACTATCGGTTTTCAGTACGATGGCATAGTCGAGTGAGACTAATTCCTCGTTTCCATGGTATTTTTCTCGTTCTAATCTAATGAATAAGACTGCATGTGCTCACGTAGCTTCAAAAAGAATGCCCCAAAAATGCATCGATTTGCATGTTAGGAATCAAGTAAGAAATGGTTTCGAATATATTTGTATGAATTCGACGTTTTTACTGAAACAGAGCAGCAGTTATGGGTGACATTCAGCTTGTCTCAACCGAAACTCCTTATTACCAGTGGTTAATATATCGTCTAATAAATTTGAAGATTCCTCTGACTTCAGCTTGTTGGGAGATTTTGAGGGTGAACATCGATCAGAGTTAGGACAACCATCATCTTCTGTCTCTTCTCTAGACGATCACGTAATCGGAGCATCACTCACGAAAGAATGTAGCTGTGCATCTGCGTATGATAGTTCGGTCCTCCCCACTTTGGGTCCAACAGTGCCTTCGGCCCACAAGACTGTCTCATGAAAAAACAGAACTGGAATTCAAATACAGGTCGTGGCAAAGACATAACTCACATTCAAGCGCTAACAAGATTGAAACTTGAATATGACGCTCACTCCTAAAGGAGTTAGCCAGACAGTCCCGCTGAATACGACAGCTGCGGTCAGTAGTGAGTGGTGTTCAGTTCAAACTCTAAAATCTCGACAAAATCGCCTCACTTCTCTCGTCATTTCATGGGTAAAAGGCTTGGTTTTTGGAACATATTTCTTCTAACCGAAGTTCTAAGTACCGGAGAAGAATATCGTTGAGTATCTGGTTACTTTCTCGACAATTTGCGTATCTTTTATAAATGAGAACAGTGCTTGTGTGCGGTATTCCTAAAAGCACTTCATACAGTGACAAACGGAATTGTATATGGAGTTCCGTCTTAGCTGATACAAAACCCAATTTGTCTGGGATGCTACTAAGAAGCGTTGGATAGCGGCCTTAAACTCGCCAGTCTTTTGAACTCCGAGTTTTCTCGTATCCAACATCATTCTACGCTCAGCACCTATTTAACACAACTGCCTGACACGCACGAGCACGTACTACTTAGTTGTTCATGCGATTACTTAGGAAACCTAGTTTGTAACTGGTTGATAAAACCAACACTTGAAATTAATGGCCTTAATCCGACTGGCCTAATAATGAACCAAAAACTGAGAAAATCAAGCGACGCATGACAGTGCCTATTGAAGCTACGAGTCAACCGGTCAGTTGTTCACTTTTTCTCTGCTTTGTAATTTTGACTACATGTTTCAGGACAACGTAGGTTTGCGCAGAGAAAAATAGCCCAAGCTGGACAACAGTTCTGAACGTGGCGTCCATGTCGGTTTCGATAACGCATCAAGTTACATTCACCATAACATCAATTTATGGCTAAAATTGAGCAAGTGATATGCCGCTAGGAGGTGGTTCGATACGGTTCACTAACAAAGTCACAAAACTGGGAATGTTACATGCCGCTCAACGATTTGACAACACAGCTGTGTAACATCACGTCACGGCACACAAATGGTGCAGTAAACCTAAAGACAGCATAGCGTGTCTCAGATTCTATGAATGTACCTTTGTATTGTCCGTCGCCTGGTGGGAAAATCATCCTTAGGGAAATGTATTTTTCCTCTGTCCTATCGCACTCACTGATGCTGGCTGGTCCAGGATTCTGTGTTGTCTTTCAGACACCCGAGACGTTTCCTAGTAAGTTTTTCAACCGCCGGGTGATGTTCGAGTGGCTTGATGAGCATAGCATTTGTACCATGGAGACTGGCGACTTGACCTGGACTCCCGGTGCAGATTAACGTGGTTGTGGTTACGGTGGTCAATTGGAGCCGTCCGCTAACCGGATTCGGTTAGGTACTCTGTTTTTTGGTAAGCCTTTTTGGCAAGCCTTTCATGTGAAATTCCCGTGACATGATTTAGACTCGGGTTTGGAGTACCGGGTCTACAACCATAGAACGATCGATAGGTTGGTCAGCGAATAGTCCGAGTTTCACGGACATAGTGGATCTGGAATGTCGATCTTACGAGAATTTCCAGCGCGAACGTGTGCACACTGATGTGATGGCCGAATATTCAAACGCGTGTGCAACCGTACTTAGATGACAGTTATTTGCCAAGTTCGGAATATTGGCCGTGTGAGAACTTAAATGTCGGGTTGAGAGTTAGCAAATTGGCCGGTTGTTTTCGACGATTTCATCCAAAGCTTGAAATGATTCTCACGGGGATGATGGTGATAGATGGTGTCAACTCAGCGATAACAGTTGGCCAACAAAATACCAAATGTTTGAGCATGTAACGATGAAAGAAGCTGGTTACTTTTTATGCTGAACATGGTAAGGATACAGATGAAAGTTTAAAATCAAGAGTTTTGGCACTCAATGAGCTATTTGGGCGGTCCTGCAGAAACTGACTCAGTGCACCACAATGCTAACGTTGTAATTAACCAGCACAATTTAATGACTCAGCTTTCATCTCTTGAAAGTTTTTGTGATGAGTAAGGCAAAACACCCTATGGAAGGGGATCACTGTTCACTCAAAACCTGAGCAAAACTTGTTCAACTGGATACTAATGAACCAACATTTGTGTTACCGGATTTGGTAATTTGTTCAACATCCACAGGTAAAAACTCAGAATGTTGTTCACTAATTACATATGTATACATTGAGACAAACTTGGAGGACTAGCCCGATATAAAGACAAACACAAACAGTCACCTCTGGGTACATTCACGCGAATCCGCGTGGTGCCTAGTCAATTACACTAATGTCGGAGTATCTATGCTTCAAACTCATACATACATGCATAAACATTTCCGATCCAGGATGAACAGAAGCACTAAGGAGACGACATGCGGGCACGAAATGTGTATTGTAAGATCGAAGCAAATCATACAGGTAGTGTGTATCAGTACAGAGACAGCTGATATAAACTGCACATAAAAACAAACCAAAATAGGAAATTACGCAAAGCATCCTATACAAACGGTGCGTGCGGCGCCAACAAGACTGTTCATACATATGCATTGCCGAACCAAACGCGGATCTGGCCTCGCTCTGATTAAGCATGATTGACCTTGACATACTGTCTGTCCTGTATTCCATTGGTTACAATTCTGGGCTGCTTGACAGCCTGTACATTTAATTATATTAGTGAGGCTTGGCGTGCTAACATGTGTTTTGTGTCTCTGTTTGGGCTGCGAGCTCCATACGCTACTACTGCGGTATCGCATTATCGAATACCAAGCCGGAAGGTTACGTTGAAGAAGATATTGCAAAAAGTATCGGCAATTTATTCTGTTCCATGGAAGAAGATTGGTCGAATCATTTCTGCCTCCACAGTACCCATCGTACTGCTTTCGGATTGTGAATAGGAGATTGGGGCTAGCGCCTGTCCATAAATGAGGTCTTCAAATAAGATAACCTATTGCATAAAGGTTGATAATCGTAGTTATTACGTTTTTCCCCTTCTCTTCGGTGTCTAGCTTCTATACTGCTCCCCGTTCCCGTCATGTCCATATTACTTTTGCTATTAATTTGCCAGTATGAATCCAGAATTTTTTGGTTGATTGTAGTCTGTTCACTTCCCCCCGTCGGTTGATTAATTCATACGTGAAATTTGAATCGCTTAATGATTTACCCAGTAACAATCCATCTTCTGTAGTTATTCCTCTATCGCAATGCCTTGGACGTAACGAAAACCAAATATTCAAACATATTGTGGTGGATTGTCAAGCCGGAGGTGCGGATGCGCCAACTCTTGGCGGAATACATCGACGATGTAGCAAGGTACGTCCAAAAGCCCATAGCGACCGGGTCGGGGACAGCATGGGCGACCGGATAAGCAATCGTTCAACTGGATCAGACCAACGGGAGACGCATGGCAGGCAAAATGGGATGAATAACCAGATCGGGAGCACGATTATCCTAACATCCGGAGGAATATCTCAACGTGGGCGTAGAAGACGAGCGGAGGCCTTAGTGGATGGATTGCGGGCAGCACGAGCGACCGGTAGAGCCATCGCCCAACATACGAGGAATGGCAGGCGAAAAACGCCCTGACAAACGGGTCGAAGTGCGCACGACATGTGAGCGGAAACCGGGGGGGCGGGGTGTTGTGGTCCGGACTGATGACCCATAAACGCGAGCGCACGCGCAGCATGATAACCAGCGTGTTGGTCAATAACGATTGTGCTTTATTGGACGCCTTTTTCGTTACAATATGGCATTTGCTTCTAAAGCGCAGTAATGAGTGCCTAATAGATGTACTCTAACATTTTACTAGTACATACTCGATCGTTTGTCTGTTTAGGTAACAGACAAAAACGATGGAAATGTTGTTCAAGTTTTATATAACGCTGGCGATATTCTGCAAAGTTACATGGCAATAAAGCTGCTCCAGAAAAACGTCTGTTAAAACAGTGTCAGACACGAACTTTTGTCACATAAACCAACTATTTCGTTGGGTTCGTTTGCATTGTCATTCTGTCTTGCTCTGCTTTGCTCAGGAGTTACCAACAGCCTTTTCGTTTCTTAATACTAACGACCAGTTGGAATGCAACCCCACAGTCACGTGATACTTTTCTTCCCACGATGATAACTTCGTCTCATTTCCAAAACTATTCAGCATAAGTAACCCATTGGTCCGAGTTTGAATCGTCCTGTTCCCAAACTATGTTATCGTATGTGCCGTTCAGCTTACTGTATGTTACCTTATGACAACTTCACCTGTTTTACCCGAATACGTTTGAATTGCTATATTAAACTTCTTACGTTTACTGACCAATGAAAGAAGCAGTCATCGTGATCGATTTTTTCCGTAGTGCTTCGGTTCGCCAGAATAATTTCAGTACAGGGTCCTGATATTTGCTGTCCCGGCTCGAAAGAATGAGAAGAGCACACGATACAATATCACTACTTCTATCACTAACTTTTCCAGGTTACTGTCTTCAAACCTTCGGAATTCCATCCATTTTGGTGGATTTCGAACGGTTTTGGCCAACTATACAACAATTGGGACTCCACAGATGTCTACCATCCCCATCTTCCTTTATAAGCCTGAAAGCAAGGTTCGGATTGGGTGGTCGCTTATCAGCTTCCTGTTCGACTACTTGGCTGCTTCAGTTAGACCAAATGTTAGTCACAATATGAAGTGTAATTACGGGACCTGGGAGCCTTGATTGTCACGTTACCGTTCGTGCGTTCTCGTTTATGACCCAAAGTACCAACCCCTAAAGCAGTGTAGGTGCAAATTAAACGTCGTATACACCTGTATACGGTTCTACTCATTTGGCTGGTTAGGTCTATTGCAACTTAACCCGTCATCCTATCTCCGTTGGGCCGAATTTCCTAAGTGCTCGCCCGTTTGATTTCTCATGTTATCCGCAATCCATCGGCTATGGGCTGTGATAATACCTCTTGATCACTGTGAGGTATTCCAGTGAATTCGTGCAGAATAAGTACGTCTCCGACTTGATCATTCATCGGGATCGTACGGCAAGGAATAATTAGTAACCATTATTCGTACCCCAACCTAATATAGTGATATTGCATTGCTATGGTACTATCATTGCAAGCTATCCTGATATTACTAGTGAGTGATGCTGTGTCAGGTTAACGTGCAAAGAAGTTAGTGTGAGATGCTATAACATCTCGGTAAACATCTCTCTGGAGGGTGAAGGGTGGATCCTATCCATGTTCAGTACATGGCACAGCCATTATTCCAGTAAGCTAATGAACTTTGTGTACAACGTAGTATTTCGAAGAACCTTTTTATGTGGATGGATTCACTTAATGTTAGTTATGACACAGCTGCTGTCGACCAACTAAATCAATCACCTCAGCTAATTATCAGCCACTTTAATTTTAATCGATCAACAAACTTGTCAGTACTTATTTAGACTTACCGGTTGGTCCATACTGCACCCAATCGTTCCGTACAGAGTGAAAATTTGCATTTTGACTACTGACCTTTTAACAATTCTAAGTCCATGTTTGGACATCAATCTAAACAAAGTTTGTCGTTGCTCACAGTCTGTCAGTTTAATACCAGTCCAGTTGGCTCATGCTTATGACCTCGTATGGGTCCCAGGTTAGGAGTCAGATGACATCGCAGGTGCGTGAGCACAATTTCGTACACACTGTGGTCTGAATAATGCCACGGGTGCTAAACTTAGAGATCCCATAAATAAATCTTAGGTATTGAAGTTGAGAAACGTGAACCTCAAGTATGGTTTCAAAACACTGTTGCATGCTATGATCCCAAACGTGTTGTCCCTTGTACACATGGGTGTGCCTATAAACAAACACGTCATCGTATCAATAAAAGGCATTAGGATACCAGATAACATTTAGAAATGTATAGTAAACCTTAACGAAAACCGGTTAAAATCATTTCATCAGTTAATTTCTGAAAGCAAAAACACTGGTATTTATCGATGGGAATAAAACTCACGTCAAAGATTGAATAATCCAATTGATCAACTCTTCCTTGTCTAATTTCTCATCATGACTGGCATCCATCTTGTCGAACAGTTTGCCCAAACGTTCTTTCGCTTCTTGTGGCTCGAGTTGTTTGAAGTAGCGAGCCTCGTCTACTGATCCGGTAACGAGTTCGTGGTCAAATTCTGAGTCATGACCACCGAACGTGTCAAAATGTGAGCTGTCTGTCGGGAGTTGCGGGTCGTCGGGACGTAAATATGGGTCATTCATCAAGGTATCTAGATTTTCAAATTCACTGTTCGACTGCGCTCTACTGACGACCAGATAAGATAGGGCTAAAACGATTACAATGGAACACAACCTAAGGAATAGAAACATTGTTGTTCAGGCTAAACTTGAATCAAATCACCTTCATATTTATGCAAACTGACCGTTTGCCTTTCGTGCATGTGGGCCTGGTCGATTTAGAAAGTGAACGTGGCAAATGTTTACTGGTATTAGTAGGCCTAGTTCAACGTGCAACTAACGAATTGGTTGTTAGGCGCGGCAAATAAGTAAGCTTAAGGAAACAGATAACTTGCACATTTCTGCCGGTTCTATACGGGCGAAAGTTAGGTGTCATTTTAAGGACTGTCTGATTTTAGTCGCAACCTGATCAACGTTCTGTAGGACCGTCCTTAATGCAGTGGTCATGAATGAACGCTTTCAGTCCATAAAACAAATATGTAGAATGCAAATGCATTTCTTCTAAATAAGTGCCCAGTAGAACAGAAAGGGAAAAACAAGAGGAGTGTATGCTAGTAGGTATTGACGTTTGATATACGACACATAGCAGGGCTTAGAAAACAAACTACAGAGATGTGTGGGGTATCTTACTTAATGGTAGCTTATTTGCTTCCTGACGGTAAATATTGCAAAACTAACATATAATACATAGCACGGGACACAACAGCGGAAGCCGGTACCTATAATTTTGGGCAAAAAAAGCATGCACTTTGGCTGAAGGATAAAATATTTTTTCACTGCTCCGTTAGTGTTTTCGCGTATAGCCTGAATAGAGCCGTGTTGACTACAGCGCAGTTCACTTTATGTTAGGCACATCCAAATTTGAATGCGCAAACACTCAGTTACTTCCGCTTTGGAATAATGTTTAGGTAATGAATGTGACTAGGCGTTTGCATACGATGGTTCAGTCATGCTCAATGTAGTCAACGACACAGGAGCCAACACTGTTTTCTCATAAGAATATACACGGTGTTTGTATGCGGTTCGTGAAGACGATGTACACCACTGACGAGCCCTAACAGAATCGGATTTTGGGGACGATGCTTTTTTAACGAGGGTACCGACCGAAAGGTAAACACAATTATTAAAGCTATCAACAATTGTGAGTGATGTATAAGTCAAAGCAGTCAAAATTGCACAGTATTTGGTAAAACGGAGTTAGAGAATAAACACTGATGTACAGTATGATAACATCGAATATTTATGCTCTCACTGGAGCATCAAAACCTTGTAAAAGACCAACACAGGCAACTGATAAATGATAACTAGGTAAATGGACCAGTATGATTACGATTTTATGGACGCATAGTTTGTGCACTCAGGTTTCGGATGAATGCGATAACCTGTTGTCAGCACATACGTATAGCGCAAGTGAATTATGTGAAGTTGTATCGGTAACTTGATACAATGAAGACGTGCTGTCCATAAATCGTACCGATAAAACGAGTCACGTAAGCTACGTGTCAGCCTGATTCAGAACGATGCATACTGCTTTACTAGATGTGCTAGATGTAGTTAGATTAAAATCCAGGTCTCAGCTAGTGGTATGTGAACCCTACAGATATTTGCTAGTAAGCTGCAGGCCAGACTGTTTGCACCTTTCCTGTTATTTCCAATACTAAAATTGTATTCGTTAGCAGTCGGGCTGCGCCTATGAAGCCTAAGTTTGCCAGCGAGCGGAGGCAATTTAGGTTAATCATGGTTAGATTCGCAAATCATATCAGAAGTCTTCCGTGTGTGCAGACGGAAAGAAATAGGTTCCCCCCTTGAAGACTGTTGGGTTCAGTCATAAGACTGCTCCCGAGGATTGACTTGAATGGGCTTGACGGGTTTGCTGCATCTGTTTCTCCGTCGTCTTCACCTCACGGGATACTTGGGCTCAGCGTCCTGGGATTGTGACGTCGGTTCTGACGACTTGTCGGCTTTGGTAGGGCGTTCTTTCCTCTTCAAGTCGAATGCGTCCAGTAATAGATCGAGTTGTGCGGTTGTTCCTACCAGGTCGCATCACACATCTCCGCAGTTTCGGCGAATCTGGTTTGCGTGCCGCACACATGTGAGTTCGCCGACTTCCACCTCATAGAGGACTGAACCTTTCCGCTGGACGAATACTCCTCTCTTACAGTTCATCGGTCCATGAAACATGCCTTCAACATTGCTCGCTTCATCGTGCAAAATGTCCACACGTTGCTGTACAGTCTGCTGTAAACTGATGTACACTTGGTTTCTGAGCTACAAACTGCACGCTGAAACACTTACCCACTGATTACATTACCACGTTTGGTGATTAAACGTTTGCAACCTAAATCTCAATACCGACGAACATCCCAATATCTAAAACTAAACACTGTCTAGACCACAAGAAGATTGTCAAGTTGTGAGCTAAGAACAAGGGTGATGCAAGGAATGTTTATTCGGAAAGTCGACTTTGGCGGTAAATGCTTCAACACCTCGAACACAGAGCAGTTTGCATATGGCAATAACTTCGAAACGACAGTCAATAATGATAAGTTCACGCATAGAAAGGTCGTATCTTGCCGAAGTGTACTTTGATGTTTCTTCTTGCATTTTCTTTGGTTACCTCAGTACTTAAATGTGTCGCTCCGCCTGACTAATCACGAGTGGTATAATGTGACCGTTCTGTCGTACAACATTCTCCTTAGTAAATATTGTTCCAGCTACAACAAAAGTCTCTCAGAGCCTCCTCGTTTCCTCAACGATCCTTTACTCGACCGTGGTGGTGCTGATACAACCGAGGTACATTCTATCGTGATCAGGTGTCATATCATCTCTGTAGCTGGCATCTGTAAGCCCGAGGTTGGCGTTTCTCATCCGTAATCAAATACACTTGGTCACGACGTTCTACTCCTATATATACGTTCTCCTCAACTTTGACCGAAATTCCTAGTTACGGGTTCTGTTGTGGTCGGAATCCGGTAATCTCTGCACTCAACCTACGAACCGGGCTCAAACACACTGTATCGGCCAGTTACATTTGCAGTCGATTATTTCTCGGCGGCCTCTTGCGCACGTGTCATGTTCTGAATGGTCAACCTCCATGCCTCACATGCATTCATGTGTTGGTCCATTCATGATCCATCGTCCTGATCAACTGGCAGGTGAGGCATGCGTCCACACAGGAGCTCGAAAGACGATTTCCTCGTTGCCTTGTGGAGATGAGCGAAGGGCCAAAAAAATCAACATCAACACCTCTTCTCACCTCCCTCCGATCACCACTAATCGATTGTTTGCTTCTGTCAATCCGCTTGATTGAGGGAGGTATGGTGTCGTGTGAATTTTCTTGATTACAAGCGCATCAAACAGTTCCGGAACTCCTCACTTGAGCAGCAGGGGTCTTGATCAGTCAGTGGGCTTCTTGGTATTCTATGATCTGCAGCAACGTATTCCATCACATCCCTACATGCAGCGCGTGCACGTTGAACGGGTATAGAGATCGCTTCGATCCATCTCGAGAAATGTTCCATCGTAACGACGATGTACTGGGTTCCGTAAGTGGTTACCACGCATACAGAACATAGTTTCTTAAATTTGCAGACTGAGATTGCCTGAGAGGGATATTGATTCAGGTTGTTAGCGCCTTTCAGTAGCTGACATTTTTTCGCACGGCAGTATGTAACTGTTAACATTGTCTTTCGTTCCCGTTCGCGATCGTGACAATCTACTCCCTGTATAGTATGGCGTTGTCGAAAAAAACGAACGGCTGTTTCAACATATGACCAACGACTCCAACGTCCTACCCTCCACGGCCATTAACTCTGAGGGTGAATCCACCCATTGCTGGACTTCTCTCCGAAACAAAAATAATCGGCGGAACGTTTAAGCATTGCTTTTTCTTGCCCAACGTTCAAATCCACTGCATCTGTCGCACGCGTTGTTAGGATTTTACTCCGCGTTCTCCACCTTAGAAGCCACCATTTACTGGGTTAGTCTTTTCACTCGGATTCGAAATTCGGTCCATTCACGTTGTTTGTTTGCTATAAACTTGTTAACCGTGCAAAAGTTTCTGTCCTATCGTTGATAAGCCGTGTTATCCAATTCTTCCAAAGTCATCAGATATGCGATGAGAGTAATATTGTGCTGTTCCCGGACTGTTGATAGAATTTTCTCCACGAACTGATTAAGTAGCATGCGTTGTTTCGTGTGTTTGAGAAACAACGGCAGGGCTCTTGATAACGCTGCCCACGGTGACACGGTGTAGACATGAACGTCGCCCGCCTGGTCAAAGTGGGTGCTGCTGAATCACTGTCTCCTGACAGTCGGTACGGCCGCCGAGCCTTGCAATCAGCGCCCTCTTCGCGACGGCCCATTTCAGCCTCGCTCTACACCTGAGGAGCGTCCACAGGATCACCAGCTTCGCTCATTCTGTCTTACCTCCGACCACCAAGGCTTTTCAGCATGTTATAAACCCTCGACAGGATACGATTGATAGAAATCGGATTATCCTCCTCGTAATAATTAACGCGGAAATCCTGATACCGAGAATAATGCGGCGGTTCCCGTTGATTACGCCCAAGACAAACCAAAAGACTGGTGCAAAAAGCAACTTTGTTCCGCTCCAAAAACGTGTGTGACAAGGAGGAGATTGCAAGATATTTATAGGGTACACAGCGACCTACAAACATTCTCGAATCAGCAGATCGAAGGACAGACATCAAAAGTAGTTAAGGTCACTAAACCACCAATGAGCGTAGCGGAATAAAGGTCAGACAGTTAAAAAACTGGCGGATGTCACCTCTCGAATGTTCACGACATTTCCGCCTATTGTGTTTGGATAGAATCGTTTTCTCGAGGAAGCAGGTGGTTTTGGACGGAAAAAATGGATTTCTCTAACACAGCCAGATAGCGTGTTGTATTCGTGATCAATAAACCTGAAAAGTAAGTTATACCTGTCCTTTCAATCCACTTAGTGAGAACTACGTCCAGTCACTCTTCTGGTTGTCACATTTTCGTCTAGTTCTAGATGGTGAACCAACTGCAAACCGACACCTAGAATCCCAGTCATATTCCGAAATACAAACACTGAGTCGTTGAAGTGAGCTCGTTGTCTTTTACAAGGAAGATCGAGGTGAACTCTTCACGTGACTGATTATGAATCACGTATACCAAAATGTCATTCCTGCTATTGCATGCATGGCTATTTCAGCGGTCCTCTTATAATCAGCTTTGCCCCAGTTGTACTCAGCACAGTAACTCGTTATATCTTGTGGTTTGGTATACTCGGATGATACCAGATCATTAACCTTAGTGCTGAGCACCATTTGCGGATTGTATGCATGAACTTGGTGAGATTAACGTACATTTTGTTTTGGAGAAGAAACTAGCTTCCAAGTACCCAGTGCAGAATATCACGGACGTGAACTTCACAAGAAAGGAGGATTTGAATGATAAAACACCCCTCATTAGACCGATTTGATACATTGATTTACAACAAAACCATATTTCCTTGTAACACTTTGTCGATGCAAATTCCCTAATTTGCTCAATACTGTTAACGAAGTGTGTCGTTGTTAAGATCACTGAGTTATTTGGTCGGTCTGTCTTGGAGACGAAATTTTCACAAGTCTGGTAGGGGTATACATTGTTTAAAAGTGATAGTCGCATCGAGCCTGTTAATTACAAGCCGGTCGCACGATTATCGCCTAGCTCAAAAGCCATGGACCTGAGTTGTGATCAGCTACACGAACAATTAGTGCGGCGTGCATCGTTACTAGACAACCAGCGTGCAGATCGTGAAAGATTTCGTACTTATCAGCCTAGTTACACCCCAAGAAGAATGGACAAAAGTGGGCGTTTCTAGGTGTTCAAAAAACCTTCGGCCAAGTGGACGATTTGGTAGTGCACGGAACTCAGTGAGTAAAATACAGATAATCCACCGTTTCTGTGGCTCACAGATTACTTCCAAGACCGTCGATACAATCTTAAAGTAAACGGTGCGTTTTTGATTTTGCAGCGTTGTACTACGGATATCTGCTCTTGCTTCTTCATGCTTGACACCATATGGCTTGTAAGGTCTCGCTTAACGCGTTGACCTCGAAGGTAATTCGTTAAAACCACTACGACTGTCGCGAATAGTTTGGCACTTAAGAGACACCCTTACGAAGTCCGGATGCATCCACTCCGAAACAGCCTTAGATTCTGCCACAGTATCACCGTCAATGCACGAATTCATACAGTCTTGACAAACACACGTAAGGGCTAACAGACATTCGATTTCTCATTAATTTTAGTCAGTCGTTGCCTGCCGCATGCTGAAACGCACTTGTAGTGTATGTTTGACAGGCCGTTGCCAGGTTCATCTCCCACCTACGTCATTTTCGAGTCACAAACATTAATGTTTCCGGCTTTCCGAAATCGGACCCATCTATTCATGTGCTTTTTGAGACGTCCAACGCGCACTCAGCCTGCAGAACTTTCTATGAATCTAATGTGATCCCTGTGATATGCTGTTAGAACTTAGAGGTGTGCCGGAAAGTTCCGTTTCATAATGCACGCGGTCGCTGGCAGTAGCATGTAAGTAGTTGAAACATAGCCAATAGGCACTGACAATCATAGTTAATGACAAACAGTTACACCGAAACCTCTCTGAAAACGGTTGTGCCACTGATCAAACATGAACAACATTGAACCAAGCAACCAGCGACAGCACTGGAAAGGAACCAACGTGTAGGATATTGGGCTGTATCCTGACAATTACAGGAAGTCTAGTCACTTGTAAGGGCTTAGATACATTGCCTCTCGACAAACAGAAAACCAGACTGAAACGAGATTGGAGGTATGGATATGAGGAACAGTCGGTGTATGCAACAGCGTGTCAGGATGGTGCCGAGATACTTTACTGAACGTTAGAATAATCTCACCTCCGATTCGGTCATCCATCACAATACACCCTACCCCCAGGAACGCGTGAATCTCACCGGGCGTTTCGAAAATTCTCGGATTCGTCCACGGACACGTGCGGATAAGTTAACAGAAATACCCTGTGTTACATACCGGCCGTACGACCAGAACATACATTCGAAGAAGTAACACCTTCCTGACCCGGAATGATTGGAGAAAGTTTTCAAAACAGACGTCTACTCCAGGAAATGTGTGTGATGGTCCCGAAGCGATTAAGAGTCCGCCATTAACGATTTCCATGATGCCCAAGCTGGTATTGTGGAAATGAAATTTTTTTTGCTTATTGTATCTGCGCTGACGTGGTAATTGAAACAGTTGCCCGAGGGTACCGATTCAGACCTGGAAGCAAGCCAAATTCGACATTTTCGGTCAGCTAGAATGTTAAATTACTTTGGTGAACGCAGACACTCAGCTCAAATCCGCTGAGGTTCATTCTTTGGCTAACACAGACGGCTAATTAGGTAAGCAAGCTACGTACAGCGGTTGAGACATTTGGCCTCAAAAACCAGTGTGACTGATAACGGCTATTTATTTGCCGGAGCCGAACTTGCAGATTTTACCAATTTAGTGATAGTACCTTACCACCTTGCTTCGAATGAGTAAACAGCAAAGTAATTGTTGCGAAAGCGACCCACATCCCCTGCATGGATCTTGCCTAAATTAGGTTAAGGAATCTAGGCGACGAAGGCACAAGCACCAGACCTATACCGTTAATGTTAACCGTCGTCTCAGTGCTCGATTGGAATTAGTCTATGGAAGATCACAATCAATAGTTGTTAATCGTTGGTAAGGTACCACGTAGGTAAGTACATCGAAGACAGGTTTGTGATCGAGTCAGAATCTATCAGCTGCACACGATCGGTCGTGTACGCTGCGAATGACTGTGGACAGCGAGACTAAGAAACAACTGGAAATGATACAGAGGAATCCTAACATGTCCATATTCGACTCGATCTACTGCCATTGATTTTGTAGGTTCGTGACAACACACTACTTGACTTGCCGGGTTTTATTTGTGGAGCCTGGTGTTGGTTGGAACGGGCTGCGCACCTGTTAGACAGGCTTGGTACCGACATGAAACGACTGACGTTGGCCTTCCTCTGTTGGCTCAACGAACCATTTCGTTGGCGGACCGCAGGACACGAAACACACAAGGTTAGGGACACTATCATATACCAATCAGGACAGTAATTAACCGAGCCTGCGTAGAGAATGTGCTATACGCTGAATATACATTTCTCCATTTGCCCTCAATGTTGTACCGCGTTACTTTCTTCCCGTACCATGTTTTGTATCACAAATACTGCAAGGTAATGTGCGGCCAGTTTCATATACCCAATCACCATGCCTCAGGCGATACTGCTTAGTCGGTGGCGGTAGTCCGGCATATTATGAGTCGTTTCCAGACTAGCACTGGCTGAAGAACGGTTCGAACAAACAGGAAAACGGCCAGAACGAGGTGGGTACCTTGGTGCCGTGTCATCAACATTCTCTTGGACAGGCTACTTTCGCTGTTCGTCGATATCGCTTGGACTGGAGTGGGACGTCAACCACAGAAGTATTCTGATCGTATACAACCTCGTCAGAATGAATAATTTAGGTGAGGTGAACGGTGATCAAATGGTCTTATCGTTCCGTTTCGTTATGAAATTGGCCCAGTATAAAGATAGCAGGTCTAAACAATATGGTTCAACCTGAGGTGCACTCACGCCAGTGTGACTTGATGCTACAGGAAATATGATAGAAAGAGATCAATTGTTGCGAAGAGTGATGTATAACTGATGCAATCGACAGCACTGCAATATAGCTCTTGTTGGACAATTACTATGAGAACGATGTGAATGTGAACATGATTAGCAAAAAAACAATAAGTACAGGTGAGAAAGGTGATAAGGCAAGGAACCGGAGAACAAGAGGGAAGTGTAGATGTAAAGCAGGTCAACCAGGGGTTCACTCAGTTCAACTGGCCAGTGCATTCGGATGAGTTATCCCCGTGCATGAGCAGTGCGGACAATTTGGAAGAGACTTGTTGCGAGAAATTTAAACGAGCATCAAAATCTGCCAGACATGAAAAATGTTCCGGCATCCAATCCTTTAACGCATCCAAGCATACGTTTATCCACGTGATCCACATGTCGCGTTCTTGGGATGTATCCGCACACAACAAGTGTCTTCGCATAAAAGAATAAGAGTGAGGGGGGTGGAACTTAGTTATAAGGTAGTACAGATGGGTCACACAGGTTTCAAACATCTATCGTCAATATACGGACGAGTTAAAATGCGGCCAACTGGAATTCAGACAACTGGTTTCAGGTACGAAAAGTAATGCAGTTTCACTTAGTGAGGTTTCAGCTACCAGTTCAGATGCGGTTAAATTAGCAAAAGAAAGTGCCATGGCAACGACACCAACAGACAGCTGATAGATTCGAGTCCAGGTTTCCCAACATGACTGCGATGAACCGTATGTGTGGTTGCAAAAGTTTAACGTGGCCAAAAGCATCCACTTGATGAGATGGTAAGAAAAATTTAGAATTCTCAATTGAGCAGAAGTACGGCAGGCTGCTTTACATTTTATGGATTAATCACAAAGATGCATGCAGTCATGGAAAGGCCATTCCAGAAAAGGCTTCGATTGCGGCGGAACGTTGACTGATTCGTACCTAGAGATGCTACTGGTGTGCAGACAAGTAGTGACACTTTAAAGCGAATAATATGCGGTTGCGAAACTGTGCTCGGGTGGAAGTGATAAAAATGGTGCATGATTATAGCACCCTTAACATTCGGAGTCGAAGATAAAGTACAAGAATTGGGTTGCACTAGTCAGTAACATAAAACCCAATCTGATCTGGAAACTGGGCAGTATGTGTGGCTGCTGTGCCTTTAAAAGCTATTGAATTTTCGGCTTTCATACTGCCCGACGCTTGCACCTCAACAGTATACTTAAGTATCATGTAAAGATGGGGAGCACTGACAGGCAATCTAAACGAAGACGGCAGTTGCAACCCTGGAGCATGTGGCCGGGATGGTCATTGTTGTTAGCCCTGAGCCATCTCGAGGTATGCTCTCTGTTTCACAGTAGGGTAAGACAGCATGTTTTGTTTAGATTAAATGCATACCAAGAATGCACGAATACAATAGAACCGAAACAGTTTTAGACGTCTCAGATATATTGGAGAAGAGCACCTTGGTGATCAAGCTCAGATTCGCCGATTCATCGTATATTTTAAATCGACCACAACTGTCACGCCATGAATCTTACGGAGTGGCCGATTAGAATAGAGAAACTTAGAAACAGTAGATCGGAAATTGGGATCGTCATAAATGACAATAAATGTTACGCAGGAGGTTAAACTGTCAGTAGAGTGATAAACAGACGAGCCACCACCGGCATGTACTGACCTTTGTTCCAACCAGGTGTAGTCAGGAGAAGCACGGAACAATATGCTTTCATTCGAGTCGGGAGCCGTCGTGCTTGAGCACGCAATGTCCACCGAGTTCACCGATGCAGACAGCCAGTCCGGTTCGATCGCGCGCAGGGATCGCATAAAAATAGTGTTAGCTCGAGCGCAAATCAGTCGTGGTGCCGGCACTGCACGAGGAGCTGCCACGTGACGTAAGTCAATCCGGCTCAAAGGGCTCGGGACCTGGTCGGAACTGGATCGACTCGCTTGGATCGCACGCTGTTCGTCCTCTGGGTAACGCCAAAACTGAAGATGGTCGGCACGAAGTTGGCACCAGTAGCGGCGCCAAACACCAAGGCCACCGACTTCTTCGAACACAGTCTAGGGGGAATAACAGGAAGCGTACGTGAAAAAACTCGGGAAAAGTAGCAACAGAGAATGCAGTGATAAAAGAATGCAGACGGTTGAGGGCTTCGAAACCAGTATTCACAGGCAAGATTATGTGGGGGATCTCACGTTAGATCACGTTCGTAGTTTAACTGGAGAGATTGATCTTAGACAAAACAATGGTACTTCAGGTTGATGAGTAACTCGTAAACTTAAGAAGCTAGAACGTGAATGATGGATGTGGGAAATGAACGTCAAGTTTGCGTTTTTAGGGCCAAGGCAGTCCGCTAGAGCCTTTGTCACAGTGGTTTCGAAACGCAACATATCTTAATGAAGACGTTTACAAAAATACCACAGTTACAGAAGTTTCATGTAACGGTCGCGAAATTGACTACACCTTGGAAACAAAGAACCCAGCTGTACACGTGTATGTACATAACATGTAACAACCACAAGGGGTGGTAGACGTGCCAAAATATGAGAAAAAGCAATGTGCAAGGTGAAGGAGGAAACAAACATGGAGGGATAGATATGAGAAAACTACAACGATGCACACAGAGACTCGCAACACCAGCGTCATATCAAACAGCGTCAACCAAGGATGTTCCGTGACCTTTGGACTCCAGTCAGAAAGCTGGGAGTGCCCTACTGAAGCAAGTTTCACAGTAAGTGCTTTCATACCCCGAATCCAAGTCGCGCGTCGACCATCGGGCTGCGGCTTCCAGCCTGACCAACCACCCGCAAAAAATGCACGGTGCCGCAAGCGGTGACTCGGCATTCGTAAGATGTGGTCAAGCCAAAGAAGTCTGTGAGGCCAGATCAATAGGCTTAAAGGCCGACAGAGTTTTTTCATCACCAAGACCAGTCGGCAAATTTTGTCACTAATGACACAGTGTTGCTACCAAGCACCGCCATCACTTCGGAAACACCGATGATCGAAAACGGGCAATCTGCGAACATTCTCCAAGCGATGAAACCAGGTTTTACGGCCGTACAATAGGAATATCGTTACCGTGGCATTATACACCCTGCCTTACAAGAGTGAGATCATGCCGATGCCACAGATGGTGTAAGTTGGCGAACGTCGTCCGAGCCTTTGTGACGTGATTTGTGATCTCATCAGACATCTCATCAG
The DNA here is from genome assembly GCA_008508345.1 of Paragonimus westermani. Lineage (NCBI taxonomy): Eukaryota > Metazoa > Platyhelminthes > Trematoda > Plagiorchiida > Troglotrematidae > Paragonimus > Paragonimus westermani. The sequence continues at coordinate 231,262 of QNGE01000413.1, forward strand.
CGCTGATACAGCTCCCAAGGTACATGAACTTCTTTACCTCCAACGGTTCACCATCAAAGGTGAGACCAGGTGCGGAGCTCTGCCAATGTTGCGATAGCACCTATCACTTAGTGGGTGCAAATGCCATAACAAACCGACAAACTGAAGTCTCCATTCTGTCTAAGATGTTCTGGGCTCTCTTTAAGTCCTTGCAGTTTAAGGCGATGTCGTCTACATACTCTGTCTCGAATCCGAGTGCCTTGGAACAAATAGGCATTTTCACGTCCGCAGTTAGTCAGTCCACACCCTAGGATCCCGTCTACTACACTGCTGAATAGAAAGAGAAGGCTGGACAATTTTTTTGCACCCCCACTTGAGATGTTAAAGGTAGGTGTTAAGCTGCCATAAGCCCTAACCCTCCCTGACAGTAGATTGTCCTCAAAATATTCACTTACTTCTCAAACGCATTCTTCCTCGATAGACAGTCCCAGAGTGCAGCTCTGTCAATCGAAGCGAAGGCCCCTCTGATGTACAAGAAGATAACTACTGTTGGTCATCTTTACAAATGGTGGAGCTCAAGTATCTGGCGAAATGTGAAAATGTGATTAATGCTGCCACGGCCAAGCCGAAACCCAGCTTGCTCCCCATGAATGTGATTGCCGCGCATTCCGCCTACAATGGATGAGAGCTGTAAATGAAAGTAGGACTTTATCAGCAAGATAGCTCTTCCTTACAGCTCACTGTCCCGCAGTTACTTCACAAACAACTCGGCCAAACAACAACATCCAAGCCAGAGCTCAATTAACTAACATCTGAAACCTCCAGTCACCGACCCTGCGAGTCGCGAGGGTCTCAGTCCGGGAGACGACTCCGACCTACAGTAGGCAATCCAGTAGTGAACGACCCCAGCTCGTTAGGTCAGGTCATCTGTTCACCTAGCATCTTACACCAGTTAGCTGCAACATCGACAGTGTTCGACGTGGCGGACGACTTGTTAGCATTCTTAGCACATGGTCTAGCCATCTAAGTCTGTGTAAACACAAAGTGTGAACGAAGGAACGCGCTTGGAAGCCGTCACCAAATAAAAGCTTCCCATCCTCTTCGTTGTTTATCCGCTGGTGCTACCCGACTTGAATGGTCGAACATAGACATGGATGGTCCAATTTTAAGAGACGTCTCATGCCTTCCATCTTGAACGTAAAGTAGCACAACTCTCACAGACGCATCATATACGCGATCCTTAAGTTCCACACAGATGTCTCTCTATCACCGGAGGTGCCCTGGATTACCGAATAACGCCCTACTCCAAAAGATACGCATTTCTTTTCCGTGTCCTACAACACCGTCGTCGCTTATGCAAATTCCCAGGTAAACAAACTGATTAAGAACCTTCATACATTTATTATCCAAAATTAAATCCACTGAATCACAAGTCATTCAATAGTACTTTCCACTCTGAGGCTACGAAGCGCATTTCCTAAGTTAGCAGAATGCGAAATGGCACCTAACATGTACCTAGCATGTGTCTGGACTGCTTGGAAATTGTCAAGCAACACCTTGACGTCAGGATAACCAATATCAGTGAATCTTCCACCAGGTGGGAGGTCTTGTGAATGCCGAAGGCAGTCCTTCATTATTTGGTTAGGACAAAATTAAACAGAAATGGTGAAATTAAACAGTCTTGACGTGCGCTGTTCCTGGTGCTGAAACTGTCAAACAGTTCATTGTGAATCCTAACCTGTGCTGAAGTATAAGAATAAAGCGCCTACGGTGTGTTCATGTACTTAGCTAGTAAACCCCTACGTCCCAGCTGCTTTATATGTGTAGGTCGACCCACTGAATCAATAGCATCTTAAGGGACCAGAAAAAAACGGTGACTTATGGCCGGTAATACGCATGACGCGGCTCCAAAATTTGGCCACAAGTAACCATGCAATCAGCACTTCTCTGTTCAGGAGGAAACCATATCTGGTCTTCCCTAATGTTTGCTTCCCAAACTGCACAGAGTCGATGAAGTACAATGGATACCGGAGCCCTAGAGATTACGAGTCAACCACATCTCCCTGTGGCTTTCGCAATGACATCTTTCTCGAATATGAGAACTATTGTCGAGTGAACCAGCCAAGAGAGATGTTCTCCATCGTTCACACAAACTGAGACAACTGAATTAAAGATCCTACCCACGCCCCTCCACCTTCTTTGAAAAGTGTTGGAACGAGATTACCAGGACCAGCAGCCTCACTGCGCTCGAAAAGTGAAATGCAATGGCGGACTTCAGTTTATGATTGGTTCTGAATCTACCGACTGGGGTACTATACTGCAAGTCTGTGGAGGTAACAGAGCGAGTAAGAGGCCAGGCAAATTAACCCTTGAAGCGCTCTAGTCGGTGCCCGGACCTTCCGGATTTGTTATGAATGAGTGCGCCGTCTGCCTCGCTGACAGCATCACAGAGAGATGGATACACAGGACCAACATTACCGATATCCCCCCCAAACTTGTCATGTGAACTGTCAGGAGGAACGTTCCATCTAGCTTCTAGCAACTCCTGGGATTTCTCTGGGATCCAATGTTTGTTGAAACCCAAGAACCAACGTGCCACATGTTACAACAATTGCTTCAGGAATGACCTGTGAGATTTGGGTCCAGCAGCCATAAGGGTCTTCGGAGTGAGAATACCAAGCCTGCATTCCTTAGTTTGGTACTCATACTTTGCCGATGGTATAGCCAGTTTCACAACAGCCAACCGCTGATATCGGTGTGATCGTTGTCCAGCAAGAGCAAGAACAAAACAGCAACGCACAATCTGAATCCACGTATACGCTCCAATAAGAATGACAGCCCTGAATAGAGCCCCGCCATCTATAACTAATAGCTTTGTGTTCTACTTGAGAATAAGTCTGATTTGGAGGAGGTGGGCTCCAATTATAACAAGGACGCCTAAGATGGCCGACTAAAAATAGCTTATGCTCAACGCGCACTTGCAACAGCCGTCCGTCAGTATCTGAGCGATGTGATGCTATACCAAACCTGCCACCTAAACGAGACTCAGCCTCGTCAAGGAGGCTCATTTGGGCGTACATACTTCCGGCCAGAACGACCATACGAGAACCATGTATCGGCCGAAGAAGAATGGTCAGATCCTGGCAGAAGGCGTCTTTGACACCGACGTCACTGCAGTCAGATGGAGCACAAACAGACACGGTGAAGATTCCCGAAAATTTTGCGTCTGGAGTTGGTCTTAACAGAACCTGTCAAACGGACGGCACAGTCTGCTGCCGACGAAAATCCAGTCTACCAATGAGGCTTAGGCTGTCGTGCTGACAAGTAGCGGTGGCCGTGGAGTCATCCGAAGTGTACAACTAGTAAGGGACAGATATAGTGTGCGTGTTGTTAGTTCCGTATGTTGACTACTATCCTGGATTCTGCTCTCTGAAATGCAGTGGATAGTGGCATTGAACAAGTCTGAAGTTTGAGCAAGAGTGGCCTGTTGACCTATCCGCTTTAAAGTGGGGACTTTGAAAGTACCTATACTAATTCGGATTCTAAGTTTAAGCAAAGGACAAGGGAGACCAGAGGCCAGATAGTGCAGCACAGTGCTACTACGATTAGCCCTATCTGTTAAGGGATCTGTAGGACAATTAATAGAAAGGGGAGTCGGGAGGTGCCTGAGAACTAGATTTGTTGAGACAGTGGAGAGGGGGCAGTAGTAATGTTTTCACCCAACCACTATGATGTACGCAGCAAATAGGGTAACAAGCTCTAACTTGCGAGGGGGACGATCCATTATGGAATTACCGGTATTGTGATATACTACCAGGACACCAAGACCCAGACAGCAGAACAGTTAGAGTACTCTACCAGGCTCAAAAGCCTGTGCGGCAAGGCAGCGGATGTGTGGCAGAGTATCAAAGCTAGTACTTTTTCGGGAAGATGATGCCCACCATCTTCCGACCTGAACTCGAGAGGACCAGGAGATTGATTTGTCAGACCACTACCTATTGACCTGCCTGGAACGAGTGACTGCCGCCGTTAACCTCACACCGTTCAGTTTAGAATAGGTCCTCGAGACGCGCAAGCCGTTACATCACATCACGATTCAGTCTCGCTGCGAAAATGCACGAATCAAGAATGCTTATCCACTGTTAACTTCATCGCACACTATTTGGGAAACCGACATTTCGATGACGTAAGAAGCGAAGTGGTCACTCGATGATTCGACGGAGGGAGACAAATGCAGAAGCAAACGAGCTAAGAGTAGTAGGTCGTGCACGACACTTGAGTTAAGGGTCTTGTGACCCACCTAGCATTTAGCTGGAGACTAGACAGGATGGATGGGTTCCGTGATGTGAGTAACTGATTCCTCAGTTGAATTATCCAGAATGTAGAATGCGGCGAGGTACTGAACGCCGCATTTGACCTCGCTAATTTGCACGACGCACAAATCCAGGAATTGGATGTTTGAATTCAGACATGGAACTTTTTGTATTCAAGTAAACCAGCAGTTTTTATCAGCATCGCGCGGCAGTTAATGTTTTGCTCCTATGGACTGACGCTGCTTATCGTCAACACATTGTTGGGGGCCAAGTTCGATCGCATACGAGCATTCCCGAAACGTGGGAAAACTTGATTCCTCATATGAACGACATACATGAGACTATGATCCAGTTTAACAGCACAAACATTCTTATTCATTGAGCAAATGGATTATACATGACTTTACATACCAGAAAACCGCGAGCCAAGACACGTGCCTCCAGACGCACTGCCGCATTGACTAGACCGGCAGAACCTGTGAGTGGTGTGGATCTTGGTAGCCGTGGGAGTCGCAGCGGGAGTTTGTTTAAATCATCCGCAACTGTAGAGAGTGTGGATCGTAGACCGACACGTTCCCCCTCAATCGAGCGCAGACAACCAAGAAGTAAATCATCATGATACCGAATATCCACAGAGGACAGCAGCGTGAACGCTATGAAAGTGGGAGAACACGTGGAAATGAAAACAGCACCGAAGGCTGAAATTTAAAATCGAGCGTATGCAAAATCACAATATAGTGAACAGCTTAGAACAGAATATAATCAACTTCGAACCCAGAGATGGAAAAACGACTTAGAATTGCATCCACCAAAACAAACCTGCAAGCTTATTTTGACCAATTAAGCTGATTTTGTCAACGGAATTCGAGGGCGAGATCACATTATTTACTGTCGGCAGACAAGCAGTGAATGCATTCAAAGCGTGCTCTCGTGCCGCTCCATATCCGACGGTTTGCAGTCGGGTCGTCTTTGATCGGACGGAAGCAGAGGTCAAGAGCGGAGTACATGGAGTTAGCCCGGTCGCATGTTTGGGATTGGGAGTGGCCGAACCTCGAGGAGTGACATCAGAACCAGATCGTGTACCTATGGGTTGGGGTGAGCTGAAACCTTGCCCATTCATAGGGTTCTCGGATCCCAAGCGCATGCAGTAGACCTCCAAAGTAATTACAAAGTCCGGTCTCAGCGGTACGATCTGAAACGGGCAAACATTAAGATAACAAACGGGAGGTAATTGTCTGATCTTGTTCATTTCCATCGAAACGTTTCAGGATTAAGCACCGGGTTGGTTCTCAAAATGACTGTTTCCTAGCAGGTAATTTAATTCGATTGAGGACGCAGCTGTGCGTAAAATGGTGACTATGTTGAACCGATGATTACATGGGCATTGCTACCTTCCTTTTCCGGAAGGAATGAAAGGAAAATCTGCTGAACGGTTGCTCACTGCTGCATTATACAAATTAGTCAAAAACAATGAAAAATCCCCCACATTAGAATGATGTGGTTCCAACAACAAACTCACCAAACATAAAAGCAATCAGAAGCAGGCCTCCGGGTCATAAAGTCTCGATTATTACATAATCAAACTTCGTTGTGGTAGTTATCGTGTCAAAAGCCAGAGTTATCACATTCGACCTTTTCTCGTAACGATCGGGTAATCTTAAAAAGTACAAAAGTCTTGTTCAATCACACTATGTTCGCACACCATCGGTTACCTTGGTGAAACTAGCAGACACACTACACAGTATGATGCCAATAATAAAAGCCGATTTGGTCCGATCATATCTGCGACAGGCGATGAACGTTGAAGTGACCTAATATGTAATTGAAGATGATGAAGTGAAATTAAAATGAACGTCATTTCGCAAGACGGCTTCCATGTTACTGTTAGCCTTTTTAGGTAAGACAGTAGAAACCACCGCTTTGTCACTTTCTAATATTTTCACACGAAAGAAAATTCAAGCGGAAATAGCAACAACAATGTGACTACGCAGTGGAAACTGATTCTGGGATGACCAAACAAGAGAAGACCACGTTGTTGGTCGGTGGTATTCAGCAACAAGCATTTTGGCGTGACAACATTTAACCGTGCTATCCTTTGAGGTCAGTTGCTTGGTTATTCTCAAACTATTTTCTCTTACCCCATATTGGGACAGACAAATCTTAGCCACAAACCTGACATTTAAATGTAAACCAAGGATCTTTATTTTTTCCAGCGTACTTACTGGACATCAGTCAAACATTGTGGAGCGTTTCTAGATTATTGAACTTTAATGTTTCGCCAAGGTCATTTGTGACTTAGTACAGCATTTTCAGATGTAACGAACTAATTTGTTTGTCGTGCTTATTTACGTATTCCAACGAGAGTTTCAGAAATTGAGGACTCGAGCATTTAGACAATCAGAGTTTTGGTTTCGAACAGTCGAAATGTCGTTATGATCTTGCTGATGAAAATATGTCCTATGAGTAAAATTGGTCCCAATCGTCGGCTTGTTAGGTCGCACACAAAAAGTGCGCTCAAGCAAAAAGACTGCCAAAGTCAAAATTAATTTTTTTTTTAAGTTTCGGGCAGCTCGATTACTGGCTCTTTCTAATCCGAACAATTGCGCGTATATAACGACGCTTGACGACAGAATAGTAGTGAACAGTTTCACCATCTCTCGAAGTCGATGGCAAGCAACAGAAGCCGCGCGATGCGTGTACGACATTTGGTTTCATATTGCGTACTGTCGTTGAACAAAATTGGAAGTGCACCTACAAGACCGTGGTAGTTACGTAGAGCTAATGTTGAACAATGAAGCTCTGGAGGTTGTCCGCCTGCTCGTGTGCCTAGGAGACTGTATCAACAGCGGCGGAGGCGCCTCTTTGAAGCTACAGTGATATTCACCAATTTGGGTAATCTGTGGGGACAGAAGAGTACCTCGTTGAAGTTTAAAGGTCGCGTATGTAACGGATACGAAACGCGGCTGCTTACGGTAGGAGAAATATATGGATATTACATTTTAACTACTAATGACTGCAATCAATCATTAGCGAGTAAGTGACGATGCGGTTAAGAAGCCCTGTTAAAAATAAAGCTCGGTTTTTGTCGCCTCTTTTATTTTTAAACTGAGGCTTCTGTTCTTTTTCATGGTACTATGACAGCTTGGCGAAAGCCCCAACTATCGATTTACTGCTGTTAATGGTGCTGACGATGAATACTGTCATGATAAGACCATTCGCGATCTATGACCGAATGAGTATCATGAACACGAAGCAAGTTTTTACATGAACACTTCACACATATCTGAGATCAGACTGAATGTAAATATGGTGCCTGACGTTGTTCATTATTTGATTGTGGGCTATGTATTTCGTCGCTTGCCGGGTAGAAATAATAACTTTTCCGAGAAAGCTAAGACCAGTTGTCGGCTTCTAAATTGTAAGGTAGCTACCACCGCTTGCTATAGGGCGACACGAATCGGATACTGAATCGCCAAAACCCAGAGAAGAACCATCGTGAAAACCGAGTTGCAGCCAGCAAGCGTGTGGTTTCTGGTAGGATGTTACTATCGAGCTACCGCGGGCTCAATGGGTCACACTTCGAGACTCTGACCAGGAGGCCTGATCTACGGGACAGTAGAGGGAAACGTACGACAGACAGTTAGTCGGAAATTGACAGTCAAGTCGTTGATCTAGCTATCTACTATGTTCGATGAGCCTTTGATTAAGATAAGACCCGATGACAAACCAGTTATTCACGCACTTTTCGGATGGTGCTCAGTGATTGAAAGTACCCAAGATACCGTCCGTACCGGTTTGTGCAGATGATCACCCAGGAGCTGTTTCAGAAGCCGTTTAAAATCAAAATTCTTGGGTTGTCCAAGATATGCAACCAATGGTTCGTCAGTTCACTTTGCAACCTTAAACAGTAGTTCCCTCACCCTAACGGAGGTCATGTAGGACAAGCGCTAAGGGCAATCGAGAGCCAAACGCAACTGCCAACGTCAAATCACTACTCCATCTGAAAGATCAAAGAAACAGACTAATTCACACCAGAAAGGTGTTGAAGAATACAGACGATACGCAGCTGAGGGACATACGTGCACACAAAAGTAGAAACTAACATCGATTTTCGCCGGCAGGTCCACAAAACTAACAGGCCGTTCTGTTCCAATGGGAAGGTCGCTGGCATGAACCACAGTGACCATTTCGGTATGATACATGCGGCCCTCCCCACGACACCTTCAGGATAAGAAGAACGGGACATAAACTGATACAACTGAGGCATAAAATGAACGAGTTACGATTTGGAAAAAACTAGTCTGGAATTATGGGAAAACAATGACGTGCTGTTAACATCAATTACAGTCCATTACGACTATAGTAACGACGTTTGATTATCAATCACACCGTCAAAGATTTGAAATTGGTTGCGGCGACTGCTTCCGTCTGGATTTAAGCAGCCTGACAATGAGTCTTTAAGTGTGAACAACTTGTCGTACAAAAGCCAAAAATTTAATTCAATTTAACGACTAAAGAGTAACGACCTCGATTAAACGAATTCCGTGGAGGTCGTACTGTTATTGATACAGAGCAGCTAGGTAGCGTACCATGGAGATAATCGTTTAGGACTACCGTTCACCTTGACAGCCACTATGACAGAAAATTAATGAATAAAAGCATAAGAGAAAGAATACACCGGAAACGAGCACGAGTACTAAAGAATCAACAATATCAAGGGCATAAGAACGCAAATGGCTGCAACATAGCGCGACATGTGCCGTACGCTATCACTCAGTCGCAGTCTTCAAATGGCGGTCAGCGCCTTTCAACGCTGGTCGAACAAGAACAAAACATGAGTACTGTGCTTCGTTTCGGAAGCGGCCGACTTAATTCATAAGGAATGCGAAATCTGCGATCAATTTTGAGCAACCTTCAGTCTAAATTAACAAAAACTTCCCATTAATTACCAGTATTTCGCATACAACAGAAATAGATAAATTGGTTAAAATGAACAGCTACTGGCATCTAATATGCCGCACACCTTATCGCAAACTTTAATCTGAACCGAAGTATGAAAATACAGCGTCGACAGTAATTCCTTTACATCTCAGCCAACGGGTAATCACACACCTCGCACATAGAGCATGATCGAAGGCACACAAGTATTACAAACCATTTCTTTAAAACACAACTAGAAATCCTTGCAATACCACGAATTACAAAAAATGTTGAATGCACCAGATGTCACACTTCGTCAGTAATATTACAAGCTTACGAGATGATACTAGTCAAGTAGGTGAAATTAACGCCAGTCTCAAACGCAACAAAGAAGGTGAAGACAGAAGTCTAATTGGTCCACACAAATCGGCCGAGTTGTCAGTAGTGAGACTGTTTTGAAGTAGCAACCCAGCAGTACACACACAACAAAGATCGATAACAACCATCCGGATAGCGTTAGCTTATATAAGTGATGCATGTGGTTTCAGCGTAAGTGCAATAGTGATGTCACACATCGCTTGGCCTTATCGTTCGGGAAGAATGGATAGAAGGTGATTGGCAGAAGCTAATCAGTTGACGCTGTTTTTGAGGATTATTCAAAAGCACCCAACCCAATAGACAAATTGACACTGTACATAAAGCTCCGCAATGATGGGTACTATACGATTGGCGATGTAGCACGAAGCCCGTGCTAGGGCCATTTTTAAGTGATTTCTTCACGTTTGAAATTCCACTGTTTCTCCATTTTCCGTCACTATTATATGCGAACATAAAAATCTGATGTGATGGTAGATAGTGTGGCAGAGATGGAAAACCTGCAGACCGATTTCAACGTTTTGTGCTGCTTGGCCGCAAGCAGCTAACTTCTCTTCAACAAGACCAAACATAGGGTCATGAATCACTGTCATTAAGGCGACGTTTAGTACCCTCTTGGAGACAAGAAATGAATGTCACTAACCGTGAAGGGAGCCCAACCAGTTCACATTACCTCAGTATGTCATCTAATCGCCCACTAATAGTTAAGAAAGCAAACGGCGTTTAAGCTTATCATTTGGCCGTTTGGAGCATTTCAGCCAGATTAGATTCAACTTGATGAATGGTCTTTACTTTGAGTCAAATATTTAGGAAGCCGTCCTTGAAGGACTTGTTTTTACAGAAAAAGTACAGAAAAAAGCCATAAAGCGGATTGGAACACTGTTTACTATTTTAGCCAGAGTCTATGTGAGTTGGGACAGAGCTGAATGCACTAAATAGACCGAGATTTAGTATTAGCATGCATGGCTCTTCACTAACCTGGTTAACCGTCGAGAAATATGACCTTCGTTAGGCTAGATAACTATATCGAGAGAAGAGCATCAAAGCTGCAGTATTAAATGACTTGCAGGGACCGCTTTCGGTGTCCAGGTGTGTTCAGTCGGAAAAGCTCACCGGAGTCTGGTGTAACAACGCCACTGCTAGACGCACACATTTAGGACAGTAAGCGCAGTTGTCAGACAGACTGAGCATTAGAATTCATAAGGTAGACTAGAGTGACGCTGTTGTTTGTTGTATGCTAAAGTATACTTTTGGTATGGTTGATCAGATGGGTGTGAGCACTCCTAGCTCCCTTCACTCTGGAAATTTTCTGTGAATCCTACTGCAATTCAGTCAGTTGGGTGAGTCTCTTTGCCCACATCCGCCATATAAACTGGGAAAACATGCAAACACGGTCTCTTGCAGTGGCCCATGCAACCACACAGAACATCGCAGTGATATCGTAATTTCTTTTTTAATTCTATCAACTAAACTTCTGCCAGCTAAGGGGCCGAAGTAAACGCTACAGGCAGAAAATTCTTCGATCGCCGGTATCTCTACGAGTAGAAGGCAAGCAACCCATAAAAATAACAGAAGATGATTAGTGCATCACTCACCCGTTACCGGTCGCCGTGGTTTGGTCATCATGAACTAAAGCAAAGGCTTTCGGAGCTAGTCTATTGTCAACTCTTTGCTATTCTCTTTCCATCTGTCCTTATAACATTCTTCACAGAGAATGTTTCATTGCACAATAGTGCACACACGGTGGAAAAGCCGAACAGGTAGAAAGTGCACTCGAGGGATCCAGTGAGTTCGGTGTGGAGCTGTTTCCTAGAACTAGGCTGGCCGATCTCGAGTGTGCGGACGACACTGTCTCACCCACCCATCCCCTGCTAAGGACAGGCAAACCATGCAGAACAAGGTGAGTGACTGGGTTGGCTTGTATGGAATGCGACTCGCACTTTCAAAGTGCAAAGTGTTACCTCAGGACTGGGGCGTTCCCACTCCTACTTTCTTCATTGCGGCTAATCCGCTCGAGACTGTAGACAGTTTCACATATTTGGGTAGCACCATCTCGTCAGCTTGTAATATTGCTGATGATATGTCAGTGAGGATAGCAAAGGCACGAGTCGTCTTCTCCAGCCTGCGTCGTCTGTGGCGTGGAAAAGACGCTCAGTTGTCGTCAAAAGGAGGGGTGTATAATGCTCGTGTGCGTTCCGTTGTTCTCTGTGGTCCAAAAACGTGGCCTATTCGCAAAGATGTCAACAGACTTGCTGTGTATGACCATTGTTGTCTCCGCCGACGAGCCCATATTAAGTGGGACTGGTCGCGTGAGTAATGTGTCCGCTCGCCGGCGCGCATTCCGGAACACTGTGGATGCGCGATCAATTGGTCAACGAATCAAGTTGCACAGCCTCCGGTGGTTGGGTCACGTGCCGCGTACACCAGCTGAGCGTTTACCGTACCGGGCATTACATACTGAGACCACCAACAGTCAGGTGAAACCGTGTGGCAATCAACAACGAAGACCTTGACTGCTCCATTGAGCAAAGTGGGTAAGTGTCGTCTGCCTGACTGCGGTCCCCTTGATCACTCAAATCGTTGGTTAGAGACGCTATCCGTGATGATGATGTGTCGCAGTCAATGGCGTGCCTGCATCCATACCACTCCCAGTTCTTCCGCCTAGTCTTCTTTTGTTAATTCTTGACCCCCTTATTGACGTTTTCTCCAAGGATGTTTCAATATCACTGTTGAGGTGAGCAGTAGCCCGAGCCACCGTACCTCCTGGTCAGGCTCACGGATGTCGTTGTTGAAGATGATGATTCCGTTAAGTATAGTTCTATGCATGTACATCCATCCTACGTTGTTGACCACCTGAACGACCTTCGGTTAACCTCGACTTGTTGAGTTCCATAAGAGTAGCCTCGGTTAGCTGAGGGTATCAAAAGGATCGTATATGGTTAGGGTAATCCATATTTTGCCCTGATATTTTCAATGTTTCTGTTCGCGCATATCAACACCGAGTTGGTCCACGGTCAGCAAACATCAGAGCATCCATCTTACTTTGCACGCTGTTGACAGAACCCACAATACGGACGTCTTAGCGGTTGAGTAACAATCTCAGAAACGAAAGTTCTTTCGGCCCTTTAGTTAGAATAAGGTCAGGCAATCGAACAGGTCAACGTATGCTCCCAACAACGTGGAAAAAATTCAGTGCTCTTACAAGACTATGTTGGTGGGTTTCCGTATTACCACGTAGAAATATCTTATCATTTTGGTCACGGAACATTGTAACAGACATGCTTGAAACACTGATGGTATGCTTACCGACGAGCAATTCTTTCATTACAGTTAACCAGATCCACTCATCCACGAGTTAACCACCACCGCCTCTTACCACAGGAGTGTCGCTGTCACCAATGAATTATCCACTCTAGAGCCTCCACATGCGTATTATTCCGCTCAATCCATTGAGAAAAATTATTACTGGAGTTGAACAACACCCAGTCAACTGCAGTATGCACATTCCCATAGGTATTTCAGTTAGCCCGTGGTTCTGACTAGGAGAGTACTGTTGGTCATGGGATCACTGAGTGGAGATAAGAAGGTCACTTGCTAAGTCTCCTCCCAACGTAGTCGAGTAATATGAGCACAGCTTATAAGCAGATGTGGTTAAGTTTTTCAATATGATAATTCAGTCTTACCAAATGCGAGGTCGATGACACAATGATCACCGCAGTTGCCTCGTGAGAATGTGGCCGCAGTTCAAATCCCGACATTGTTGATGATACACACTAATGGCGGGCTCGAACATGAACGAAACTCGAGTATAGCGCTCTTTTCAAAATGAGTTGATTGGAAAGCCTATGGGAATGCGACAGCTGCAATCAACTTACATCAATCAAAATCCGCTGCTGCCTATGAGTAGTCAAAATGGCGAATCATTAATCAGACCTTCGAACGCCAATCAATCATCAAATCATTTATTTTTATTGACCAGCATGCCGGTTGATGGAATTCAGTTGAATAGTACAAACTACTGAAGGCCTTTCACACAGGAGGATGAGAAACGGTGTGTGAATGAAAGACCAGCATTCGGCAGACGTCGCGTGAACCAGGGTTGTCGAGATAATATTGCAATAAACAAAACAACTGTTTTATCCACCCTGGGCAAGTGGGTATTTCGCGAGTGCATATATGTAAGAGTGTAGCAATTTTGAGCGAGAACGATGTGGTAACACAGTCTTTTGACGCGTAAAGACAGACTGCAGCCGTCTGCTCTGCAGCTTTTAATTGTTCATCTCATTTAATCCTACATAAGCATTCAAGAACTCAGTGACAACAAAAAAACCTCGCGTTGCAACGGCCAAAAACTTGGTAGACGAGGCTGTCATTGAAAAATCTTAACGTTACACATATAAAACAAGCAACTACACGCGTACTTGAGGATAGCTAACAAATGATATAATGTTGCTGAAGGAGGCAGACCACGTTTGGTCGAATCCAGAACCACGAACCCCCCAACACCACTAGTAGGGTCATCGGATTTGTTGAACTGTTTCAGACCGAGACGCACCGCGCTCAGTCTGAGCCGCGCACGGATAGGGTCGCCACGTCCGGGTGGGATTAGTACCGGTGAGCCACGATGCAACAAAGCCAACTCTTCCATCAAAACCTGACGACGCTGACCTAGAAAGAGAACAGAAGGAGACCGCTTTGATTTGGACAAGAAATAAAAGAGGTTGGGAAGTTGGCTTGAAAATACGAGTACTCACAGGCAATAAGCAGCATTCTGTTTGCTTCGACAAAAGGCGTAGAACCCGGGCCAAATAAATTACCGGATCCCACCGACGGTCCGGTGATTGCATCGGAGCGCGATCGCTTTGGAGTAGGATGGGGACCACCTTTGTCGGATCCGGCGGACAATGAGTACGCAGTGCAATGGTGGAGGGCTGAACTAGCCTGCAAGATAATGTTACGCTCTGCTTGAAGAAGTTTCGGTAGCTCCGCAAGCCGGTCAATCCGACGTTGAGACTCGGAAACTAGAAAATGTGTATGATGTAGTTAGTGACAATTGTCGGGACTATGTTAAACGTTCTGAATAAAATATAAGAAATCAATCGCATAGGTAACTCGGAATTTGGTTCAAATTTCTGCGCTGTCATCGTGAAACTAGTCTATAGAACCTGGACACCAAGTTTCATATAGAGTTATCGCTAATCGTTAGTGGTTGACGGTTTCTTTGTTTCAATTATTGTGTGGATTATCATTGCCATTTCTCCGTACATCTGTTACAAAGACACGTCAGATCCAACAGTGTTAAAAAACACAACTCCAAAGTGTATGTGGTCGTTTTAGATGCCGCACTTTAATTCGAAGCAGCAAGCAGTGTTAAACGTCCCTTTGCTGGTACCATTCTAAGTGTACTTCAAAGACCAGTATGATATGTTCACCTGTGCAGTGAAGGAAGCTAAGTGTGCATTGTAAGATATGAGGACGAAGCTAGCCTCCTTGAACGTGTCTGTAGCTTTCACCCTATGTGGACCTGCTGCGGCAAAAAATCCAACGGCGCTCTCTATAGTACAGACAGAGAAGGCTGCAGTAAACCTTGAAAATCGAGCTGTCCTTAAAAGAAAGGTGGTTTGATGGAGAAAGTGAACAACTACGCCCTCTCTAGGCGACCAGGCCAAGTCCGTTTAAAGTGAATACATTCTTCCGGACCCACCCAACTTGGTTTCCGAGAGCATACTGCGTTCCGAAGCCTCCAAAAAATGTCGTTTGATCTCTGTTACGTTAGCTTGCAAGCTAAACACTGACACTGTTCGAAGAAACGTTTGGTCTGGAATTTGCGAATGCCAATGTAACAGGCACCTCCCTCGACCATTTTTTACAAGAACGAGAAAAGCGTCTTTGAGTGGCTAGAACTAGGACACATCAAGTCGGATATTAAGCTTCAGGTGGAGCCAAAGGTCCTAGCTTCTTTCCTCGGGAGTCTATACTCTGAATTCTTTGGCAGAGTGAATCAAATCCGATTCCCTCATGACCCATCACCTACAAAATCTCAGGGAACGGACGAAATTACCATCCACCATACCTCTGAAGCCTACATCTCACAAAGAGACGATTGTGGAATATTTCCCTCACAATGTCTGTAATCTGAACGACCCGTTTGGTTTTTCTCTTGCATCCGGCTGGTCCCTCCAGCGTGTTCCTTTGGTGGACTAAAGTGTTTTTCCTTTGAATCTTGCTCTCGTATAATGAACACTGGAAATCTGCGGGATCCGAAAACCAGCTAACCACTCTCCAAGAGTTCAAAATACAAATTTGGTCAAAAGGGTGCCAATCATGGCATACCGGAAGAGGGTTGAGCATCCGACAGCGACGCCCACCTAGGCGCAATCCGCGGCGAAAGGTCCGTCACGCCCCAAGAGGCATCCTAAAGCTACCGGGCGGAGAGTGAAGATTATTGCAAGTTCGCCGTCCACATCTCCACCCTCAGTTATTACGCTCCTTCTCCAAGCTCGTCCGTGCACACATAGACCCTATAGATTAGCGATCAGCCCAGTCTAGAAAAAGCACTATACTCGAGTTCCACTCGTGTTGGAGCCCCTCACTAGTACCCATCATCATTACTGTCGAGATATGAACCGCGGCCACGCTTCCACGAGGCAACTGTGGTGATCATTGTGTCACTGACCTCGCAGTAGACACGAATGAGGTATTATATGCAAACGCTTACATATTTACTCCTACAGAGACCTGGTCTTCCGCTCGCATCGGACTGGATGTCCCCGGTACTTCGCGCACCGGTGTCGACATCTTCCGAGTGAGAACGGGGGGCTATGCGATATTCCTTACTCACACACTCTCGACACTTAGGGCCATCGAGGAATTTCGGTCCCCTGATAAATTTGATGACCTATGACTAAGAATGGCAATGCGCGGCCGGGGCACACTTCTAGGAGGGGGAGTATATCGTTCACCCTCATGGAACACATCTTGTAACCCCAGAAAACTTCTTAGAACTTCAGTGGTGTTTTCACCTACTTGTTATGAGTGACTTTAATTCACCCAAGGTAAACTAGTCACCGGGTTGAGCTGCGGAAACGGATTCTTGGATGCCCTGTCGATGTCCGTAGGGAGGAAGATATGGGTGCAGTATACCAAACTTTCGATGCCGCATCTTTCTGGTCCAACTCCTTCCAGGTTTGACTGGACTACAACAAACAAGACGACTAGCGAAGAGTGGTTATCAACCCACTACTTGAACATAGTAACCACTCATTGATTCTCGATGTTATCTGATACTGATTACAACAAATAAGAAAGTATACAGTTCGAAACTTCAATCGGGTTGGCAGTAACAGCCTGAGAAGCGACCTCGGCTCATTTCTTCTGGGATATGAATCCGTGGACCGGAATTACTGTTAGTTTCAAAACAATACAAAAGGCGGAAGATTTATTCGTAGGGCGCAAACTGTATACTTTTTCCTCTCATCCTCCTTTTACACGCAGAGCACGTCGTCCCCATGATGATCGTTCCCACTCAATCATCAGAACTAAACTTACAGGTGATTCAGAGGGTTTGGACACCCTCTACATTAGCTAAAGTGTGCAAGCGCTAAATCCGTGAACATGCAAAGCTCACACAAGAAAAGTCACACTGACGGCTCGTGCGGACAAGATGTTTGAATTAAATAAACGTATTGATTTAGAAAAATAAGCCATCAGGTCTTCTGCGACTGTCGAGCGGAGAGACATTTTTCGACCCCTACGTGGATGCTGAGGTATTCAAAGAGTGAAATTTGCTGATTCACTATGTTGCACCATCGAACTAGCACCTTAGCTTAACTTTGCGGAACTTTCCACAACTACTCTCTACTGCTGGTGTTTCCTGACTAAATGTTAAGGATCAATTAGTCAAAGTTAATGCATACAGTACGATAGATTTGTATAAGATCCACCCTAGGACAACCAAAGAAATTGTTGCTAGTCTGGAAGAACCCCTTCATAGCCTGTTCAAACAGACACTCCGGACTGA
Source organism: Paragonimus westermani (assembly GCA_008508345.1). Taxonomy (NCBI): domain Eukaryota; kingdom Metazoa; phylum Platyhelminthes; class Trematoda; order Plagiorchiida; family Troglotrematidae; genus Paragonimus; species Paragonimus westermani. The sequence continues at coordinate 248,869 of QNGE01000413.1, forward strand.
CACCCCACAGTGCAGAGAAATCAGCCACGGTCACGTCGGACGATCACCACACGTCTGCTAGTCACCAGGCAGTAGGTCTTACTAGCATCTAGTGCAAGATAATGGAGTGCTTGTTAGGACGCGCCATCCTCAGACAGTTCTTAGGGAATGGTTTCTCCACTCTACGCAGTACGTCTTCTCTCTCTACTGGTCATGCGTAACAAGATATGCTTATCTCTACGAAGAGCCTGACGGATGCCGAAGACAATGGTATCGTCTTAGATTTCGCTAGGGTTTTGGCCGTCTCCTAGGATTCCTCTAAGCATAAATTGGAAGCGTACGGTATCTAAGGTAAGACTCTTCCCTGGGTCACCTTTTTTGACTACAGAACTTTCATAGTTTAAACCGGATCAGACCGTTCATGTACCTCCCTGATTTCTGTAAGGCTTTCTCATGGGGAAACGCTCGGCCCTCTATCATTTCTTTTCAGAGCAGACCTTGCAGAAAATAGTCCCAGTAACACCCTTTTCTATGTTGATGACCTCAAGTTCTGGAACGCTGGCGATCCCAGTGCATTACAAATTGATGCGACTAAGAGCTCATCGGACAGTTGAAGTCGATTCCTAAACAAGAATAAGTGGGCGCATATGTCACTCGGTGGAGGCTCCGGTAATATCTTCGTGGTTCACAATGTGCTCGATACAGCAAGCATCAAAAAAACCGACCTGGAGGAAGATTTGAATGTTGTCGAACTTATTCCCCACTTCACATCACGAGTGGGTTGCAAAAATAGTTCGCTGCTGTAGGGATGACACAACAGACCTCCCACATAGAAAAGAAACCGTTTCGATTGGTTTGAGACTTACTTAGGACCGATGCTTGAGCGAATTAATCAGGCCGTTTATACCGTTTTAGGTGAGCGACTTAACCCTTACACATGTTCGCCAGTGTAGGTTCCGCCGAGTAACTCTACACTACTGGTTGACAGAGATCGACGAAGCCGTGACAATTAACTTCACAGGCTTCGTCCTAAAACTCTTCTCAGGGGTTAATGTTTCTTTACCGGGTTGTCAATCATCGCAGCGACTTCCTGTTGAAGGTTCGCGGCTGCTCTTTTTAGGGTCGCTTTAAAGCGTTACCAGATTTCAATTTACTTAAAACTGTTATATTCGTAACGACGCCCTGTTCTACGAACCTGTTGTAATTCCCAAGTGCAGTGCTACAGATTTTAATTACTTCCTTCCAGATCAAAGGACACCTACAGGAAATCGAAACAGACAAACCGACTAGATCCGAGTGAGTTGCACCTCCAGCCTCGAACCCTCTTACGCGGCCCATCACGTGTCAAGCCGCCTAATCTAAACGACGCTCACTGATCCAACCTGCATAAGCGTGCCCAGACATTCACCGATCGAAAACTCTCTTCCACATCCGGGTGTGCGCATGCGCACAGTCACCATCAGCACACCCAGCCAATTGGAACGCTCCAACTGGATGTGATTCGGTGCGGTCGGTAGACGGGCATGCATGATGCGGTTGGACCCGCGTTGGAACAGAGAACAACACAACTGAACAGGACCACACGGTCCACACGAGCACCACTGCATTAAGCTTGCACACAATCTCAACAATAAAAATCCAGACCGTTGGCTTAACCTTATCAATGACTATCATTGAGAAATCGTCATTTGTTAGTGGGTATTCAAGCTATCATGGTTAAGAGTACCATTATAAACTCACGCGACTTGTCGATATTTTCCCCGTTCGTTCGCTCACGGTACTCAGTGACCCAAATGGATTGTGATACTAAGATTTTCTGAAAGCCACAGGGACGTAAAGGATATCAAAACCTTAGCCAACCTGAAGGAGAATGGCGAGGTGGTTGTCGCTGCACACTGGAAAACCGACCGTCGAGAACACTACACTAAACAGGCACAGTTTCTCACAAAAAGCTCGTTATGGGGAAGTGATCCCAAGAGAACGCTTAACTCTAGTGGTCAGTACTGATGTTTAACTACCATACAATCACAGAGAAAAGAGCAATCCTAATTAGGAGAGGAAGGGAAAGGAAAGCCAGGATAATATTCACAAAAACCCCAGTACTTAGACGCAAATATTCGACAGTGCAAATGATTAACGTAATTGCAAGTGGGAGTAGAGCAGCATCCGTAAAGTATAAACAACCTTGTTGAAATGTATAAGCTAAGATATTCGAAGCAGAACTCACTTGGGGAAGTTAGTTTACCATGTTCTCCGAAGCACATTCTAACTACTGGCTTGGGAGGAGTTACACCGCTGTCGTCTAGCAAAGCGTCTACAACCATCCCACCTTGCTGGTGTCCGTGTGAGGCTGAAAAAGTCCCGTTACAATCCCCAGCTCGACTGTTTCGTCGGCGAAGAGAACCACTTCGACTGCACCGCACACGTTCAGTGCAATTGGTATCAGCATGCAAAGTGAATTCCGGATCAGAGCAGACGTCACCCAGGTCATCATTTTCAGAAGACAGTTTGACCGCGTTGTTAGCAGCTGAAAAGTTTTGATTCTCTTTACCAACCAAACTATGAACGGGTTCAGCAGCAGCCTGTTCCAAGGCGACATCCAACAATTCAGAAAGATCAGCATCACTGTCTGTCAATAAAAAAACAAAATGTGGGCGACTTTTAAACGTCTCCTACTTGTCGCGTACAATGTTGAAGCCGACAACATCGAGGTTTTTTGACCATATTATCGAATCGCTTTCAACAGGTTTTTAAGCTTAAAGGTTGTAGGACAAATAACATCAGGCGGTTATCTCGTCCCTACATAGATCGTATCAAAAAGTAGGATATTTAGAAACAACTGAGTTCTCAATCTTATAAGCTAGCCACAACTCACAAAACGCACAGCGTACTAATGAATTTATATGTACCGAACGCGACGGTGGTCGGCGGGACACAAGTAAAATATCCGTTTAAACAATACAGCAGGTATATGGTCACACCAGCTAGACATCAGAGATAGGAAAACTGCTTCTGCTGCTGGTTCGAATCCAGCTGAATCCCTGATTTTTCACAACTGGATCTCTTCCAAATTATCAAATCTACTAAACTACTCATCAGCAAACGATTACCACTAAACTATGTACAGCTATATGGTCACCCTTGATTGTGCATCATTACCATCATCATTATCATCATCATCACCATCAGAGATAGTAATACATCAAATTCTGGAGCAGCGTCTTACATCTCGCTGACCAATAGCTAACATATTTCTCGACTACAGAACTGCGTTAGATTCGTTCGATCGACCTGCACTTTTCAACATTATCACCATCACAGACAGCAATACATCAATGGTTCACACTGGTTCCTACCGGCCACACAACCGGGAAAAAGGAAACCCCTGCACAAAAAGAAAAAACAGGAAGGGGATGGGAAGGGACCTAATTACCAAAAATAGCTACGTCCATATTCAAACATTCAACATTAAGGTGCCCATATCTTGCAAACAACCAGGCTGTGAGCGAAAGTAAGGCGTCATCAGCAGAACAGCCTCCTTATGACTTTCAGTACCCCGCGTCATTATATGTACTCACTCCACAGGCAACTCGGCCAAATAACGACAACACTCACGCCACTGAGTTAGGTTAGCCGCCATTTCACCCAGTTTCCAGCCACTGACTCTGAGAAGTCGCGAGGGCCCCAGCCTGAGAGGCGAACCGGAACTACAATGGCCAACCCCTTCGTGAGCGATTTCATTCCTCTACACCAGATCATCATCTGTCCACCTTGCGCCAGTCGGCCGCAGCGGCCAAGCTATCACGGTTAGGAGTTCCACTAGTGGCCAAGTTTTGCTACCGTAAATTAATACAGTGTTGTCTGATACACGCGACCCTCAAGCATCAGAGAGATACCTCTCTGTCGCCATAGGTGCCCCAGATTGGCGAACATTGCCCTAGCCTTAGAGATACGCGCTTCTACTTCATTCCCCACACATCCGCTACCACCGCCGATGCAGCTCCCCAGGTGAACAAACCGGTCAACAACTTTCATGAACTAACATTAAATCTACGTAATCAAAGCAAGCTTGCAGAACCACTTCGTACTGTGAGGCTGCAAAGCGTATTCCGAAGTATTTAGCAGAAAGCGAAACAGCAACACCTTGTCATCAACATAATCAAGATCATTCAAATTTTCACCGGGCAGGAGGTCCACGCCGGCATCTTGAATGCCGCGAACAAAGATGGTGAAAGTGGACAGCCTTGATGTGCGCCGCTCATAGTACTGAAACTGTTACTGTCAGATAGTTCATCTTTGATTGTGCAACTTACACCAGTCAACGCAAAATAAACAATTGACCGAAAGCTAAAATAACATGGTAGGCTACCAAGTAGACGAAATTTATCTGCAGTCACTACGGTGCGGCTCTTTGAAGCTCGTGATACCATGAGTTACAAGCATTCAGCTGACAAATAAACCTTCAATGCATACCAACAGTGGCTCACCTTCACCATTCTCACTGGACCCAAAATGTTCAGAGATAGATGAATCACCTTCCGAAGATGAGATGTGTTTTACAGCATTTGGGGCGTGTGAACAACCCAGTCGTTCTGAGAAACGCGTACCAAAATCGGCAGAATCAACATCGCTGTCTACGGTGGCCTCAGATGTAGTATCACCAGGCGCAGTGCCTGGGGCTGCCTCGAAGGTGACAGAACGCTGACGAGGAAGTGCGTCATTTTCTGTTTTAGAATACGAGTGTGCGCGTTTGGCGCCAAATTTCGGTCTCGAGTAATAAGCGTGTGATTTAGCTAGACAAAAAACAAGAGTACACATCAGTCAATCTGAACAGAATGTTAACACTCGGATAGTATTGCTCGTTAAACATACATGGCTGCCCGACAAACTGACCGAAGTGCAAGGAAAAACTAGCTACATTCAGACAGTGAAAAGCGTACACAACCATCGACCCAAAGACAGCAGGATGATGGAAGTTCACATGTAGGGGAGAAAATTAGATTTTCCAGTTGTTAAACACGGGGTCCACGAGGCTATCAAAAATGTTATTGACAAGAAATACTGACAAAACTTAGTAACACGTGAGTCACCCGGAGCTAACAAAAAGGTCTATTTCCCTATCCAAGCAATGCTCTCGAAAAAATGTACCCCCAGTTCTTCTTGGCGAGTAAAGCTAGTCCTTACAGCACGTTGAACGAAACAAACCGTATAAGGCGAGTTGCCTTTATGGAATATTTAGCACGTTAACCAAACTTCGTGAACGATTTGAGTTATTAATCAATCTACGCTTCCTATTTCGGCTCTCATTCGCAAATTGTCAGTTAAATGAGGACTATCGTACGGGCTTATCACCATTTGACGTGAAACCGCTGTTGTGCACGACTGAGCTTAATTCTTTTGACAGCAGTAGGGCTGGGCGAACCATGATTAGACAGCAGAAATCACATCGCCCCTAAGATCAGACATCGTATTCATCCATGAAGAACAAAAATGTCTACGCGATTGGGGATACAGAACACAAACACTACTACGAACTCTTGGCTTGCTATCGTTTTTTAGACTACTATGCACCATTCCACTGCAGTATGAAAACTACAAAAGCTTCCAACAAAGCCCTCTTAGGCTAATAGTTTCATGCAGGTATCGGATAAGTGAGCATCAGCCATCCGTAGAAAAACGAGGAACGAAGCACACACGATCGGTCTGGTAGGTGGTAACACATCATCATTATTACCAACATTATATCAACGACTGACGATGATGTTCAGGTGACGAACAACCACGAGAAAAGTAAGTCTCAGTTTGAGGCTGAAATAAGAGAGGATGGAAGTTAATTCAGGGAATATCTACATCTAAACTCAAGCATTCAACATAACGGATTTTACACCCCATAAGCACAAAGTCGACCTGGAGGTGAGGTGAACGCCGCATCTGTGGTGCTTCATACTTTGTTTTAGTAATTGTCACCACTTCGCAGAGAACTCTAGCAAAAGCCATTCAAGCCACGGGTAGCCGTTGAAGACCAGGTGGGCCATGAATCCGAGAAGTGAACACCATTGATAATCGAGATTTCTCGGCGACTGCGTTCATCTCTCTTTGTCAACTAACTCCTTGGCCACCTTGTATTTTATGTCAACAAGCTGGAGCTCGACTAGGTGTATGACGTGGTAAACGATAGGTTACTATTCCAGACACACAACCATCCAGACTTATTATAAAAATAAGGGTCGCGACTTCATTTTTCACTCTCATCATTTAAGACATAAACCGGTCAACCACAAGGACGTTACGGACTAGTTTAGGACCAACGCTACTGTCGCAACAATGGGACAAAACTGCAATCTGAAGTTGCAGAGCGCATCTCAAGGGTAGGAAAACGGGAGGTATCCGACGAAATCAGTGCCTCATGGAAGGTGGTAAAAGATGGGTAACCGGACTGATTCAACAAAAATTCAAGAGATGGAAGATAAAAATCGTACAATCCGTGAAAAAGCAGATAACAGTAGAACGCATTGCTGCCAAAAAATGGCACTGACCACACGTTTCCGAGGCATCGTTCTCTGTTACCGACATTCCGTAGTCACAAAACTCCGATTCCAGAAGGGGTTGGCTAACTGTCGATTCTACTGGAGTGTCCAGCTGCGAAAAAAGTGCACAGATAATCCACCTTAGTTAAATTATCAAGATAGCACAATTCAGAATCAGTACCCGGAGCTACAATGAGTGCAACATAAACGAACCAATCGCCAATAGTCGTAATCAATGTGAAAGCAACTATACAGTGGCAGTTAAGCACCAGTGAGAACCACTGATGTATTGTTGTCTATGATGAGGAAGATGATCAACATATGCGAAGTTCGCATACCGATGATGACCAGGATACGCATTACTGACAAACTTTAAAAGGAATGAAACTCGGGTTTAGCGCCTCTTTTGGAGAGGAACTGGATGGCTGTCTAAATGTGACGGCTGTGATTAGCCCGGTGTGACGTTCGGCTCATACCAGCCAACACGTCCAAACGTGTGTACATAATCATTGCATACCTAAAAAATTAAACTAAACATACTTTGGTCATGATGTCCTCGTGAAGTGCATTATGTGGCAAACATTCAGACTGCCCTTGTTCACGAGATTCGCCAGTGCCATCAGGAATCCTTAAAAGTGAAGGCGGCGATGGCGGAGGAGGAAGGCTGTACTCTTCATTCACCTAGTAGGAAAAAAGCGATACATATGTAGGGAAATCAAGTGAGGTATAGCCGGGTCAGCAATACTTGTTAAACTGTTTCTGTCTTTGAAAGGCAGGCAAAAATCTTTTCGCCGACCTAAAATGTTTACTGACGTCAACGTGTGGCTATAGTTAGGGAATTGAACTGCTTACCTGAGAATTATCTACCATGGGTGATGAGGGACGAACTGAAGGTAACGTGTTGGTTATAACTTTTGACACACATTCGAGGGACGATTGAACAGGCTGTCTTTTCCGTAACTGCTCCAGCTCAGCTTGTCTTTCTAAGCGCTCTCTTTCTCCTTGATTAGTACAGCTGTGCACCCCGTCGGCCGGAAGCTGCTTTACTGAAGGGAGCTGACATACATTACGAACAGTGGTCGCTGGATTCACCGGCTCCAGACGACAATCCTGTGTGACTGTAAGCTATAATGAACGATAACCACAAACAAGCACAAGAAAATGAAGACGGAAATATAATTCCCAGAAAAAATCCTGCCTTACAAAATTTGCAGAACAGTGCATGTTAAACAGAAGTATAACAAACACGAGGTACATAAACGCCGAACGGTATCAAATAGGTTGAACAAGCTTTGCTTTTAGCTGTCACATAACAAGACGCCTACATCTACTGATTGACAGGCACTAAATGCACTAGAGAGGGTCGAGCGGCTCAAAGCGAGATAAGACAGAGACTCAAAACATTCCAATAAGGAATGATACAGAAATACTATCGCTGTAAGACTGGCAGCGGGTGAGTACCTGCAACAAGTAAAGTATACCCAGAATCGACTGTGGTGTTGCGTGAGCAGCCACCAATAATTGAAAAACTACGGATCACTTTCACCTTTCAGATCGAAGACCTTCAAACTTACGAGATCTTCGGCTGCGAACCTCAAAGAAGAGTGGGACTAATCGAGTTGAGTGGGGCGAATATTGCCGACACTCAAGTGAGTTATGCAACTGGGCAGTTACCTATAACTGTAAGTCCCATTGTCCTGTCAGTTTTTCCCGTTTTTTGCATTACTGCATTCGCAAAAGAAGTAAAACCAGCTAAACGGGTGTCCAGTTTTTCTGTCACCCTCAAGTACGGAGTATGCGACCAGCTACGCCACTAGTTAAAAATGCTCTCGGGCATGGCAGTGTGTAGCAACCAGTCGTGAGCACGCAGATCTAAAGTCGCTGATTCTTCTTCGCGAATCTCCGTTATTTTTTGTCTGGCCCTTTTTGTAAACATCGGCAGTCGTTTGTTAGTGAGTTTCGTTACCAAAATAGGCAAAACCACCGGTGCGTAAGAGACTGATTGTGTAGGCCTGAACAGAGATTAGTTTAGCCCATACACTCAAGCCCCCACGCACTGACTGATGTCACATCGTTTAGCGACGAAAATTATGCATACTAAATGCCAACAAATTGGAACCACCGAACATATCAACTCGAGGGGCCAACTCTGCCACTATTCACAATAACCAAAGAGGCACATCACTATCGAATTATGAGCTTCATGTCCCTCCAGGCAATTAATGAAGCAGCATGTTAAAAAATGCATTTGACCATCAAAGAAAAACCAACCTATATATATATATATAAACTAACATTACTGTAATTGATAATGTGGTGGAACATGGTGGAGATTTGAAAAAGGTTACTGAGGCTGATTGTGGCTGTAATCCGCTCACCCCTTCCTCCTGAAAGAATAACTGCTTTCCACATAACATACGCTCAGCTGTAAGTAAGAGAAGGCGTCACAAAACCGACCTAAAAATATTCAGACCTTTTTAAAAAATCCCACACTTAAATGACACCATTCAAGCGTGGTCGGAATGTCCACACATTATTTGCACAAGATCCCGAGCGCTTTTGAGGTAAATTAACATCTCACTTCAAAGTGAGACTTACTATTCCGGAACAAGCCAAGTACATATGGTTAAAGGCAGACCTACAATTAATTGTCCTCGCAATCAACCACATCGTTCTCATTGAAATAAATGGCCGCCTGCGACATTGTCGTACATGCAACCCTAAACAAGAACCGTTGACAGAAATTCCCTTCAAGGACGACGCCAATGAGTGAAAAGATTCATCCCCGAATTGAAAAGGCGTACGGCACTGTTGAATTCGCATGCAAAAAATGACGACTGGCCTAGCAGCAAGTTCGTAAATGCTGCTGACCAAAGACGAGTAACATTCGCATACAATGAGGCACAAACGAAAGGTAACTACTAAGAAACGGAGGATAAAGCCTGTCCTTTCATTAAATCACTTACTGATTAGGCGGTCAAAAGTAAGCGGAAGACATCCCCTCGCACAAGTTTCCTTAAGAAAGAACTTGAGTCCTTGTTCACCATCGCAACCAACAGCGTGACGACGAGGTAGTGGCTCGGGTCACCGCTCACCTCAACAGTGATATTGAAACATCCTTGGAGAAAACGTCAATAAGGGGGTCAAGAATTAACAAAAGAAGACTAGGCGGAAGAACTGGGAGTGGTATGGATGCAGGCACGCCATTGACTGCGACACATCATCATCACGGATAGCGTCTCTAACCAACGATTTGAGTGATCAAGGGGACCGCAGTCAGGCAGACGACACTTACCCACTTTGCTCAATGGAGCAGTCAAGGTCTTCGTTGTTGATTGCCACACGGTTTCACCTGACTGTTGGTGGTCTCAGTATGTAATGCCCGGTACGGTAAACGCTCAGCTGGTGTACGCGGCACGTGACCCAACCACCGGAGGCTGTGCAACTTGATTCGTTGACCAATTGATCGCGCATCCACAGTGTTCCGGAATGCGCGCCGGCGAGCGGACACATTACTCACGCGACCAGTCCCACTTAATATGGGCTCGTCGGCGGAGACAACAATGGTCATACACAGCAAGTCTGTTGACATCTTTGCGAATAGGCCACGTTTTTGGACCACAGAGAACAACGGAACGCACACGAGCATTATACACCCCTCCTTTTGACGACAACTGAGCGTCTTTTCCACGCCACAGACGACGCAGGCTGGAGAAGACGACTCGTGCCTTTGCTATCCTCACTGACATATCATCAGCAATATTACAAGCTGACGAGATGGTGCTACCCAAATATGTGAAACTGTCTACAGTCTCGAGCGGATTAGCCGCAATGAAGAAAGTAGGAGTGGGAACGCCCCAGTCCTGAGGTAACACTTTGCACTTTGAAAGTGCGAGTCGCATTCCATACAAGCCAACCCAGTCACTCACCTTGTTCTGCATGGTTTGCCTGTCCTTAGCAGGGGATGGGTGGGTGAGACAGTGTCGTCCGCACACTCGAGATCGGCCAGCCTAGTTCTAGGAAACAGCTCCACACCGAACTCACTGGATCCCTCGAGTGCACTTTTTAGAATGTTGTTAATGACAAGATTGAACAAGCAGGGAGAGATCGTAAATCCTTGACGAACATCACTAGAAGTGATGAGCACCTGAGACAGCTGCCCATAAACTATCACCCTGTTTGCAGAGTGAACATACAGCGATCTTAACAAATTCACATACTGCCTTACGAAGAAGACAGTTTCAATGAACGTTACGGGCAAGTAAATCGAAAGTAGCCTTTAGGTCTAGAAACACCACGAGCGTAGGCTGTTTATATGAATGCCGATGTCCCGAGATCCGTTGAACAGTAAAGATGTGATTAACGCACCCTCGACCGGATGGGAATGCTGCCTGTTCTTCGCGTGTCTGACATTCTTTAGATTTAGTGAGCCAATGTAAAATGAAGCCAGTGAGTGACTTGGACACAACGGACTAGACCGATACCTCTGTGGTTATCGTATAAACTTTGAACCGTCTTTTTGAAAACAGAATCACTGTTGACAGGCACCAATCATGATGTACTTATTCAGTTTCACGAATCGTCTGAAGGAATTTCGTCAGTTTTAATATTAACCTCTCATCATCATCTTTGAAAGAATTAGAAAGGTCTGGACCATGAGCTTCGTTATGCCTTTTTGTTGTCCAGAAGCTACACGTTTCGCAAACTTTTCATGATAAAAGGTCTGTTTTTAATCGAAACGAAGTCGATAACCACTTAACGCCATATGTGTGCAAGGGTGACGCATCAACTCAATAACCGGCTTATTGGATAATCATTTGAGACAGTAGGCTAGTTGAAAGACTGTCTTGATTTTAAATGCCATTCCCCCTTGACTGTATGCAGCTGTTACCTAAATATACTTGATACGACAGGAATCAAATACGTCATCAAAATTGCCACGACAAATAAACTGAAATCTTGAACGTTATGAGTGGAAGAGAGATATGTCGTAGACGGAAAGTGACACTGCACCAGTACGAAACCGTACCTCAAACGGTACAGTTGAAGTCTGCTCCACCGACCCATCGTCATCACCAAGAACACAACCGACGGATGCTCATGTTAAACTGCCACACTGGGGTAATCAGATGTTCATGGCAGAAAATCGGCAATGCCTTACCAAACACAAAAATCGCCCAGAGGGTACAAATGGTAGTCAGTCAGTGACATTTGCGTAGATCTCAACTGTGAAGTTCGACAACAGCACACAGAGACCGTTGTTACAAGCTGATCATCCAGCATCCTTCGTCAGTTTAACGTCCACCTCTCAGCCTCTTCATTTGACTATCGGTTTTTCTCGGATGAGCGGGAGGTTTACTCACGAATGCGTCTATGAACTGTCTAAACTCACTCGGCAACTTACCAGAAAGCTGGCGGTTGGTGGTTGGCACTTATTCTTATGACAATACCCTTAAGGCGTGATTGAAAACTAGCATAACACAACCCGGGAGTTCTGCAACTCAGGCAGGAGAATTTATTGTAGCTAGAATTAGCACTACTCATGCATTACATAATTCATGCACACTGTTCGCTCTCAGACAGTAGCTAGTAAAAGAAACCACTGTTGTTAACTTGAGTCATCTTTTTTCACAGAATTTTCTGTACATCCTCATTAAAGACGTATTCAATACATCCGAAGTAGGCTAAGTAACCAACTCATCTGCGCGTGGCAAACGGATTCTCGACTTTTTCTATGGTAATGGTTTAATGACAAACTTAGATATATATGTTAGTAAACCCGTACAGTATCACTCATGATCTATACCCTTTACACCTGGCCTTGCCGTTACAAACAAGTCCACCATTAGAGTAACGGTCATCAAGTGGTCACAGACTATTAGATAATGGTTCTCGAGTTCAACAAACGGTTATGAAGCTCTTTTTCCATAACTTTGACCAGGTTGAATTTGATGAACTAAAGCGATAAACCCCATAGACATTGCCGAGAGTTTTAACGAAATGTCCATGCTTTCTGCTCTTTATTCTCTACAGTGCTGTTTGCGTTGTTTCTCGCTCACGTAAATAAGTCGTTTTCCTCTTGACGAAAGGTCCCGTTTGTGTACAGGATATGAACGTAGAAGATCCTCACATCCCACATGATAAGGAAAAGCGGGGAGCATAACAGCGAAATCAGCGCGTATACACGGAGACTCTGTAATGACCAACCGGAAACTAGGCCTTCTGTACTCTCTTTATCAACTAGTCGAGGCTATTTCTCCACACAAGTCTGAGTCGCTTGGGAACAGAGGTCTGTAGCGTGAAACTAGCGATTTTAATTCCCAACCCACGTCTGACAACCGACCTTAACGAATGCGACGCTTAAAATACTTAATCCGGAACCGACATTCCACAGCACCTACGTGCGTACGAGTAGCACTGGCCCTATTCCTAAAACACGAATTGAAGCCACGGCCGTACTACTTTAATGAGGGCTATCCAGCCATGGGTCGATCAGACATAATAGTGGTTTAGGCAAAATAAACGAAAACTAGCCAACATGTGACACAAAAATATTTATCAAAATACTTTGTTCGCTCTTACACAGCATGACTTTTTTCCAACCAAACGTACCCAGCGTGGCGAGATAGCACACAGCGGTCTCGTCTCAGATATCCTGTGGATTATTCAAAACCCACCAACACAAACCCGAAGCATGTGGTCCAGGAGAAATTTCGCGTTGGGCAACAGACTACCTTGACAACAGAAATATGAAAGCAAAATCAAGTTCAACGCTTTTCCCACGCTTCCTAATGGAGGTGTTCAGCGCCCCCTCCACCTTTAACAAACTCATTTTGCCGGTTTAATTCGGCCAGAGGGTTCCAGAAACTAGAAAACTAAGGACTCTAGCGGAATACGGACTGGTCCAGATGCTCCTAAACAAATGTAGAACATTATCGGCGAGAATTACAGAGACGCGCTCGAGGTACATAGCAATCAAATTCTCAAAAGGAGTACTAAGGGGAGACTTAGGGTTTTGGGTGTTCTAAAGTACCGGCCTACAATCATCAAGAGATGGTCACAGGGAAGAGCGTTACCCAGAACGTAATCAGAGGCCTCTTCAGATTCGACAAGACATTCGCATACAGTATGGTGTCAACGACAGCCATTTAAGCATGCAATCAAACTGTGTAAACTCGTTTGAAGGGGACGTGTCCACCACTGAGCGTGTTCTGCAAGCAGAGGGAACATGCTAAGGGTCTCAGATGTGTTCATGACACGAACCAATTTGAAGTTTTCCCAGTCTATGTACTCAAACGCGTGAGGCTTCGTAGCGTTTTAGCTCCATGTTATTTACCACCTCTAATTCAATATATCAGTAACCAAAAAAGGAAGTAACCGCAAGGAACCTTAAAAGATAAAAAGCCGATCACACTCAGACAAGTGTTGTCCTCTTTATGCATAGAACTGCCTTCGGCGACAGTCCATCATGTCCATGTAGCGGCCGAAAGCACTATCACACATTTTGCGGTAGAACGTTTTTGTTGGTCGCCAAGAAGTGCCGCTGGACATAGCCACATGGTCATAGCCAGTGGGTTTAGTAAATAGCCAAAAAAGTATTAGGACACCCATGTGCTCACAGGCTTGACATGAATGTGCCCTGACCAGTCAGTTATTGTTTGAATTATGCACCTTGCTCCATTATATCCAAATACGGTCAGGTACTTCCTTCGAAGTTACCAGGATCAACCCTAACAACTCTGACAATTCGCGCTGCTAGGTAGTCTCTTAAAGTTGGCAGTAAAGAGGGACGATACATGAATGCGAGTTATTTTTAACCGGCGTGGGAAATACCTTGAGTAGAGGCATTAAACGCCTTCCCAATAGTGAAAGAGAACGGTTCTTGAAATGAGTAAATAAACGTACTAGATTCTGACTAATTTACGTCAACTTACTTTGCACAGAGGCTTCGGTGGTATCGTATTAACATTTTTGGCCATTAGCCGTTCCCAACGCGCCTTTTGGGCGGAAACGGAGAGCAATTCCAGCGAAGCCAGACTTTCCTTAATCTAAGTAGAGACAAGAACGGAAGCAAAGAAATACCCTGCAAGCGTGATTCGGTGGGGATTTGCGACGAACAGCCTTAGAAGTATACGTCTGAAACACCGAAGAGTGGCGGACATCGTCCTCTTGAGAATTAACCTAGACGAATAAATAATTGGAAACCACATAACCTTCTACCTCTTCAGCTAGTTCGGCTAATTTTTTTTTCAGCGAACATTTATGGTCCATGCCAGAACGGAGCATTATACAGAGAAGGCTACCAGAAGGCTATCCACAATATCACGTTTAAAACGCGAAGAGTGCGCGAAAGCCGTAGGTCATTGTGCAGCTACCCCGGTGGTGGGCGATACAAACAAGACACAATCTCACACAGTCCAAACTTGATTTGGAAGAAGGTTCGCTTGCAGAATTCTTCGAATGAATTTTCCGTCGATTCCTTGGTCAGCCCACGCGAGTGAGCCGAAATTTGTTTACAACACCTAGCTGGTTCACCGGTTTTTACAAGTGCCGGGCCATAAGTTGTTTCCACAAGGGTCTTTGTTTGTCTGTAGTTTCCGAACCACCGTCGACTCCCGTATCTGAGAGGAAGTTAGGTTGTCACTAGTTTTCTTTAGTCGCATGCATCGCAGAAAATGTGATTGTGTTATGTGGATACCTGTTGCATGTGGCAATCAGCATTCGAGTTACGCAGCGGAGAAGCACCATATTATTGTGTGGTAGGGGAATATGGACACGAGTTTTCATCCACCTCTGATGAAGTTGGGAGAAAAGGGTAACAAGAACAATATTAAAACAAGAGAAATAGGTGCTGAAAGAAATAGGAGAAAGAAAGCATCGTCAGTGAATATAACGTCAACAGGTGGTTGTTACGGTATGTCCGGAATTAATGGGGCTAGTTCAGGGGAAGGGCACGCGAACGAAGACATTCGAATCGGTGACGCACGCATACGTGTTGGAATTCACACACGTACATGCGCGTAAACAGCTGGGCGTTCTAATGGAAGTACTGGCCATATAGGTAATGGCCAAACCTTAGAACGCTACTTGAACGTCTGTAGCGTAGTAGTTTTCCATGCTCCCGCCGAAAAAGCAGTCAAAGTCAGCTAAACCCGGGGAGCAAACCTGCTGTCCGCAAAGTAAGCGACGACGCGTTGTCTGGCGTAAGCTAGTATTTTCTTAGGCTGCTGATCTGTGGCGCCTTGATTCGGTGAATAACGATCAATCTTTCGGTACACGGATTCACAGCAGAGGCCCAAAGTACCCCGATCTAGCTGGGTTTCCCTGTTAAGCGCCAGGCGGGCGCCTGCTGAGCCGACAGATAATATCTTCAAGTTGAACGTCACTCACAATCGATCGCAGCCTACACATTCAGATGGAATGTCCAGCCAGTCTCATTCGAAAACTAGAACTAGACTCGAGCTCTGCTCCAAATAGAGCTCGTCTGTAGTGCAAATCCATGCCGTGGCCGGGATATGAACCCCGGCCATTCAACCATGAGGCAACCGTGTTGACCACTGCGTCATTCACCTCACAATAGGCCCCGGTTCACCGGTGCGATATCAAGGTGGCATTCAGAATACGAAGGCAGCCATAAAACGTGAGCTATGTTCAACTTGAAAATAAACCAACTCTCCGACTACTCATAAGTAAACTAAAACATCGTTGAGATCAGTGATCTCGACCTGTCTCGAAAGTCCATATCGCATGGCTATCGATTGGAGTTAACAGAAAGTAGCTGTGACTTATCTTGAGACGATCGGGCAACCTGATCACCGTCCACAAACGACAGTGGTTGAGCGTTCGTGTTTGATCATTTGGTCGTGCTTAATGCGAGGTGAACGGCGCAGTGGTCAACATGCTTGCCCCATGAAAACGTGGCCGGAGCTCAAATTCTGTCCGTAGCAAGGATATGCATTACTGACGAACCCTATTTAGAGCGAAACTCGAGCCTAGTGCTAGTTTTCGGAAGAGGCTGACTGGACGGTCCATCTGAATGCGAAGGCTGCGATCGATTGTGAGTGATGTTCAACTTTAGGATAAATCAAGTCCCCGATCACTCATCAGTAATCAGCAAGGGAATAATTGAAAACAGGGTGTAGCGTCGCTCTTTCAGATTACAGTAAGTGCCAAAAATAGAATAACTTTCACAACGAATTTTCAGGTAAATGAAGATCAAGCAAAGCTTTGAAATGATTTCTAGAAGCGCGGCTGACGATATCAGAGGGAAGGCAGTTCCAAAAACCACTGTTGCTGAAGGAAGGTCCGAGGACGAAGTATGAAGAGCTTCGTGTTATGTCCCCGCCAGCAGTCATCGTTCGCCACACTGATGAACTGTTCTACGTGAACTACTGAAAGGAAGTTTGTGAGAATTTAATCACTGCAGAGTCGCCAAAGTTCAAGTGGATACAAATCATGAATTTCAATTTGAGACTCGTACGCGACATTTCTGGGGCTCTTGACTAGGTTGGTAAACGCGCGCTGGACACACTCGACAGCTACATTGTCATGCTTTAGGCCGGTATACAGGACCTGATTGGCAGGCTGGAGGAGCGGTCTTATGTAAACATCGCGAAGCGTTCGGAACGCTTCCTTGTTTATGGGGGTGGAGTGCGCTTAATCATCTTAACAGCGTCAACCCCTTTTTATGTCGTCATCACACGCTGATCACGCTTATCTGAGCTTGTTTCTCACAGATGCGTTGAAAAATATACCATTATTGTTATTATATGCGAAGGATAGGTTAGACGATAACCAATGTCCAGATCTTTCCTCAGGTCGGTTTTCATGATATCTACTCTGATGGGCGCACCATGAATCACGAAGACATTTCCACGGTCTCCGCCGAATCACATGCGAGCATGCTTATTGTCACTTAGTGGTGAACTCCAATCTTTCCACCAGTGTTTAATCGCATCAAGAGCCATCTGTAGCGCACTGGGGTTAGTGGCACTCCAAATTTTCGGGTCATCGACACGTAGGACGGCGTTGCTGGAATTATTGCCCGAATGATCGTCGATGTAGATCTGGAATCGAGAGGGGTTTAGCACCGACCATTGGGGGACCTAGCAGAAGTGAAGCGGGTGGATGAAAGCCTGGCCCGGTTTTAACACTGAAAGTTCTGTTATCGAGAAAAGAGGCCGTCTTGCGGAGAACCCCTCCTGCAGTACCACAGACTTCCAGTTTGTGTTCCAGGGGGCTGTGGGTGATAAGATCTAAATTATTGGCGAAATCAGAAAATATGGCGTCCGAGATGGAGTCATTATCTTTGGCCTCCGTCAGAGTGTTCGTGAAAATAAGCACATTTGTTGTGCATGACAGGTTAGAAAGTAAGCCTTGTTGGGTGGAAGAGAAAAGAATATTGGATAGAAAGTGGTTGAGGATGGTGCCCTTTAATAAGCGCTACATCATCTTGCGCGGATTGTTAGTAGGGCTAATTGGTCGAGAGCTAGCCGAAAACTGCCGGTCATCCACTGTAAATATGGGTGTGCCCATCGTTTCTTTCCATGCATTAGGGAAAATGCCGGTCTGGGTTGTCTATTCAACCAGCTGATAGGGGGGTTATTCCAGACTAACAGCTGCTTTCTTGGGTATTCTCAGATGGATCTGATTAGAAATCACTTCTTTTTCAAGTTGACCATCACTCACATTTGATTGCAGCCTTCGCATTCTGATAGACTCTCCAACCAGCCTCTTTCGAAAAGAAGAACTAGACTCGAGTTTCGCTCTAATTAGAGCACATCGGTAGCGCATATCCTTCCCACGGCCGGGATTTGAACTCCGGCCTCCCTTGGTCGTCAAATACGTTCAAGTAAGATGTTTCTGTCACCTTTTTTGTGCGAGTTTGGTATGTTCACGGACTGTCCGCATGCCCCTGCGTCGAACAATGTGGAGTGCGATTAGGTCCTGTAAATTCCCATGAGTTTATTTTTCACGAACAAATGAGAACAGTCATCGATAAGGCGAAGTATTCTGCGCGGAAGGGGTGGCAGAAAGTAGAAAATATACGGTTTGTGCGGTACAACTAAGTCGTCCGCTTCCTCAGTTCCACTTTCAAATGCATGGGAGCCACAATCAAGGAGAAGTGAACCTAGGCACCTCCTGAGGCCGGTAAGATCACCCTAATGAAGTTTCCGAACTCTAAGTCTTTTTGCCATTTGTTGTAACCAGTAACAAATGAGATCGACTGTTAGCAGACAGTGGTCACTCAATCCAAGTGATGGCTTGATGATCACATTGCCTATCAGATGGCTTTCATTAGTGATAGCTAGTTCGAGCGGACAGGGAATCGGAACAAGGCGGTGCTGCATCGAGGCGCTGATGTGCTTTGTCCATACCTCCGGCTGCATCAGCGTCGATAATGAATTCGAAGGTCCGCCTTCACAGTCCTGATGAGAAAATGGTACCATTTTATATTGGGTGTATTAAAGTAACCTATGAAAAGCAGATGAGTAAAACGTCGTAGTCCTAGGAAGCTGTTTAGGTTCACGAAAACAGTGTCTTCGTCGGGGCTGTCGGATGAGGGGAAAAGAGAAATAGCCCCCATAAAAGATGAGTCTTGGCCATGTAATGCTAGCAGCAGCCACTGTGCGTCACACTTATCAAAAGACCTAAGGTCACCGACAAACGTGGGTGTCGGGAGATACTGCAGGAGGAAAGACGCCGAACCCGATATTCTCCGTAGGGTTTGGCCAACTCGGTAAACCAACTACCCGTTGACACTCAGTTCATAGTGACTAACGTCAACTTCAAACCAGGTCTCCGTGAAAGCAAGCATATGAGGCTGAATGTCACGAACCAACTGTCTGATTTCGGTAGTTTATTCAGCAGACTCAGGCAGTTTCTGAACATACATTTAAAAGCTAGTTCCTCGTTTGACTTCGCGAAAGAGGAGAAGGGAGAGTGCGAGAAAGCGCTTGGAAAAGAAGATCCTGGGTAGAAGAGGATGGTGGGACTGGGCTCGGTCCATCCCTCCTATTTGCTCTGACGGCTTTACTCTGCGGTTGCGGGCGCGTCATTACCCGTTATGTGTGAGTCAGCAACCCTAAAGGACGCTTGACAAATATTCTTGTTTTTGCAGCTTGTGGCCTCTGTGCTCCTGTAAATTTGGGGGTGGGTATTTGAGAGTCATCACCCACGGAAAAATGGTCTTTTCGTCTGCTGGATGCGGGATTTGAAAAAGCGCAACGTGCACGCTGTCATGAGGCTTCTGATGAGAATACTCGATCAGGCGGGTCAAAGAATTACTTTTCGTATCACAGGAGGCGGCCCCAGCAGGCATGAAGCATGAAGAGATTTCGGTTGGAGCGGTCGCTTTTGGCCATTATTTTGAATGTGAGTCTCATGTCTTTCATCAGCTGCCTGTGAACCAGTGAGAATAGATCTAGCATCTCCGGCCGATTTGCACATGGGGACGAGCGGGGACCCAAAACACTTTTCGACGCATGTCGTTGTAAGATTTAGAGGTGGCTGTCTTCTATCAGGCATGGAGCGCACGCCTGTACGTCTATCGCCTACAGAGGTCTCATCAGAGAACTTAGGATGCGAACATAATGTTCCACTTGAAATTTCCCTAGTAGTTTATTTAGCGCTCCCAACCTGCCTTTGGCTTTCTTTGCCAAAGCTTGCATAGTACGAAAATACAGAGTTTTGCCAAGGGCAGAATCCCTAGGTCCTTCTCTTGGAAAAAAACAAGAAGCAGTTGCCATTCTGGCCTATATATTATGCTATTCTTATGCCGTATGTGTGTTACTCAAGACCCACTAGCGTTCAATGAGAGGTTGTCTTTTACCGACCACCGCTGCACTGCGTTGCCATCCCGCTGGGAAATAGTAGAGTCTTCAGGGGAACGCGGAGTACGCCATACTTTAGTTTCGTCAGCATACATGAGCAGGGGACTGGCTAATGACCGGTAATTAGTTCACAAATAGTAGGGACAACGAAGGGTCTAGTATAGATTCTTGCGGGACACCTGCGGAAGCCTCAAATGCGGATACGGCAAGTTGTTGACCCACAAAAAAGACGTCCTGCGTGATGAGTAGTGTTTAATCCATTTACATGACTGGCTGTCAAGGCTTATAGCTAGTAGCTTGCAAAGTAAGAAGTGGTGGTTTACTCTATCGAGAACCCTAGTAAAGTCCAGGAAGGCAACATCTACTGGGTGGAACTCTGCCGGATTCATGTGTCCATTTTCATCAGCACGTTGGGCGTGCGCGAATATACTTGTCTGAATCCATGCTGATGGTTTGTCAGCAGTTCCGCTGACTGAGATCGGGCCCTTAAGCTATCTTCTACCGTGTACTTCACTATCTCGGAGACACATAGAAGTAGTGCTACTGGGCGATAGCTGCACGCATCTGTCCTGTTGCCGCCTTGATAGACAAGTGGGATGATATTGTGATTTCAGATGTTGAGAAGAATACCTGAGATATGTGTGTGGAAGTAGCTCCAAAAATGGAGCGGCTATTGCTGTAGCATGGTCCCTAAACAGGTTGGGCGCAGCCCATCAAGGTCAGGTAACTTGTTAGGCTTCAGCCTAAGGAACCCAGCTCCGACATTAGACTCTGATACATCGAAGGAGACTTTGAGTACAGTGGTGCTACTCACTACTGTTGGTTGTCTCGCACCATTTAGGTCGCCAGATTCTGCTACGTACCTCGGCAGTCCGCTGAACGCTAGCTAACAAGCCAGCTGAAAAACCATCAGTGATGCGCGGATGATAGACTTGTCGTTACGGATATGAGGTATCCACAGAATGTAGTGAGGCAACGAATGATGGCTTCTACGAGGTTGAGCTAGTGATCGCAACGGTCTGCTCTTGCTGCTGTTGTGCACCGACTTCGGGCTCTTTTATAGGTGCTCTATGCGTCCTCTGTACCACATAGCAAGAAGCCATTCCGCGGAGGTTTCTTGTCTTGTATGAAGCGTTTCCTGTGAGGTTCCAGTTGTGACTTGTTTGATCACCCTTCTGAAAGCAAGAAAGGCGCCGCTTCTGTGACCATTTAGTTTGACCTGTTGGCGAAATGGTGGCAGTGCTTTCTGGTAGAGGTAAACATCTCAGTCAGAGGCCATAGTGTTACTTTTAAATGCCCTCAGGCTATCCGGAATTTGGCCGGGTGGAAACTTCGGCGATTCTACTTAGGGTGCTGGTTGATCACAACTTCACATATCAGCCTGAAACGAATAACCGCGTCGTCACTAGCGTCCCGAGAGTGGCATCGATCTTAATGCCGTTCATCATATATGGCTCAGTAGTGAGGATTAAGTTCAAATGGGATGGGTCGTGCCCATCTATATAGTGGATACACTGCCGCACATGTTCCGTTAAGTCGGCCTCCAACGTGAGGTTGTAGAACTTCGCAGCCTCTCTACAAGAAGTCACCCAGTCGACGAAGTTAATGTTTAGAAGGCTGAAACCCCCTGTTACCAATACTCGACTGGTTTTGAGTGTAACGGCCAGGCAGATGGCTGTGTAGTTCCCGGGACCATTCTGTTGACACAGAAAGTGACTTACACGCTACGCTAACGCTTTTGCTAACTGAGTTAGAAGCGACCACGCTTATTCAGAGTGACTCAGCCAGCGTCAGTTGGTGGGGGTGTGGCAGCAATGAGGCCGTGACGTCGTCTGAGAAATGGATGGCCAAACTCCCTCGAGTGCGCAAGATGTAACAACTTGAGATGTCGACTTCATGGTGGGGACTAGGGAAGCTTAGCCACGTCTCAATAATACTGATGATCGTGAACGTCTGATTTAGCAAGCGTCTTTGGTCCCATCGACTTGTTTCTCAGGGATAGCACTTTACTGTACACGCACCAACAGCTGGAGATTTGTGCGTGAATGTCGGTATCCGCCCTCTGGGGGAGCAGTAACTGAGAGGTGGCTGTTGTTTGGGTTGGTCAAACCCCCGTGGGTCCGGTGGCTGCAAGCTCTTTGAGACCGAAGAAATACTTGACGGGAGGTGATCGAGCGGCAATCTGTCCACCAGGACTCCAGCAGTTTTGACAGTCGCACTTAGTTGTTCCTCAAGGCGTTGCGACCCCGGACGGTTTTGGTGTATCCTCACTTCGTATGTCAGTGCGCCCTACCTTGCTTTCCACGCCCGGATAACTTCTGGGGGCATATCCTTGCTCAGTACTGTGACTCTTATTAGTGAGGGCGTATGGTAGAAGTCGGATGTGTGGGTCTCGGTAGTCATCCGAAGGGCCAGGTTGCACAAACTTCCACGCGAAAATTCCCATTGGTCACTGCCTTGCTTATGCACCGCAAGGTTGTCGGTTGCAGGCAGCCCGAGTATGCCATGAACTACCGAGCCAAAGACATGGTCAAACTGGGGCACGTCAGGGGATGTGATTGGTCGATCCTCGCACCTCCCCAATAGCCCATGGGAAGTCAGGCATGTCTATGACGGGACCTCCAAGATATGATGGCAGGAGGACGTCAACTTCCAGAAGTTTATCGAGTTTAACGCGGATAGAGCGGAGTCGTCCATATTGTCTGATTTTATGTAAACTGCAGAGTGCAGGTTTACCGCTTACCTGGAGCCCAAGTGCTCAAGCACTCTGCCAGTGTTTGAGCCCATCTTGCTCTCTGAGTAAAATTAATTGGCGTTCAAAAACAACAAGAAATTATGCAATGGAATTTGGGGGAGGACATCCTGAGGTGAATTATTCGTGCCTTGCGTCACACTGGTAACGAGAACTGGCTGCGATGTACGGGTGTGGAGAAGAATTGAATGTCATTCGTTTCTCCTGGTGTGCGGTCTTCCACGAAGACGTTGGGCAATGCGTAGCGATAAACAATGATCCCAAATATCCAAAACAAGATTAGATCGTAATTCCACGGTACTAATGAACAAATTATCAAAGTGAATATTCAGACAACCTCAACATTTCCGATCGACAGATCGTTTCCAGGGGATGGGTTACAATTTGCTGCTGAACGGGATAAATATGAACTATACTCAAATGATAAGGCATTCATACCCAAAGAGCTCTTTCGAGCATTTAACAGGTTCAAAACAATGGGGATGAGCCGAGCTCCACAAAAGGGAGTGCAGGCACCACTCAAGTAAAGTACAATGGCTAACAACTGGCTATTTGCACAACCATCAAATTTACGTGACAAAACAAGCTCATCTAGGTCAAGGTGCAATTAACGTCCAGAAACAGGGGAGGTTGAAGGCAGAAGGGTGAATATTTAGGGGAACTGGGTTGCGTTGGATTTTCACGATTGTGGTTCAAAATTTCGTTACACCTGGTGTCAGCAATGTGTCCTTATATGTCCTTCTGTTGGGTCCACATTCAATAGTTCGGAAGTGTACCTGTTTGA
This sequence comes from Paragonimus westermani, assembly GCA_008508345.1. Classification (NCBI taxonomy): domain Eukaryota; kingdom Metazoa; phylum Platyhelminthes; class Trematoda; order Plagiorchiida; family Troglotrematidae; genus Paragonimus; species Paragonimus westermani. The sequence continues at coordinate 272,743 of QNGE01000413.1, forward strand.
TGAGACTGGCGGCAGAGTCCTCGTGTCTGAAGTAGCGGCAAGAAGTAGCATTTAGTAGTGCTTAAAGTTCTGAGAGTAATGGTTGCTATCAGTTCCCCGGGGTTGCTGCGTGGGCCCCGGTATAAAATAACGAAAAACTGCGTTCCAATGTTTTTTCCATTGAAACATGTTTCCATCAGAAACAAAATCCCGTGTGCCAAAAGAACCATTAAGATGATTCGTCGAGTTAAGCGGAGCTCAGAAAAATTCCTGACAATGGCGAACGTCATGTGTATTTTCAAACTCTGCCTGCCTGAGGACGCTAGCTTCGAAAATGGACTCGGTAGCATCTGAGTAGTAACCCTCTGCACTGTGTGATGTTGCGCCATGCACCCTTCTGGTGGAACAAGGTTATCGGTTTCAATATTAGAAAGACTTGTCAAGATTCCCAAGCTTATCAATGGCCTCGGCAAGATAGATTTTACACATGGTCATGGCTGAAACCTTTTACGTGACCAATGGAAGTCCATATTCAACATATGGGTATAAAAATACACACGTCCGTTCGTAATAATTCAAGCCCCATGGTACGCTCATACATAGCCTAATGATGGTCAGCTGTGTGTGGTTGTTCATCATTATGCAAAAGCGGTGCATGCCAAAACTGTTGAGAAAAACTAAAGTGTAAATATTAAACCTGTCTGTCTCACACAATCACACAGAAGTCCCGCGCTTCCATCCGTGTTTCTTCCACTAATAGACGCTTGGAAATCTTTCTGCGTTGTTAAGCATACTCTTCAATCTATGTATCGGCCGTTTAATGGGTCCAATGAGTGAGGGACGAGGAAGAAGGCGATAGCTTCTGATAGTTCCGTTTCTCCAAGCAAGGAATCCTTGTGCCAAAGAGATAGTTACACGTCACAGGGCTGAGGGGAAGAATGAATGAATGCATGCCTACTGTTATTGTGCACGTAAGCCTACCGCTGGGTTAGTGTAATTCATTAGGTGTGAGATATTCCACAGGCGAACGTACACATGTCGCTGTGCGCAGAAGAGTATGCTGGGGTGAAGACTAATATTTAGAGTGGCTATCCGGATAAATTTCGAACTCAGCCACTGTCGTGGCACACAATATATTCTGGCAGACAGTTCCGGGCTCTGCGGACCCGAACCAAGAAGCTGTGCTTCAGCTCAAATCTGCTGGACTGACATGTCACTTTCAGGGAATGCCCTCTGAGTGAGCTAATATCCGCAGACGTGAGCAAGGATCTGCGCGGATGATCAGGGACCCTCTGGATCATGAAATTCGATATCGGGCCACCTCTCCGTCTGCGATACGTCAAGGAGAAGAGGTTTAATTCCTAAGTCTGCTCGAAGTAGGGTTTTGCACTCAGCTCACGCATTGTATTTTTCGCGCGTCTCTGAAGGGTTTCCAAAATAAGTCCGTCCTTCTGTAAAAGGGGAGACCATGCAAAAATCCCTTGCTCGAGGTGATGGGGAACACAGCTGCTGTACAGGTTGCTGGAACATGACCGCTCGAATTCTTCAAACACGCACTTCAGAAGCGCTAGTACGCTAATAACTTTCTTGGGATATGCTCCAGTACTGGGAGAACCCCAGAAGTTGTGCACCACATTAGTTCCAAGGTCCTTTTTATTCATGACTTAGAGTGGTACTCCGCTGGGGGAGTAAGGGAAACTGTGCTCATATCTGGTATATATAACTCGGCACTCGCGTGTGATGGACTAAATAGGGTCAGATTATAACAATTTGTAAGAGGACCGAATATCAGCCCGTAGGTTTTTCGCCTCAGAGATATTGCACAGGATACGGTAAATTTTAATATCGTCAACAAACAGCATCAATAGAGACGATACTTCAGACGTCAGAACGTTGAGGATGACAGGTTAGTATTGGCCCCAGGAAGGAGCCCTGTGAAACACCGCCGGAGCTGATTCTAGCAGAGGACACGGATGAAGCCACTCTCCTATGATAGGAACGGCTTGATAGATAAGATTCGAGCTGGCGGAGAAGGTAACCGTTGAAACCACAACGGTGTATCTGTTGAGTGAGACAGAGTGATTCACTCGATCAAAAGCCTAGACAAATTAAGAGCAAATAGCATCAGCCCCCTCATATCTGCTGTCACCACTGGTCTACTGGTCCACAGTTAACAGCGAATTCGTAGTGTATGAGCGACCGTCGAGAAAGCCCTGTTGCTCTCTGCGAAAAAAGCTGATGTCAGGAGATGTCTATATAATGAATCGTGGGCTTGCGCCTCAAGTACCCTGGGCACACAGGATGGGAGGGCAATCGGACGATATTTGCAGGGATAATTCCGCCACCCACTTTGAAGATGGAGTGATATTCGCCGCTTCTCAGCTTTCGGGCACCGTTCCTGCAGCAACTGACCGTGTAAACAGAAGACTTGACGGGACATTCAGTTGTGCGGCCCCAGGAACCAGGACTGGAGGGGATACTCAGTCTGGCTTGGGGGACGTGTTCAGTCCTCCGAATTTTCATTAACAGCATCCGTGACGGTATCTACCGTGAGGATTCACCCAGAAGTGTTGGTACTTTCTGCTAAGGAACAGCTTGGCATGCCGTTGACAAACACAGTGCTGTAGAAGTCAGCCAGGACTTTATAGGCTTTACCGTCTGAGGTGGTGAGCTCTTGTGGGCCGGTTAGCTGAGGCACACCGGTTTTGGCTTTGCGGGTTTTTGAGACAAATTTATACAAGCTTTCGGGATCACTGACGGAGCGCTGAGTTGAGCGTCGCCGGAAATCCAGTCGACTTTCCTTGATTAGTTTGGTGCATCGGTTTCGAAGTCGCGTATGAAAATGATGAACATCTAGATTCCCTGACAATCTAAGTCATTTGAAACACTGAGCTCCCCTTAACCACTTCATCAGAGCAGAAAGAAGACATATATTGCGGTATGTTAACATTTCATTTACTCTCATCAATCGCAAACGTAAAACATGCCAGTTATATACAACAAATATTTAACGACACACAGGGACTAGACACACATACAAGCACACCAGTTATTATGTAATCATGACCATGGCAACCCGACCGGTTGTTTCAACCACTTCTGTGCACATAACGTCGGTTGGTAAGTTCGAATGAGAATCGCTTCGCAAANTTACGTTTGCGATTGATGAGAGTAAATGAAATGTTAACATATCGCAATATATGTCTTCTTTCTGCTCTGATGAAATCTAAGTCATGTCCATGTTAGACGCTCAGCGTGGATCATCTTCAACGTTTGGGCCCGCAACCGGTTTTGCGGTTTCCATCGGGTTGTGGAGTAGAGTGGTACTAAGCAATCTATGGCTTATCGAACGGCATCAGTGAAATGGTTGCACTTTTTTCAACGGACAATGACGAATCGGAGTGATCCCGCGCAGCATTTGCTAAGTATGTGTTGCATGTATCCACCCCCAATTCTCCGAAAGTTTTCTCTTAGAAATTTTGCTTTGAAAGTGAGTTCAATATTGCAAAATCAAAAGGTATTACAGCGTGATCACTTGAGTCGAGCGGGATGCCCACTCTTAAGTTGTCCACCATTAGTTCCTCATTAGCAAAGATTTAATCTAGACGGGAAGCAGTATGGCCCTAGCACCATCTCGCATAATCGGTCCTTCTCCATGAGACGTGCAGCCGCAATTGCGACTAGATTTTACAGGCACTAACTCAACGGAGCATTTGTGGGATAAAAGTGAAGGTCAATCTGTGGTAGGTTAAAGTCGCCGTAGTCAGGATATTTGAGTGTTCTAGGAAGGAGACAATTGAGCCCAGACAGGGTTGACTTGTCGCGGTCGAGGAAGGGCCAGGAAGGTTGGTGGATTACGCCAGCCAACAATCTGCCAGAGTTAGATAGTGGAGTGGAACACCATATGGGTCCCAGAATGGTAGTGAGTATCAGGTGCGGCAGAGGATTAGCCCGGAAGGAGTTACGCACACAAAGAGCAACGCTACTCCCTCTATCCATTATTCTATCATTCCGAAAGAGCAGCACGCCTGCTATATAAACCTCAGCATCGAGATAATTTGTTGAGACCCACGATTTAGTAATTCCAACAATAAATAATTCATCCTGGGGCAAAATGCACGGCGTTCGCTCAATGTACCGGTCATACTTCGGGCGTTGGTGTGGGCACATTTGACAGAAATTATACCGGATGAATGCAGGTTGCTGGAATGGGTAGTGAACTGGATTGTTCGGGGGAAGCTGGGCACATCAGCACTGTTATCGCTAAATCTGACTGAACCGGCTAGGACAATTTTTGAGACTGTTGGCCAGCTAAGGGAAAGACTAGACGAGCAGTTCTTGCTAGGTAGCCAGCTTGCAACCTCTCGCGTTCGCCTTTGGAATACTCAAGATGTAAGTTTATACTCCCTAGGTTCCGATGGCCCCCGTGGCGAGAATGCTGTGATATATGTGCAGCTTCCTCGGAGGCCGTCACGATAGTTTTCAAGAGCCATGGTAAGGAAACAGCTAGGGTTGTGCTGGTGTGCAGCTGTGCATTATGTTCTACAGAATCACATCTTTTAGTTCAAAAGCAAACGCGAGAAATTTCTGTTGACTAGTGTTGTGCGTGGTGTTGACATCACACGTCAGCCAAATTTGTCATAATTACTCTGTAGGCGAAGTCAGCTGCAATCTCATTTTTGGTTGGTTTCTCCTTTGTTTGTCATTTCAAGGCACGTTAGGATAAACTGAAGCACCGCCAAAGGGGCGCAGTTCGAAGGCTGATGTAGGAAGCTTTTCATTTTTCGGAGCATCCGCACATGAAACCCCTACCAGTCTGGGTTTGTTTGCATGCGGTGTTTCGGATTTTTATGCAAGACAGGCAATAGAAGCAGGACGTGGAGTATGATTTGCATCTGAGCACACAGAGCCAGCCAAATTTTGCGGTCGTGGTTATCGCGTAGCTGGAGAGACGAGTCAAGGTACTCTGGAGGGTCTCACAACGGAGTCTGACAGGGTAGCAGAATATTTATTTTTAAGACAGGCATGCCGGTGTCTATTGAACATGACTACCTCTGGACACCGGCCACCACTGACGTATTTGGTTTCTCTTGCTACGTAGCTTAGGTTCAGGCGGGGCTTCCACACGCTTACTCGGGTGACACTCGCTGGCACCAGCGGCGACGTTATGAAGCTTGCTGTCATTACACGCTGGCTTGTCAATTGCGGCTACTGAAGTGTAGGTGGTGCCTACTTGGCCAACAAATAGTCTGCCGCTGTAACAACAGCTATCGCAATTCAACTGAGTGCAGACCGGATTGGCTGCACTCAGTGCGTGGTAGAGATCTGGAGAGACACCAAGGCAGGAAATATGAAACCACGTATTGTGAACCAGCACTGTAGCGCACGGTAATTTACGCAAACATACTTAGTACGCAAGCTGCAAGTGGATCGCCTGGCCCTTCCGCAAAAAAGATGGGCCGCCGCAGCCAGGAAACAAGAAGCCAGTTACAACAGTAGCTAAATGATAAGCTACACAACAGTAACACTGTATTGTGCAGTTACAGAAGAGAGGTTAGAGCTGCGGCAGTTACGGGAGAAGGTTTACATGTATAGTTAACTAATAGACTTCTACAGAATCGTCATCTTCGAATTCGAATCGCCCGTCTACCTCCAGACCTGCGACGTCAAAAAATTACACAGGCAGAAAAAATCGGCGTCAAAATTAGAGGATCACATTAGAAAAGGCCGTCAGTCAACCTCCTCTCCACGATAAGAACAGTTTTCTGGTGCTATATATTTTAATAACGAACACAAAGTTATCAAATTTACGTGAGAGGTTTTGCCGGGAAATTACATATCCTATTGTTCTTCGTAGCTCACACGATCAATACAAATCTCCCCACGTATCACGTAACTCTGTTTCATTCTCGGTTCCGTGAATTTATCTAAAGTGAGAAAACTGCACAACGTCTGGATATCCAAAGTCCAGTGTCAGCTGAACAGTTGGCGAGATATCCTAAATTCCTCCGATTTTCAATGATCAACGAAGTCCTGTAGAGAGGTTCCTTCGTATTTCCGTAGTATTCCCATAATCACTGCCTTCGCTCATCCAGACAAAATTCTCTGCACATTTTTCCGGGGCCATTCACACTCAATAATGGCGACATCCTCCCAATTTCCGTTTACGCCATCATCGGACTACCCGTTTTCGGCATAACCTAGACTATCAGGTCAGGGATCAAGCCGTAAAGTGCAAGTTGATGTATCTACCCAGTTTTTTATATACCAAATTTTGGGATCGTGAAATTGGTCACCTTGGAAGCACGTGCTTCAAATGCTTTCTTGCAGACCGGAATGTTTCCCTTCTACCGTGTCTGTTCTGTCCTTTTATTCACAAAATTGGTTTATTGCGCTATTACTAGTTGCAGTGTGTGCATTTGCTGTACAACACACTGCATTATTGTTGTATCTGTATCCGATCCCCATCCACTACATGCCTTACGGACAATAACAACGCTAGTGAGAACAAGTCACTCAGTAGAAGCGAATCGTATATTGTCGCATTTACATGCAATCGGGTCATTTTAAAGTGCATGGACGAGTGAGCTGTTGGTCACTGAAGCCGCGACCAATCAGAACACTCTTGGAGCCTTGGCACGAGTGTGGGGCATACATGCGGCTTTGACGCGTATACAACAATTATATGCACTGATCACGCTCATGTGAGCGCGTTTCTCGCTGATTCGTTGAGAAATGTGCCATCATTTATTCATTTACTCTTGCCAGCTGGTTGTTCGGCGTCACTTGGGAAGTAGATTTCGGGGTGAATGTATACGATTTGACAGGTCCAGTTCGGCAGGTGGCAGAGCAATATCAGAAAGCGGCTGCTGTTGGGCCTCTCATTCGCTGATGAAGGTCCTATGAGAACCCTGTCACATCAACAACGTGTCCAGGACTCGCGCCAGTTTTCGGTCATTGTTTTACAGCGTAAGCTAAACACCCCTGAACAGATTCTACAAGTATTTGTAGGTGGAGTGTTTGTGCCACCCGTTAGAATGAGCGATAGAGAGTTTTGTTACATGCCAGCCGGATACCAAGGTAAAGTGAGGGAACGTTAGCGTAAAAATGCACGTAGACATCGAAATCAAAGCCAACTATGTCTTGATTGAAATAAAGGAGAAGCTAGAACGGGTTATAAAAGTAGGTGCCAATGTTTCTCAGATTGGAGCTAGTGAGAAATGGTCTATGCATAGAGCTCTGGAAGGAATCGTGAAACTGACTGTAAAGCGGCATGTGTGAGCATGTAATAATGGTGATCATAATAAGAACCTGCCACGGAATGTACGATAATCCACTGTGATACACCGAATGTGTAGTGACCCAGCCAAAACGTGTGAAGTATGAGGGGTGCTGCAGCGCAAAGTGACATTTCTTCCCCTTAATCTCTGACAGGTTTTGTACCTCTGAGATAACACCACGAGTGAGCAATTCACGGCAATAATTCTGCCCTATCTCTTCGCGCCAAAAAATGACGACGAACGGCTCGGTTAGCTTTCGACTCACAGGGATGACGTTTTCAATATTTTAGGAATATTCTAGACGTAGACAACGATGGATCACGTTGGTGAATAACTGAATCGAAAACTTACGTTTTTTCAACTGAGCAATTCCTGCAATGAATAACCCTGTTACATCTATAGAGGGCTAGCTACATAAAAAGGTATAAACACAAACCGTCACCCCCAGAACCGCAGCTGCTGAACAATTCAAAATAGACTACCCCGACCTGGGAGGAGCAGAGACATCAAGCAGATGGTACGCACGCGCCAGAACTGTACGGTTAGATCAAACCGATTTAAGTAAGAGGCGTTCGATCGGTACAAAGACAAACGCAGTAGACTGTCAAAAAAATACTGCAACGTGTGGGGATGTGTGCAAAACTTTGTTCATTATTTTATCGAGTTCATGGTGTATATGTTGCCCTTTGATGCTTCCAATATCGTTATATACTTCGTTGTGTTTTCCATTAACGTTTTTCCCTGCGTCCGAAGTGTGGAAATTCTCTATTTTAACGTAACGAAAGACTGACATAACAATCTTCCAAACAACAGCACCTTCTGCTGATCCCGGACGTCTAATGGTTGTTCGAGCTACGCTTAGTCTTCTCGCAACGTCTATCGATATGCTGAATCCACGGTAGTCGCGTCTGTAAGTAACGAGTGTCTATAAATTCTGAGCCCGTCGAGCAACCGATTCGGATCCAAAAAGGAAGACGGTCGTATTGGCGAGTTTTTATTAGTAAAGTGCTAATGTTTAAAAACAATATGTTAAACTAAATAGTAGAAGACAACAACAAACCTCGATGTCAAAACCACGAAACATACCAGTTCTGAAATTAACGGTTCGCGTAGATATGACCGAATGCAACAGTCACGTAATGGCGAAGCGGTCGAGCGTAAACGAAGCCAGGGTACATATAAACAAAGGTCCGACAAGGGAATGTAGGGAAGGTAAACTGCGCGGAAACAAGTTCCTGGAAGCAAACAATGTCAAGGTTTAACAATACATCGATATCAACACCCAAGGGTGAAGTGGTGTGTCACGCGCGTAACTTGTAAGAAAGGCTGATGGAAATTATCTGCAGGGAGTAAAATCTTCCGTCAGACAGTGACAAAATGAGAAATCATTAAACACCGGACAGTATTTCCTTGGTATTGCCCAGGAATGTGAAAGTCATCGATTTTCATGAGAGAGCATCAGGAGAGTTAAAAAGGTTTGTTTTAGTCGACCGTAAATCAGTTTGTCCTTCATTCGGAGCCGAGATCGAAATTAGCGATGGTAGGTCTTGTGGCGGTATAAATGTAGTACCTTGTGAGGAATTTTTTCATGTGTGGTTAATATTTGACCGATGTAATCTTATATTACATTCTAGGTTATATTTTTTCGCAGGGATTCAAAGATGTTTTTGAGGGTCGCCAATTTGTTGGCTTCAGCAAGTTCAAAAGTTACTCAGATGGGTACATGAAGGATCACAATGTACTGTATGTGCTTGGTTCAAGCAAGAAATCGGGCAGTGGACGCTTGAAATATGATCATGTGCGTGTGGTTGCCGTTGAGTTTACCTGTTAGATGGCGTTCCGTTGGATAAAACACAAGCGACGTAAGAGCGAAAGCTGTGGAGTACGACGTGTTTAGTGAGTTGAGTTCACATAATTTCCATTGCACAGTTCCCGCGATACATGCTGCCAATCACGCTTTAACGTGGTCTGGAGAAATACCGGGTTGGTTGTTAGCTCTTTCAAGTTGGAGCACAACAACGACCTAGCTGCATTGCTGTACGATGCACATCCAAGGATTGGTCGGCTGACAGACAGTGAAGTGAACGACTCGATACATCTTTTTGAGTACAACATGCCAACTGCTGAGTTGGAGCAGTATGCTACGTATGTTCATGACAAGTATATAACTACCATGGATAGTTGCAACATCCGTCATCGGTCGAAACCGCCAGTGATATGTAGGTGAGTCAGTGTGCACAAATGTAGCAGAAAATCTGCCACAAATCCTGTATCATATAGAGAAGAATTGCGTGCTGCGTGTCATCAGAGATGACAACAATAGGTACACGTACGTATGCTTCGCATGTAGAGAGCAAGTGCAATTATTCAGACGGTTCCCTGATGTGGTAAACGCCGATGCCACTCATGGGACCAACCGCCACAAGTAGGTCCTCCATCACTCCACCCTCGACGCTGTAGCCTGAAGCTGTATCAGTTCCTCGTTACAGGCGGTATGGGCCATTGACGACCCGTGATGTACGCCTATGTATGAAATGGTAAATACGCATCATTGTCATCTGTTCGAAACATTCCGGGAGGTTATAGGGGAACACATACGGGTCAGAACTTTTGTGATGAATAAAATGGTGGCCCAAATGCGGGCAGCACGAGTGATCTTTGGGTGCGACATCATGTTACGTCACCTCCATGTTCGGGATGCTGCGAGGAAATATGTAAGCTGATGTAATAAACCTTATAATCACCATCCAGACGAATCCATTCAGAAGCCGACATTTGTTTCATTGCATGGCTGCTCGCAATAACTCTGAAGCGTGAGTGATCACCTTTGTCTATCCTTTTCGCAGGTTCAACGGAGATGTTTCAATAATCTGGTGAACAGACCCCAGCTCCATGAACTATCTCTTGTGCAATTGGCTATATAAAGCCAAAGTGGGCCATCCATGCACACTCGGATGTTGTTCACTTCGGAAATCGAACAAACAACCGTCTGGAGAATGCGAATGAGCGGCTAAAGAGAGATCACTCAGCCACGTCCATTATTAAACTTTGATCCCACAGCAAGTGGCTAATGTGGGAGTTTGAGGTGCAGTGAACCTACGGTTGTGACCGCTGGGAGGTGGTCAACGTGGACGTGGATTTTAAGAATATACTCTCTCGGCTGACAACATTCGCAAGTCAGTTGGTGTTGAAGCATCTCAAGGGGCGTACTCCCCTGCTGCACTTCAAACATTTGGACAAGTTCAAGGTAATCGTACATTGTTTAACATCATTTAGTGGCTTTGAGTAAGTCACGATGGCACACAGTATACAGCAAACATCAGTGATGACACGTGCGAGTGCAGTTTCTATAAGTCCATGTGGTTACCGTGCATTCATATGCTGTCCGTATTCAAAAAGCACTTCTATCCATACAGTACGTTGTTGTTAACTATGACCGCATTTGCTCTAGACCGCTTCCCAATCCACCAACGATGGCTTGCTGAATACAATCTACCCAAAAGTAATATGTTCCGCCGAGAGGTCACGATCGCCGGCAGCGATACATTTCAACTAGATTACAAAATGTTGCATCACGGGTTAGCCAAGCTGCACGATGTGAACCCCCGGACAGGAAGCCGCGTTTTCAAGGCTATCATAGCTTTCACGCACCAGTCCATTGATAGAGCTAAGGTGGCCTTACCACACACAGACTTCCCCCTTCTTCCGTCGTGGAATGCAAATCAGCCAAGGTGGGAGAAGAATGTTTACATGGGGGTGCCCAGTGGATATTGTGGTAACCCCGTTAATACGAATGGTTATCGGTGCGATTAGGACCAGTATTTTTTCATTTGGAGTGCATTAGTAATGCTGACATATCACACTGCCCCTTCTGCACAGGACAGTCACAACCCCCCTCGCCAGGTAAGTTAGGATATCATTAACTATGCATGTTCAGTTGCATCCACCTCAAACACCGTACCAACTGAAAACGTTGAAACACAAACAGGGACCGTGTGCAGCTCCACTAACCATTGAAGATGAGTTTTGCGTTGTTCCCCCACGTAAACGGGTCCAGTTGAAAGTGTTGACGAATGTCTCCACAGACGTCACTAGTGACCGTTAATGATACCCCCCTTGACATGTTACAAACGGCTTCACTGTGGACCAGCTTACACAGCTTGGGGAGGACTTCTACTTAAGAAGAACCGAAAGCAAGCAGGCTTCCTTATTTCTGACGAACTATTCCAGATAATGATAACGTACACATAATAAACGTATTCCGACATTTCATTGTTGTTTTCACGTCGTGACCTGACTATAGGGTGCACGTGGGCTGATTGTCAGACGGGTCGCTCCGGATGGCCTCATGCGGTACAATACTTCACTTCTCGTTGAACCTCTTTGCTTTTCTGAAGATATGTGAATTGCCATTACCTCGGTGGTCATGCAACTGAACAAATTTACCGATTGTTTCGTTACCTTAAGGCCAAAACAGCCTGCTCCCGATTACGGTGAGCAGTATATAATCTAAGCCGATCACGCAGGCTTTCGCCCGCATCATGTTCAGGAGTCATCAGCTGCAGCCTCATCTACTCACCCAAGGCGCCTCGGAATTTCAGTGATTTCCAGTCGCACTTGCGAGGATCATAAACACCCGAACTCATCGACTGTCGACACCCATTTCAAGGAATATGTAACGAACAAGTTTGAAAAAATATGGTCTACAACTTATACGGTGCATGTTTAATAATAATTGGTTTCTAATTCTCTCTATCTACCAGATCGCAAAACCTCACCTATCTCGTCAACCTGTTCCGCTTTCAAATTAGCGCACATCCTTGGCGTCCTTGATAAAAATCTTTTACGTATTAAAACAGAAAAATTCTCACAGCATAATAGGCATATTTCATACTTTCCTATGTATTCCGTTCACAATTATTCACATGATATTCCAAACCCACATATTAGCGATAGACCAACAACTGCATTCACTTCCTGCGGAGAAATTTAGGCAGAAAAACTCTTGATCGGTATAAAAATTCCAACGTAAGGAGACGACTCAATTAAGAGCGGATGAATAGGGCAGGGAATGTGGCCATCAACGTTCTAGTAACGTATAACAATCATCAAACCCTCACGCAAGCAGCTATTTTAACACCTACAATCTCAGTCGTTCACGTGGAGAACGTGAGAGACAGTGAGGGAATGACCTGGCATCAGCTTCCTGTCTAATGTTTCCGCGACCTTGCAATCTTCAGCAAATAAAACACGAACTCTAGGCTGTAGGCTAAATCTACACAAATCCAGCCGGGTTGGACTTTTGTGTACCAAGTAGGCATGTGACCATCTGAAGGGGAGTAGCAGTGCTTCTGTGGTTCATAGCAAGTAAAAAGAAGTGCGGAGAAATCAGGTCTAACCATATTTTAGGTAGCTGGAAATCCAGCATTCATATTTAACGATCTCCAGTGGTGCAGATAACGATCCGAGAAGGGGGATGTTTCAAGGGTCACTAGATGTAAAAGAAAAGACTTATTGTCACCAAAACTTACAGAGAACACAGTTTCGCACGTATTTTTGTGTTCCAACTTACTTTTTCATGGAATCCACATCATTGCCTCGTATCGCGTGATTGACGGAATTTTTAGAAAGTTCCCCCCAACGCCTCTGGTGCCCAGATTCCTGGTCGACCCAGAGAATGAAGTGGCAAGCATGGCGAACGAATTTCCTCTTCAAGAGGGTCCCAGGTAAACAGCAGCAATTCGTTTTGAATTCGGACTGAGTAATATGTTATAAGTATTACCAAGAGGTCTGACAGTAATTGAGCAGGACGGCACCAATATCATTTTTAGGATACGAATATCCGAGAAAAATTTTGGCAATGTATCACACAGTTGCCGGATATGTTGAAAATAGCTTCTCAGACGCTTCTGATGTCCAAATGTTCCATTCAGCCTCTAGACATATAACCCACTCACAGTTATGCAACCTAACCGTATTAACTCGCGCTTGCAACTTGTTCTGTTTGCTTGGAGGCCACTGTGCGACCTCTTTCCTTTTGAATGCCGTGCTTCATCGGTGGTGAGCCTTATCTGTCCTGTTGACGTTATCAACGGGACTTGAGAGGTAACGTTCTATAGTCAGTTTGTAATGCTCAGTCGGCTTCAAGCAACAGATTTGCGATTTAGGACACATTTTTACCGTTGGCTCTGTCGGTTACCGTTGAGGCATTCACCCGCTTGGTCAACATACTTCACCGCTCACAAAGGTATCGCAGAACCTTAATTCAAAATCCTGCTGTGAATTCCGTGGTCGTTATTTCATCACGCGCTGCTCGGAAACGGTTTGGTCGTAACGCTGTGAAAGCTGTCGGTTCTGGACATTGTAATCCCTCATTGAAAAATTTGGCCACATATCTCAAGTTTTCCGCCATTCTCAGAGGTGTTGAAGGATATGATAGCGGAGAAGCAAGTTCCACAGTTTGATGGCATCGATATTCGTTCTGCCTCCGACAGGCTTATGTATCCTAACGTCGAGGCCATTATTAGAAGTAATGTCAGTGCCCAGTCGGCCGTTACGATCCCTAAACTGGAGAAGTGGTATTTATCCGGAGAAGTAAAATGGAAGAAGACTTGAATGCAAGGCAGACAATATCTTGATGAATCTATAAGTGCGCCTCTCTATTAGGGGTCGGGGCGGCGTCAGAGATGGTCGTTGATTGAGCCACAGAATTCTGGCAGCCTGCGTGTGAAGCAGCACGTGGTGGAATATGAAATCCACTCACGGGGGTCGAGGTGAACTATTTTGACAGTGATCCCACTAATTACTGGTAGTTCGCAGCTCAGTTTGGGTACCGTGCTGAATCCAGAGTGGCAGACTATGGATTTGAGATGCTGTACCCCTCACATTATCGTTACGAAAGAGCTCGTGAGGTACTTGAGGACTGTAAAATGTTGCCACCATCAATGGCTTAGTTGGAGGCCAGAGAGGTGCTGTATGGTCTTGATGAACAGCCGCATCACATTGCAAGAAGTCGGATGGATGGGTCATTGAGAGATGCTCGACACGTTCCACGCACTGCTGATGGGCTGACCCTGTTTCACGTTCGCATGAGAAATCGAAGCGTTCCTCTCGAACAAATGGATCTTTTGAGTACACTGGAACATAGACAGTAGGCTCCTCTCAGTCTACAATTCGAGTGGGCTGGCGATGGTACGGGATGACTCCTGTCCAACTCACCGAGCCCGCTCCGCAACGCTTGGCAGTTGCTCGAGGCAAATTCGAACAATTTGTTGAGGATAGTCTCACTGCTTTCATTAAGACATATCCCAGTGTAACTGTAGAGCGAGAGCCAATGAAGAAACTAGTGAGGGTCCTGAAGTTAGCTGGCATAAATTCGCGTTTCGTGAACTATGGTTTGTGCGGACTCGTATGCGGCCCTGAAGAATGTCCTGGGTTCATTAGACTCCGTGTATCTAGTAGGTGGACGCTTGTTTCGTGTGATTTAGTGTGTCACATAGAGCTCAGGGATGTTGACTAAAAAACCTATGTGGAGGAGACGGCTGCCGAGGTTGACATCACCGTTTGCTGCACGACCCAAAGGGCTGAACGACACGACAGCTTTCGTGCAGTAACAGTGATGTCTGTATCATGACGAGCTTCGGTGGCACGTGCGTACGACTTGGTTTGGTTTCGGTGAGTGTGGAGACTTCAGTCGGCTTTGTTAGAACCTATGGTTTTCTTAGGAGCGGTTTCAGCGCAGTACCCGTCAAACCAAGTAATGTTGATAGAAGTAACGTTGCCACCGTTTGCTAGTGCCTGAACATTATGACACTCAGTGATACACTCAACTCCATATGCGTCTAAACAAAGTTCAAAATAGTATCGCCGTCTGTGGGTAAAACCGTTGATATTGACGGGACGTACACCATAAAGGATTTGCCGTTTGGGCTGGCAGCCCAGTTGCGAGATGTGAATGAGCGGTGGAAACACATGAGGGAAATTGAGTTCAGAGAAGTTAATATGCTGATTGGATATGAGGTCCCAGAAGCACACTGAGTACCTGTTAAAGAATCAGCAGACAGAGGTAGATCTACGCGATCAAAACCTTGCCTGGCCGGAGGATTTGTGGCCCACTGGGTGTAGATTCTGAAGCCTGCGATTCCGTGAACTGTACTCTTCGGTGAGATTCTTCTGTTATGGAACATCTTGAACTTCTTTACAGCCAGGAAAATTATAACCTAGCAAACGTTACACAATCTCATTCCAGGGAAACAATTCGTTGGACGAGCAGTAGGTCGAAAACGGTCCTGAAGTACGATAAGGTAGGTTGGCATGATTCCCTGGAACCCCTCTAGGTTAATTAGCGTTGTACGAAATATAAGACTAGTAGGGATGTATGAATGGGTGTGCGGCTCCCTAGCAAGTTGGTTGTTGTTAGTTTCAACAATTCCCTCTATCGTGACACAGCGTTCATTCCGGGGTACAGGTCAACATGGACCTCGGAGACACCAGACAAATGTGGCCTTATTCGCATGGAGCTCAGTGAGGTTGCCCAGTCTCTGTTCCAGTAGCCAGTGTCGTTCAAAGATGTTGCATCCTATCGGAATCTCCACATCGGTCTCAGTTAAACTCCTGAACGAAACACCCCTAAAATGAGTCCGTTTGTCTGACTCCGATTGCCGTCTACTCCCTACTCAGTTCAAGCTCCTCCTCGTGAACCAACGAGTGATGGCGTCCACCACAACTTGGTGCCGCACGTCGTATCTGTACTTCACAAGAGTCGGCCACGTGGTTCAATTTCAGGCAAACTAAACAGCGTCCGGTGTTCTCCAGCAATGCTTTGCGTTGCTCCAGAGATTGAATCAACCACAACCAGATATGTCATGGTTGCCCTCACAAGCCGGACACTTCAAGTTCACCTTCTGATATGGTTCATCTACTCAGACGTTGTATTTCGAGTATCTGACTCAAGAGGGTCCACACGATGGTGGGTTACTCGTCATGCTTTCTGAGCGAGCAGCTAACTAGCTGTACTGATTGGCGCTGACTTCCGCAAACTTCTACATGAAATTTGATAGGTCGCTAAAGGTAGGTTCCCTTCCACACTCAGTTATACCCTCAGCAACTTCTGTCGTTCTCTTCTGTATACGGTGGT
The DNA here is from genome assembly GCA_008508345.1 of Paragonimus westermani. Classification (NCBI taxonomy): domain Eukaryota; kingdom Metazoa; phylum Platyhelminthes; class Trematoda; order Plagiorchiida; family Troglotrematidae; genus Paragonimus; species Paragonimus westermani. The sequence goes on from QNGE01000413.1 coordinate 289,138, forward strand.
TCATTCGCTCAACTGCTTCAATGAGGTTACTTGAGCAGTTTAGTTTTGCACCGTAACCTAGCTGTATCAGCATTGCCTGACAGCTCTTCATCAGTCTAGCTAGTCCGCGCAAGCTATCAACATAGCCAGCGACTCATGAAAACCGCCTTTCTTACCGCTTGCATAATATCATGTCGGAGGCCAAACTGCTTGTGCAAAACTGTTGTAGTCGTCGAAACTATCCACCTAAATGCTCGGAAGGATGGTTTTTGGGGCGGGATCGGATTCCACGGGCTTACGTTGTCTCCAGTGGAACTTGAGTGGTTTCCGTCTCAGTTCCGGCTCCTCTGCCTTTAGGGTCAGCTCCCCCTCTAGCAGATCATGAGAACTTTTATTAGAAACATTCATCAGATCACGATGAAGCTGAACAGGCGAAACAGCAGTGGACTTAAGCACACTCTCCATCTTCTCCGGTGGAGTCACCACCGTCTCTATCGCTACACCTGGGCCGGATAACTGCATAGTTCTAGGGGCTCCAAACAAACAGCAGTCATGTTTAGCAGCACTCGGTTCTGCTGGGATAGCATGGTTAAGAAAATTTTCAGAAACACAAAACATTTGGCACGAAAGAAGCGTCCGCAAACTTTAGAGAATTAAAGTTAACAGGAAGGGGAGCATCACCGTAGATATTAGTATCCAGCTGATTCTCGTCCAAAAGGAGTATGGCTCAGGGGACATTGTAGTAGCCTCGAGTGGCAGAGAATTGCTTGATTGTCCGGCAGCAGAATGCTGGTCCAGAGAAGGAGGGCAAGCCTCGATAACTCCATAACTGTTAGGGCCGGTAGCAATTTGCACAATGTATGACCTCGTCATCCTTGCAAAACGTCGGAATTCTATGCAGGAGAACGTTGTCAATCATCCTTGTTGAAGCGCATGAGGTGCAGGCTAAGTGTTGAGGTATTCAAGTATAAGTGAATCGTCCGCTAACGATTCAAGCTAGCACTCAGTTTACACGCAACCAGTTGATCCAATAAACGCCCCCCTTCATATCCATCGTCAGAGATAATCTATTCTCGAAACGGTTAATGGAAAGGGGTTCGTAGTAACGGGATTTAATGTGGTAGCAAATGAATCGGTGTGCAAGAAAATTGAAACACTCACCCCCAAATGCGAAAACCCCCGAAATCAAACAAATAACGTGCCTGTATAACAAATCGACAACCAGGCACCTCTCATTAATGAGGGAGGATAAGACGGCACTGAGCTCACCCAAACAACTGCTCATTGGTTGGGTCGGAGCAAAACTACTCCTCGTGTATCGAAAACCGATGGGTAGTACATGTTATTCGGGAAAAAGTATAGAGGGGAAATGACTAACTTCGGTATCTAGAAGTTTACAGTGCTTGGACTAAATTAGGGTAAGGGAAACAGCAACGGCAGCTGGTGTTGAAATGAAGATTAATAATGCGGTTCATTTAGGGAAGAGAGCAGAGCGTCTGACAACCTTTCAACAACAACCTTTCAACAACCCATACGGTTCTCTGCCGTGTATCAGTGCATGGAATATGGTGTGTTCGCGGACTTCCCGCCTACACCTGTTTTGGATCATTTGAAACGCACTTACTTCGCCCGAGTTTCCTGTGAACTCATGCTTTGCAAATAAATTGGAACAGTCATCAAAACACGACGTATTCTACACGAAAGTTGTTGATGTAACTGCTGGCGTGCATGTTTGATGATTGTTGTATGTAAATAGTATGTTGATCGCCACGTGCGCTGCCATACTTATTCCCCGCTCATTGATACTTCTCCATACGTTGAAAATCTTTGTACCGATTACAACGATTTTTTACAATCTGATAATAATATTCACGTTGCGCGCAAGAAAAAACTTTCACACTTGAATGCTTATCCTAATGTGTTATTAAATCTTGATACCGTTTGCTTGTGGAAACTTTTTTCCGCGTATTTCTTCTTCCTTAATTTCCCTTGCCGGACCATTTTATATGTACCCTGGTTCCATCTTTCGCCTGACCGCTTCGCCATTACGTGACTGTTGCAGTTGATCATATTTACGTGAAACGTTACTCTCGGAACTTGCCTATTTGGTTGATTCAATATCAAGGCTTGTTGTTGTCTTCCACCATTTGGTTTATTATGGTTTCTGGACATTAGCACCTCATCAATAAGAAACTCGCCAATACAAAAAAAATCTACAGTGATCGCGCGAAACCAAGCGTGCTTCTCACATATGCGTTGGGAAATATATATTATTTATTTATTTAATTAGAGTTGAGTAATCTTGAACTAACGCAACAGACCTTCACACAGTCAACGTCGTGTGCCTTATGTATTTTGCTACTCTCATGTGCCCCCTCAATTGTCTACAACTAACATCCGATTTCACGAAGTTGTAGTGGTCAAAAAGAGTCTCTGACTAGCCTAAGTAAATGCTGGCGCGTTTCAGTGGGTTATCTGTGACAAAAAATAAGATGAATGCGGCGAGACAGTTACGGGAGTTTTAGCAAGTTATGCTAATGAAGAGCTTGATTAACAGAAGGGGTTCAAGGGGGCCACCACATTATTCCAAGTTGTCAGTATCCGGGAAGTGAAGATATTCCGGGATTACCGTGGGCGGCTGAGACGTCGCCGTTGCTGTGACGGTGTTTGGAGTACAGCGAAGCTAAAAATTAGTGAGATCCGTGTAGTATCATCAAACAACTACGCCACAGGTAGAACAGCTGACCGGCGTGCTTGCACAAAACTTTTTATTGTACTTGGAAGGTCATTTCAACCAATTTGAACAACGTGCAGAGATGACCTAAAAACGTTGTTGTACAAACGTGGAACATCGTTAGTGAACAAAACCACGAATAAAACTTTACAGATTCACATGAGATACATCTCTGCGTGCTGAAGTAGATGGCTGCCTGAGTATGCGAAGGTGAATCAGAATCTTTCTACAAGGTAGTAATATCTGCCGTGGGTGTGACTGGCTCATCCAGTCACGAAACGTCGGCCTTCGGCAGTCAAAATGATTCCGATTGGTTGAAAATGCTGGTGGCGCTTGTTTGGAAACCGAGTGGCAGTGCATGATCGTGACCGTGTGAGAGTCGGTCTCCTTTCACACAAAAAGTTCTGAAAAACCAGTGAAATGGAAGTTATGTCGAATTGACCTGAAATAGTAAAATAATCTTGCCAAAAAATATGTAAAGTACCACACAGCCTGATTTTTCTCTCAAAATAGTGTCCGCGCTTAACTCAGTGACCCGTGCTATTAAGGCACCTTTGAGGGTGCACAGACGTTTGCTCGCTTAGCCGCCCATACATATGGACAGATGGGTATTAAAATGCAGAAAAGCTTCTGTGAATACATATAACATATGATTAAGGACACAGAATTAAAAATGGTCAGGTAATAAATATACACATGCACCCATGATAACGTGAATTTCACTTGAGATAATCATATATGCACGTGCATGTTCACACAGATAAACGTATACACTTGTCACTATAAAAATCAACGCATTTATATTGTTTTTCTGTATAAACCTGCACCTCAATATCGTAAAATTTACAACTAGTTGCTGTCTGCATGTAAGCAAACCCCAGTATTAACTAATCTGCGGACGGACTTATCCGACAACTAACGAGAAAATTCGACCGTTCGAATTATGTTTTCCCGGGTATGAAAGGAAACCGGCACCCTGAACGTGATGGTTGGAGGGCATACTCAACCTTCCTTGAACCTAAAAGCTTCATGCACTGCACGTGGGTAAAGCGGACCTCCCTCAACGCTGCCACTGTCCGCATGACACTCACACAACCAAAACGAATTAGTTGCAAGGCACTGCCGTAATTGTTTTTTTGTTAAATGTGCTATTACGTTCTAGTCACACCAATTTGCTCAAAATTACCTAGTTGCGTCGTCAAGTGGTGTGTCTCATTGAAAGGGCTCTACTTATGTCGTTCGATATTTGAGATTTCCCTGAAAACCCTCCGAGAAAAGTATGCGTGAAATATATCACTCTTCGGCCTCTGAAACTAGGAATAGTCGTCCTATTTGGTGGACATATACATGACCGCAGTTATCAAAGAAAAATCTATGATATACTGCCGCGTGCCCAAATTCGTCGAAGTAGCTCTTCCTCGCTACGTATTTAGGAAACTTGAAACCGTTTGCCTTGCAGTTCTTCCTGTAAATTCTCTGCCTTTCAAGTTGGTATGAGGCGGCTATTTCACACTTCACGGCGACACCAGTTTTGGGTTCTGGGTTCATCGTACACCGCCGTGAAATGCGGAACAATAAGAAGCCTTGAATCCTAATTCCGCCGTCAACCCATGGGAATATTTTTGGAGCTCGTCGCACTAAGTCTTTTTTCCCCAGGTACGCAATTATTAGACGTGAAACGCAAACGTCTGTTGAGGAGAGACCAAATCTTTAGTCGACGAAATGTACAAGTGGCCTCTGACAGCGCTATATAAGGCAGACACGTGAATTAGCTAGATAGACTAGAGATCGGCCGTCGACGAGCGAGTAAACCGGAAGCATGTGACACGTGTGTCCTTCGGGTTCGCGTCACCGTCACATAACATGCAGACAAACAATCGGGCAGCATACATCATGTGAAACTTCAAACTAGCCTAAGTACAATATGCAACTATGAGTTTCGGAACTATTTTACACAGCATACCGCAGGCAGGCAAGTGAAATCTCCAGGCTGCTACACAGCTTCCCCCTTGAAGGGTACTGTGACAACAACCCTTTGAACGTGGTAAGGATAACTGGGGCCAACCACCCTTGGCCTTATCTGGTTCAAGGCTTACCATCTGATATCCAATCAGCCTGCGATTGCTACGATAATCCCCAGACGCCGCGAGTGGAGGAGCTCTAATGCACACAGTTCCTAGCGAGCTCCCACTTGAGTATTCCCCAATAGGTGCCGAAATAACAGTGGAAAAAAGAATGTTCGAGGCGAAGCATCCGCGGAACGTTCAAACACGAAATCCAATACGAGATCGAGAATGATCGCGATCGAAGATGCCACATACCTCATGCCGGTGTCGGATAAGACATGCGACATAAACTGAAACGAAATTGACTGAATATCAGTACAGAAATAAATGACGTACTCGACCGAATTATACAGCTACTACGAACATTCGAAAGAGAGAGAGTGAAAGAGACAAAACCCGGGCAATCGCAATTGATTTTTGTTTTAAAAGCGTTTTTTTGTATTTTTCAAAAACAGTGTGTTGTTTTTCTTATGACCGGGGATGAATGAAATTTGATAAAGGCTAGTCCTCTCTGAGGCGTTTCGGCCAGTGCACCCTACGACCTGAACGCGTTACGGCGGGTGCTGGCGTCTTCGGCGAAGTCGTGATGTCTGCTCAGGACGATGCGCGTGGGCAAGGCTGTTCCTCGACAGCTGCCGGCGTGGACAGGAGCTGCGGAGGAGCATTGGATGCTTTCTCTTTCCTTTCGAAGTAGGCCGGTTTCAAACGATCGATGTTAACCGTGTCCCGAATAACTTGACACTCGAGCACGTAGAAATGATATCTGAGAGGACCTTCGTAAGGTCACTAGAGCGAGCGTCGTAAACCATCTACGAGAACAAACACATGTGCGCAGTCGTGGAGGTCTTTGAGAACAAACACCTTGCGGCTTTGTTCTCGTGTGTCTGTGACATGGAGGCGGCACATGTGCGAAGCGAGCTGTTTGGCGTAAGATGCACCATATCGCAGGGCGTCGGTGGCGGATGAAAAGTAATCGTCAGCAAGACGCAGTGATTCGCCGTACAGGAGGTCGACGCTGGAAACTTGAAGGTCGGCCTTAAGGGCGGCGCGGATGCCGAGTAAAACCAGTGACAGAGCTTGTGTCCAACGGATTGCATCGACCGTGGCAAGGGCTGCTTTCTGTTGTTGGTGGAAGCGTCCGTTCACACAGTTTGCAGACGCAGTCCGCGTGTGATGAGATCCAAGAGCACTCAATGTTTCCGCAAAAGAACCGCTCTCGAATTGAGGGGCACGGGCGGTAGCAACCGTTGCCCGGCAGCCATGGGATGCTACCCAACGCTCAACCTATGCGCGTGCTACAGTCTCAGAACGGATGTCGGGTATGAGGACGGCTTCTGGCCACCGCGTGAAACGATCTAACATCGTCAAGAGACACATTATTATCCCACTAGAAGATAGCAAAAGACCCACAATGTCGACGTGGAGATGTGCAAGTCGAGATGTACTCGAAGGGAATCGGCCAATCGAGGCCGACACGCAGCGGTGAATCTTAGCTTGTTGACAAGTTAGGCAAGATCGTGCCCACGTGCGAAGATCGTTTCGCGCACCAGGCCAGACGTACCTACCGGAAATGAGCTTGGCCGTGGCCCGGATGCCAGGATGGACGATGTTGTGTACCGTGTCGAACTCGGGTCGTCGGAAAAGAGTGTGAACCACTGGACGTGGATGTCCAAAAGGGGTATCGCAACGGATAATGTCTGCAGACGCTAGCAAGGGTTGATCAGTCAGCCGTAGAGCTGATTGCTGGCAGGAGGCGAGGAAATCATTTTCCGAACGTTGTGCGTTGGCAGTGGCGTTTAGGTCGATTGAGTCGTGACCAACTAGTGCCGAAACTCGGGGTAAAGCGTCAGCCACAATGTTATCGCTACCAGAAACGTGGCGTACATCAGACGTAAACCGCGATACGAAGTCCAACTGTCTAACTTCGCGGGGCGAATGTCTCTCAGACCTGCTGCAAAGGCCAAAAACCAACGTTTTGTGGTCGGTGAAAATCACAAACTGGTTTCCCTCGAGGGCATGTCTGAAGCGACAAACGGCCGAGTAAACTGCTAACACTTCACGACCGAACGTGCCATACCTAGATTCAGCCGGAAGTAAGCGTCTGGAAAAGACAGCGAGCAATTTTCAGAGTCCATCGATGAACTGTTGAAGTACGGCGCCGACTGCGGTGTGTAGCGTATCAACAGCTACACTTATTTTTGTGGCTGAGTTGAAGTGGTGCAACATAACGGCGGTGGCTATGCATCCTTGATTCTACAGAACGATTCGATGACTGTCGTTGAGAAATCCACGACTCCGTTGACACGGCCGCGGAGTAAACCGGTCAAAGGCTGTATAAGCTGAGCGCAGTGTGGAATAAACCGCCTA
>QNGE01000414.1:4900-26177 GCA_008508345.1 Paragonimus westermani
TCATCGCTCGAATGCCAGTTAAACACCCTGCATTTACGAGCGTAAGTCCTCTGGACAAATGACAAAACGAAACGGGCACGCACAACGGCATGGTCCGAGTCCAGGTGGTTGCTCCAAAAGGCACGACAGCCCTTAACAGAGTGGCGCTACCTGTAACTAACTGCTATATGATCCACCTGTGTCCACGGCTGAGAAGCACACGGAGATCTCCGAGTGGCACAGTACTTCTTCCTGTGTTGGAATGCGGTGCTTGATAAATACAGACCGTGGGATGCGCACAGCTGTAGTAGTCTCTCGCCATTGTCAGTGCGTTGTGCCCGGACACCAAACATACCTCCTATCCGCTTCTCATCCGAAGGAAGACGACCAAGCTGAGCATTAAAATCGCCCGCTAGTATGATGATGTCTGAGTGTTTAGACTGTCTCAGAAGGTCAACGACGGTGTCATAGAACGCATCCTTGGTAGTATCCGGACAGCTGTTCGTCGGAGGGTACGTTGATATGATGAATACACAATGCCTTTCTGATTTGCGTCGGCAGACTTTTACCGATGTGTTGAGTCTGAGAGCGCACAAGCGACTGTTCACTGGGATCCAATCGAACAAACATTGCTCTGCTCGGGAACTAATTAATATTGCCTCCGCCAATTACTTCGCATGATGTGAAGCTATTCATGTTAGCATCAACATGATCTCGACGTAACCCTCTTGTAGTTCATTGCTTATGACCAGTAATACACACAGTGAGACAATCCAAGATCGTTAATTTGTGCGGATGGAGTGTTCAAGGCACGTTGCCTTGTTGTGTACACTATTAGGACTAAGCTGTTCACCGAAACTCAGTTACGTCGTCATATCTTGTGAAGACCTTGGTCACGTGATATGGTAAATTTGAACAGTTTGCTTCCTAACTCAAGCATCACATGAACAGTTGAAAGTCCGGTTTGGAACATACTCCAATTTGAAAAGTTTTGGTGCTTACTGCTATACATGCATGCGCAGACTTATGAGTTTCCACTTTTCATTGTTCCATTCAGTATTAAACTTAGTGCTAGGGTTCACGACAGGTCGAATCGCTGTCCTTACGTATCAGACTCACCGTCGACGTATATGTGTCCACGCGTATTCGTTCAAATGATAAACTTTAGATTCTTCTCACCACAGGTCGATCGTAGATCTCGCCTGCTAAGACGTCCTTGCACTTGCCGGAGAACAGGCACTTGATACTGGCTTCAATCGGATTGTCTGCGAAGTGTTTTTTGAACATCATTCCCAGCTTTTATTTGATTTCCTGAGGCTTTTCCGTCATTGAAGACTGTCAGTTTTTTTTCAGAAAAAGAAGAAGAGTTCGGGCTCCAATGTTATTCGGGCTGATAACTGTGCATTAAAAATTGTTCCTGAGGCCGATGCAATGACAACGGTTTGCCTACCTTGGAGTTCGTAGTAAAAACACTTTTTGGTTACAGAAAGGCACAATCACTTCTGGCCGACCTGAGGACATGCCTAATATAGATGTGGTTGTTCCTGTTGCTCCCAGGAAAACCACTGGTGAACGATTGTTAATGAACATGGACCCACAAATTAAGAGATTCAACAAAACAGGATTCCGGAAGAACTTTAAACCTCCCCGTATGAACACCGTGAAAACAAAAACCGAGGAAAATGTACCTTCCGAAAGATGTGTTTCGGGCTATTCTGTTTCTAGGCCAATCATGCAGAAGATGCACATGTCGCCGACGAGCATGAAGCCAGGTATGTTGTGAGTATGCGTTTGTCATCAAACAGGTAATGTTGGCGGGCAACTCAAGCCCACTGTCCAATTTGTTTCAGCACAACAGTTGAGTGGTAAACAAAACGATGCTGCACTTAACGATAGAATCTCAACGCCGAGCGTTGCGAATTCCTTTGGTACAGCCATTGCACAGCAGCGCAGGGGCAGGGACGATCACGCCTTACCTTTGTTAAACTTAATCAACGACCTGAGAGACCAGAGTCTCGTGTTGCCTCAGCAAGCGTTTGAACCCGTTTCATCTCCAGTGACTTTCGAACAATATGCAGGTTTGTTTAAACTTTTTGATTGATTTTGTTTCCTTGCGCTTTTTTTTCACCAATGTAGGCTCAATTTTGTTGTTGCGGCTGTATAGTAGTCTCATGGTCTATTACGTGAGATAATGATGATTTATGCGTTCTTGTTTTCTTCCCGAGAAAAGCTGAACGAACGTATAAAAAGAGGACCACGCAAGAAACGACTAGTTTGAAAGCTTGTCAATGTGGAACACTTGAACATCATTCTGACCTGTGCGAATGTGTCAGTAAGGTTACCAGTGGTAAGCGTATTTCGACCTAGTTAGGCTTTTGTACGATCTATACTGAGGAAGGTAACGCAAGTGGAATTATTCCGATGGCAAACGATGCCGATTGCTATCTGAGGATGTTCCAGTTGAAGGGTCAGTAAAGGCTTAAAATACGTTGTTTCATATTATAATTGAAATGCTCCTTCTAACAGATTCGGACAACGAAATCTGGTACATTTCTAATGATACAGATAGAAACAGTTAACTGCTCCAGTGAGCGTGTACTTTATGGGGTTAGACGAATTCCGCGTTTATCCACGTTGAACTGAGATCTAGAAGGTTTAATAGCATTACTTTGATCATTCTGATATTGAAAAGCTAGAGCAAACGTATGAAGTGTTCTTTCTTGAAAAGTGGTGAGCTGAGACTGGTATTTAAAATGTATTAACTCTGTGAGCCAACGTATTTGAATCCGCGTTGAATTTCGTCGAATTGACACTACTGAACATCCGCAGTACATTTTTAATGCTTATGCCTTTCGAAAATGTTCGAGTAACTCCAGTGGACTGACTACAACAGTTTTTGCCTTGTTTTCTTTCGCAATCAGGATTTGTTGATACCTGTAAATCATGTTGACTTTTGGGAACCTATTCGTTGTACGGCTCGAGTGGGTCAGTGTATAATGGAACAAATAATGGGAGTCAGTTGGCATGTGGTGCACCGTTATTGGCAGATCCCAGCTGCAAAAAACAGTTCACGATTATCGCAGCGTGTTTCACCAAATGATCTATTAATTTTTCACCTCTGCTTCCTTGGACAAAGTCTGCTGATGGTTTGTATAATGTATTAAACGTAGTGCAAACACAGAGCCCTATCACATTATTTTTGGAATAGGTTTGGATTTGACTTACTTTCATCAAACTCTTTATAGAGCCTCTTGTTTCTTTCGGTTGATTTTTTCGGATACAGCCGGTGAGCAGTGGTTTACGTGATGATTTTCAGTGTCCACTATGTGATAGGACTTACGAAGTCGGTTTATCACGACTAGTTCAATGTTCAGTATGTCGTCTGTTTTCTAAATGCTATCATATGTGATATCCGGTTATGACAGTAGCACGGGCGGAATGCCGCTTAACATTCAACGCTGACGAATGCTTGAAGCAGCCATTATATGACGTTGCCTCAGGTTTCAGACCCGTATACTTGTCTGAACTGCACTTGATCTTGTAGTAAACCTACCAGGGGAGTACATGGGAACTGAATACTGCGAACATTTTGTAGGTTAGCCAAAACTCATGAGGTTGTTTGTAGCTGAATCTGTGGTCGACTTTCGTTTTTGCACTGTATGGGAGATTTGTATAGGGACTTCATCGAAATGGTTGTCAACACAGTTAAAACGAGTGGCTCCTGACGTGCTGTCAGTTTAAGGTGGGCCCTGATTTTGTTATTTCTGATTACTCTTCGCCTGTTAATCCACATGACCACGACAGATTGCCAGTGACGGATTGACTGACATCGTTTTGGCATTTAGCTATGTGAAATTACCACATCTGTCAACTGTTTGAGCACTGTGAAACTCCTCTGTCGATTGTTTTACCAACAGGAGGGTCCGAAACTGCCAAAATCAGCCTGGACTCGAAAGATACATACGTTGAAGAGTAATCGTAATTGTCACTCGGATTTACTTTTTTGTTTGCTGTTTATTTCATCTTTCCGCATAAAGTGAACTTACGTGATCATGTTTTTGAAAACCCCAGTTGATCCTTCGTTGAATTTTTGTATTGTTCCAAAAATATACCCTCCCAACGAGCTCATCATCTCCCATTTTTCCTGTTCCTTGTGTGCATGAATGTCGCTTTGTTTCAGACAAAATGTCGAAGATTCTCTTTGTCTGCAATATTTCCAGCGTGGAACAACTGGATATTTCTGGACGATAATTCCGCGATCATTCAGTGCATCTGTTTTTCGATGCACGTTATTTCACGGTGTTGACTGTATATAAAGATCTGCTCGGTCACTCGACTATTGCCACTATTGTAATAACACTAATCGAGATATTTCCAGAGCTACAGAATTGCAAACGCAGTCCCATCTGAGACCGACGCTTTGTAGTTCATGACAATGCAAATCATGCAGAATTCCGTGTGGTCGACACACTAAGGAATGACGGTCGAAGAGCGAGAGCCAGATATTTTTCTGGATTACTGATGAGTAGTCGGGTATTTGGTCTATTTCCAATTTGACCATCACTCACATTTTATCGCAGCCCCCGCATTTAGATAGACTTTCCAACTAGCCTCTTTCGAAAAGAAGCACTAGACTCGAGTTTCGCTTTTATTAGAGCTCATCAGTAGTGCATATACTTGCCGCGGCCTGGATTTGAACTCCGGCCATTCCATTCTGTTTGACTTTCGTCATCTGAGTAATGCTTAGTATCTACATAGACTGAAGTTAATAGTTCGGTTACTATGTCTCGTCTCAGGTTAACTGGACAATCTGGGCATTAATAATGAGTAGTGTGGCAGACTTGTGGTTTCAGATCTAAAAATCTGGGTATTATTCACAAAAATGATGTCAGTTTGTTTGCTTGTGATAATTCTCCCGTGCGCACTTTGAGGTGAGTGGAGTAACGGTGAATGTGGCTGTTTCAGGAACGCGTGGCCAGAGTTCAAATTTCGTCCGTGGTGGGGATTTGCACTTTTAATGTACTTTAACCAGACCCCGAATGCGGTGTTTCTTTTAGAATAGGGTTGACTAGAAATCTCTCTCTGAGTGCGGAAGGTATGATCAATTTTGGGTAAACTTCAAATCACCCTACTATATCTGTTCGGTTTTCCGTCCATATATACAGGTACGCACTTTTACATACTGTTTCGGATGAAGTAACTATATAGCGCTTATGCCACTGAGTACGCAAAATATGGCACCCACTCTGGCAGTTACGCCTTTGACGTAGTTGAAAATTGCCTGTTTAAAATACTAGCTAACACCTTCAGGCAACGGTGACAGTGCACCGTTATAAGACGTTAGTTTTACTTTAACTTGGGAGTAGCGGAACCTGTTCTTTAGTGAACAGAATGACTACCTATCCCACCCTGAAAATCTCAGGTGTGATGTCTCGCTATGTTGATCAATTCATCATTAAGTGTGCTGCTGTTGAGTTTCCGCGAACCGCTCCTACACTATTAGAAGTGTGAATTCAGATAGAATAATTTTAAAAACACGGTTCTGTTTATTCAGTTCATCAAGATTGTAAGGGTACACACATTGTGAGCTGTGAGCACTTCGTTTTTTCTCACTGGCGGATTACGTATATCAATCAGCTACGTATGGTTAGAGCATAACAGTAAAACAATAAAACAAACGGACGAATGTTATATGAGTGCCTATCACCGTGTAGTAAATGGTTTCATTCCCGCGGCAACAAGGTAGACTGTCACCACCTTCTGCCAACAAGGAACCGCCGTATACCGGTTATGGTTGTTTCGATCCCATAACCTGATAAGACTAAGTGTTTTGCGGTAGACGACACCGGATTTCATTTCGAATATTGGCATTTCAGTTCACGTTGATTTCTCGTCTGTGCCAAGTATTTGGAAATGTGCTTCAGCTTTCTCTGTCACAAGTTCCGGTTCGCTTTGCCAATGGATATGTAACGGTGGTTGTAAGTGAACTGGTGAATATTAGGAATGAAGGATTTTCCCGAAAAGTGACGATCAGGGTAGTACAAAGTAGTGCTGTAAGGTGTAAAGTAATAAACGCAGTGGCGAATTACTGTCTGTAACGGATTTCAACTTCCCACCTACGTCTGTAGTATTGTAGCCTCTCGTAATGACAGCTGAATACTTGCTTCTGGTTGAGGATTAGTCATCTGCTCCCTACAATGAATTCCGATAAATTGGTTTGATGCCCATTTGTTAACGAAAAATTCCTCAGGAGCTTCTCTTCAGATTTCGCGCGGTCGGCCGTACGTAATTCCCTAGTTCGATACAAAGATGTTCGCGCCGAACGCCGTTTGTAAGCCATAGACGCAGATGACTTTGTAGAAGTCACCAGTTCCGTGTGACCTTTTGATAAACTGACCGACTAAGTATACCATCCTGAAAATTACCACCTGGAAATTAGAACATCTAAGAAAAGCAATATGTCTAACTCTCATTCATGAGTAGCAAGGAGGTTTTGGTGGGAGAAACTGAATTAATGTAAAACAATTAGAATATAATCACAAAATTGGCTGCGTGCTATTGCAAATTTTAATAAAGTTCAAGTTGATATCAACGGTGAAATAGATTGAAGGCAATAAATTTAGACAAATAAGCACTTTGATCAATCATGATGCGTATGGTGTTTAAGTCGGAAAATATTAATACGTTTCGACTAATTCGTCGGATCTTTACTTTAGAATTACTTCAATTTATTTTCCGATTTTTTTCCGTATTAGTAAGGTGATGTTCACCATAGTGGTTTGAGAAGTACGTATTACATTAGTGTGTGACATGCTTACTCTCGGTTAGAATGTATTACAATATTTCTTCTGTATGACTAATACTATCGACTTTCTTTTCATTTTGTGGAATGGAACGCTCACCTTTAGGTTTTAGTCGAACGAATTTTCTCACGAGTTACTTGCCATTGCTTTTGGGAGAATTTTCATCAGATTCGATTGACTACCTCCCTGTCGATGTGAAGATACTCGGAAGATAGAACTGATTTGTAGTGAGATTGTTTGAACTGTTGACCACATAAAATATTCTACTTATTTTCAAGTTGATGCAATACCTCTCTTGCAAACTTGTTGAAAAACATCATTGTGGAAAACCTCGAAAAGACACTTTTTTGCTATCATGATAATTGTCAGCTTACGGAATTTATGTGTGATATCGCGCTTTATTTTGATGAGGCAATTAAGCACATGCTGTGCTTCTTGCCAGAATACCATGACCTATGAAAAAATTCATGGAACAAAACAAGCGTCTATCGAAGTGACCACAACTTGTAGGGTGCATCGCAATATTCTGTTTACAAAATGGAAATACCTACGAGTGACTGATCACGCTTTCAATGGTATATATGTCTGCCTAACATGGGAATACAATAGCCTGTTATACTTTATAGTGATTTTCGCAGTTGAGCACCACGAGTCCGACATTCCCAGGGTTAAACCATAAGTAGATTTTCTTCCAAGCAGTGAACATTGCAAGAGGGTTATGGTCACTGTTTCGTTTACCCTGTTAGTTTTCATTGGTCTAAATCCATTTTGTACACAACTGTCATATGTATTTATTGAATTATACGTGTAAATGCTACACATGGATTGTCGACTACTCAGGTTGCATAGGGTGTCTTCGGACGGTACAGTGAATGATCAAAATGTGATTTCGTTCAATGGTACCCGACCACATTAGGTTATGAATGTTAGACAATCTAACGACGCTATTTTGAAGAGGCGAAATGTTTCACTAGGTTTTTAAGCGCGAATAATCTCTCTCGAAAAGAATTTGGTTGAATATTACGAATATTCGGGGTATTTCCAAATTAAACTCGATCGATGTGTATAATTTTTCAAGGCTACATCCGGTCTTCAATTCGATTTGCTCGTTGATGAAGTGCTTCGAAAGATTGAAAAATTAACTACCAAGGAGTTGGCCTGGCGATACTTTCCGGAACTACATTATTGGCTACAAGTGAACGCGGGAGTTCCACGAAACCCATCACACTTTAAAAACAGCAAATCCACGAACGAATTTAGAGAGGCCTCTAGAGTATTGAGGCAGTTGGCACATGAAATGAAGCGCCGGAGAACAATCGGCAATTATTCTGCGGCCCACTTTTCTGGTCTGTCTAACATCTCATCTTCGTGTGACAGTCCAGATCTTCCGGGTAAGGTTATATCTCATTTTTTGCCTTATCTTGCCATTTTTGTTAGTTTACTTAACTATAACTCCCCCCCTCAGTTATTGATGCTATCATCAATAACAGAGAAGCAACCACTCCTACGTCTTATGTTTTCGATTACATTTAGTTCAACTTTTGAAACATTTTGCTTAAAGCGAAATCTGGTCAATTGTAACCTCGAATATTCAGTCAACTACTGGATCAGATCAAGATCATGGAGACAACAGTTTCTATCACATGCGGCATGATGATATTTAAGCTAATAGATAGCGAGTTGCAGAGGAGTCCGTAGAGCGTTAGACGTCGGATGGAATGTTTTTCATAACGAATTATAAAGGGATGCCCGTCAGAATCTCAGACTCAGCTTAATCGTTGATCGTGAAGCGTGGCTAACTGGACCTCTGTCTTCCAGTGACGCTGTCAGCAAGGCAGGCAGCACATTCGTCTATTTTAGTTCAAGAAGACAAGACCTCTTGGCAGAAGACCTTGAGGGTTAACTTACCAGGTCTGTTGCTACCGTGCGACCACCACAAACTTGCAATGAAGTGCTCTGATCGGTCGATTTAGAGCCACGTGCAAATGTTGTGGTTCGCATCTACGTCTCTGGACTCAGGCGTAATAGGAGTGCTGATCCAATTGACCCTGCAGGCATTTCTGAAATTAGATGGTGGGGCGTTGTTACAGGCTTTGACCTAGTTGTTTTAGTTGGTGTGGACAACATGAAAAGTCCATGTTTGCTGCGATCCCTCAACACTAGATTGTATGTTGAAGAATACAGCCCGGACTCTCGTTTGAACCACGAAGAAATTAGCCTGGTCCTGGCCATGCTTACAAATCTGACAGCGACTATACTTTGCTAACTCATTGCAGTTCGAGAGATAAACATTTGGGAAGGACAGACAGAACAGAAAACAATTAACGCCTAAAATTGAAACAAATGAACAATTAAGTGGAGGCAATTGAATAATTCGAAACAGTTGGTTCCCTGCATAAATTTAGGCATAGCAGTAAGAAGACAGACACTGGTAGATGCTAGCATTTCGTATCGTGTTTTCAGTATCGAATACCAATAACCAGGAATGTGTATATGACACTAATGCGGTGGAGGCGGTGAACAAATAAAATAGCGAATGGGGTTGAGAATGACAAGACAGAATTATTGGTTCCATAGAAGTCTAAGGCTTACGTATAATTGCTTTTGTACACACAGTGCTGGCTTGAGACGACTAATTGTGACCGCCTCAGCGAAACGCAGGAAACGCTGATTAGCGTGGCGCATTATAATCTTGAATGTTGATTCAAGATTAATACGGTGACCGGTAGCCAGAAGATTGCGTGATCGCAGGACGAAGGAAATAGACTGCGCAATCACATTCTGAGCCCATTTCGGCAAATGTTCCTCCACCCTAGAATTCAAGCACCTATCGGTTCTGCCGATGTAACTTTCACCGCAGTTACACACAAATTAATGAATACAGTGTGAGTTGGCGCCAATATGTTGCTCTCCCTTTACTGAAGGTAACGGTAGCTTACGAGTTCGGTCAACGACTACGATCTCAACCGCATTGTATGCTTGCTTAATGGATTCGACGAGACGTTTTGTGGTTCGAAGTGAAAAAATGTCACCTTTGAATGGTAGTTCAACAACAGCGGAAACCTTTTCTCCTGCCATACGTTGTTGGCCGTGGCTATTGATACCCATTATCCTACAAGGTGGTTGTAAGCAGTCGAAGTTCATGAGCTAAACATCCTGATGAAAAAATGTGTCTAGCATGCACAAACAATGTTCTGACCAATGCTCGCTTGTTCTCAGTTGGTGTAAAGCTTGTGAAATGAGTGTATTGATCAGTCCAAGTGGGCTGTCGATGCACACACCTTACTGAACCATCATTCTTGCGACCGGTGAGGATGTCTAAAAACGGTAAGCACCCGTTCTTTTCCAGCTCATAAGTGACTGTCAGATAAACATGACACGCATTGAACAGACTTACTATCTCATCGTAATAATTAAGCAAATTATACAAAATAAAGAAATTAACTAATTGGCCCTGGCCTCTTAGTGCTATCCTAACCCTTCTCGGGTAAACCAAAGCTGGTGTATTGTATCTGGTAAATCCGTCTAACCCACAAGAAATCGGATCGAATTTCCGGAGCGGTGTGATACGTACCGTGGGACAGCGACTACCGTTCCTCCCGATCAGAAAGAAGCGTTTGACTCAAGGAATCGATCCGCACATCTAAATTTGCTTCAGTGTCGTGGTGTCTCGATTATGTGTGCGAACCTGCTGCCAGCGTCTTATTTCCACACTTCGGCTCGGGCTACGATTTACAGTGAACTATCTGACAGCACCAGTACGAAGAGCGGCGTACGTCAATACTACCCGCTTCAACCGTTTTTATTCAACTTCACCATGGACGAAGCAGTAAAGGACTGTCAATGGCGCGCTTCTGCGGAAAGGATCGACCAATCTTAATTATGCTGAGGACAAGATGTTGCTGTTTTGCAATCTTCTGGTGGGGTGAACAACGCTAGGCATCATCTCTGTCAAATATTTCGGAATTTGCCTTGTAGTTCTCAAGTTCAACGTGATCCTTAAGACAGAAATCTATTTTTATGTTCTAGAGGTTGACGGAGCTCGGCTTTTCAGTGGAGAACGTGGACCTCTTCAGATATATGACTGCGAACGTATGCTTTCGAGTTACTGCGTTAAGTAACACCGACAGATAAGGATTGATGGGATACGGAGGTGGATATTCGGTGGTGTTAAACGAGTTCCATCATTCATGTTGTTACGCACTGACATAATTGGTTAAGCCATGTACTAAGGATACCGACTGGTTTAGGGTAGGAGAGAAGCAAATGATAATTTATAATAGACGAGTGAAATCGATCATTACATGATTATACACTTCAGATCGGATTATTCTCTCCTGCTGGAACCGTCGCGATTCATAGTGAGTCGTTAAAGACGTTAGGAACGGTGGCTACTAGCCGGAATCACTGTCTTGAATGCTGTAGCTCTTCGGTCGAGTTGTCTATGGTGTGTGCAAATACTAAAACGGGGACAGTAAAAGCCACAAGTATGACACCCAACGTTTATTTCAGCTTGGTTTCTGTTTTTCAGGATGTAGACGCCTTCGTGTTGAATTGTTGTGTTTAGGCGTAGGCGTTTTTACTAATCGGGTCTTATTCCTTCTGTCTCTTCTGCCTCCTCATCAGAGGTTGTTTCTTTTCTTCAATGTTGCGTAATAGATAAGCATCGGTGTAGCATGATTTGCTGCTTCTCATGATAATGGCGATGATTTCTTGTTCATAGTGTTATCTCAGTTTCCACTAGTCATGGTCAAAGTTGACGAATGCAATACGTTGTTTGTGGAACAATAGGACGAATTTTTTCGGGGGGGGGGACAATAATGAATTCCACTCCAGTGTTTTCTCTCTGAGAAAGCGATAAATGGTTATCACCTGCTTGAGGTTAACGTTTTTCGACAGTCATTTTGTAAAATGGTAGTCCATACAAACGGGTTTCTGTTGTCCGGTCATTCTAGGCACATGGGTGGAGTGCAGCCTGTGCAAAAAGTGGCGATATTTGCCTCATGTTCACGATCCTAGTCAGATCGTAGTCGACTGGCATTGTGGTTTCCCACAAGACGCGACAGATACCACAGGCCTGGAGCGAGTGTCGTTGATACAAACCGCTTGCGACCGACCACAGAGCCCTTTGCCAGATGTGCAGGAGGATGACTGTATTTTCACGGAATTTGCTGTTGGTTCCATTGTCTGGGCGAAACTACAAGGTGAGGGTCACAACCAATTCCAATAGGCACTATAAACCAACTTGTTTTTACTGTGATATTGATTGTCTGCAGTACAATAATTCTCTCTGAGTACACCTACTGGATAGTCCCTGCTATTTTTTGTTACTTCCCTATTCGAGTTAACTTTCATCTGTAAGTGATGTGTGTAAGTTTCGAAAACCTGAAAGTTCGTTCTTCACTATAGGTTAGAAGAATGGTTAATTTTTCTAATCAATAATCTGGAACACAGTTTAAAAAGCTTAGAAAATAAAACTTGGAGGTGGAAGCTCAAGAAATAGCCTTATAGTCAGCTCATAAATACGCGCGATTTGAAGACGTTCGTAAAAGCACCTCCCGACTTTTGTGAGCCATGTTTCAGACTTCGAAGCATTGTTTGATAATGTCATGCGAAATGGTCGCTTACCCCAACATGCTTATTTCAACAAATTTGATATTCATACTACCTCATCACTGTTCTAGACAAGTGTATCGCAGTGGCATGATTCTTGCTGTGTATCCTATGACGCAGAATAATTACTGAATCTATAATCAGTAGTTTTGAATTAAAAAACCTCTATTTAGTCCGTTCCCTTAATAACTGGTCTACTTGTGTGTTCATGTGGTTGTTACGTAGTACCGCTCACCCATGGTTTAGTAACGACCGCAAGCTTACTAGAAGCTTGCACGAAGACCGTGGACACCAATTGGCCAAACAGTCGAAAGAGACAGAAGGAGCCTCTTTACCTGGGAATAGCAGAAGGCATTTTTCCTTGATTCATGATTGTGCTAGCCGTCGAGTCGGTATAAGTTAGACCATATGCGTAGAATATGGTTCACTTATCACCAGTCAGTTGCGCCGACTTGACAGATAGGTCACGTGGACGGTGGCACGCGAATGGTCAGTTATTGCATTCCAGACGGCCCTTCGTCGAAAACAAGAGTGGCCCTAGAACTCCGATTATTGAGACGTAACAAGGCTTCTGATTCAGACCTCCTAACTTTTCTTTTTTTCAAGGAGGGTGGGGAGGCGTTGATACCAGAACTGACGAAACTCTTCCGGACGAATCAAGAAGCTGAAGGGGTATCTCGTAGCTGATGTCTATCAAAAATAGTCTTCGTTTACAAAGGGGAGGCTGAAGTCTATATGACAACCACAGAGGCATCAGCCTAGTGTCTGTTGCATCTAAGTCACTCAATAGCCTCATTTTACGTCGGCTTACTAAGCTCAGGGAAAGTCAGATGCGTGAAGAACAGGCAGAATCCCGATTCAGTCGACAGTGCGTTAATCACATTTTCACCCTGTCACGGATCTTGAAGCATCGGCCCTCGTGTAGACAACGGCAGGTCGTGGTATTCCCAGACCTCAAGGCTGCTTTCCATTCAGTTGGCCATAATGTTCTCTGGAGCTTTTGTTGCAATAGAGTATCAGGGGAATACCTGAATCTGTTAAGATCATTACATGCTCACTCTGCAAGCGGGGTAAAGGTTTATGGACAACTGTCTCGAACGTTCAGCACTTCCAGCGGTGTTCATCAGATGTGTCCGATTTCGTCCCTTCTGTTCAGTTTTGTCATGGACTACATTATGGAAAGTGTACTTGACGAATCCACTGAGCTTGATGTTGAACTCCTTTCTGGCTCTTGGTTGACCCATCTGGAGTATGCAGATGGCTCTCTCTTGCTTAGCCCCATTGCCCAAAGCGCGCAGACCATGCTGAACTAGGTGAGTGGCCACACCTTCAAAGTGTAAAGTGCTGCTTCAAGCTTGGGGCACTTCTACCCCCTACTTTCTTCATTGCAAATAATCCACTCGAGACTGTGGACGGTTTCACATAGTTGGGTAGCACTGTCTCGTCAGCTTGTCATATTACTGATGGGATATTAGCTAGGATAGAGAAGGCACTAGTTGTCTTTGCGAGCCTGCATAATCTTTGGAAAAGGCGTTCAATTTCCGTCGAAAAGAATGGTACATAATATTTGTGTACGTTCTGTTTTGCTCTATGGTTGAGAAACATGGCCTATTCTCAACGAAGATTTCAACTGATCTGCTCTGTTCGACCATCGTTGTCTCCGCTACTTAGCTCGAATTAAGTGGACTGATCGCATAAGCAACACAGCCGTTCGCAGGTTCGTATAAGGAAACGCTCGAGATGCGTGATCAATTATTCAACTAATCACGTTGTGCAGTCTCCGGTGACTGGGTCACATGCTCTGTATGCCAGCTGAGCGTTTACCGTACCAGGCATTATATGGTGAGGCCACCAGCAGTTGGGTGGCCAAGCAACAACGTGATCACTGCTTCATCGAGCAAAGTGGTTAGGTGTCGTCTGCCTAGCTGCGGTCCTCGTGATCACCCAAATCGCTGTCTAGGAACGCTATCCATGATAGCAGTATGCCGTAGTCGATGGCATACCTGCATCCATACCACATTTATTTCTTCCGTTTAGTCTTTTATTAATTTTCGACCATCTGAGTAACACAGGATATTCCACCTCGCTGTTGAGATGAACGGCGGCTCGAGCCACAATACCATTTGGTCAGACTGTGAACTTCTTCGACGATGATGATGAGTCCTGAATTAAAAAAGGTTCCATTTAATCTGTTCCCCAAACTACCTGTCTACTTATTTGTTCATGTGGTTGTTACGTAGTGCCGCTCACCTCCAATCGAGGTCGCAAACCGCACTTATTAGTGTCTCTTTTCTGGTCCGTAGGATAGGCTTTCGGTTGACTTTTTGTTTGGTCGTGTTCTCACCAGACATGGTTGTGAAACGAAGTAAAAGTGGAAGGTAACAATACACTCAACGGTAATCAGCTGAAGTCGCCTGATAGCAATTTCTGTTCTCCCTCTTTTGCCCCAGCTGATAGACCAAACCAAGACCGAGCTAAACAGAGTCTAAAACGTTCGTCCTGTTCAGTCCACTGGCTGTGTGAAAAAGAGAATTATGACATTCCTGGCAGATTGAGAATCACCCTTTTGTGCTCGCAGCTTACCTGTAAGCCTTTCGGTTGGTTCACTTTGGAACGATTGTGTCCGATTAACGGTTGACAAGTGAATAAAGCAGTCGCTTCACAGCTAACAGTCGATTCATGCAACTGATAAGGCAGCTACTTTACAGGCTGGTTGGAACTCGTGACTAGTGCATCCTATCAATACCGTATTGAGTCCGTTTTCGTTCTATTCAAATTACTTAATTCCATAAGAATATGGTCTATTAACACTATTTCTAGAATGAAGGTATTTACTAGGGGTTCGGGGATTTAGATTATTCCAAACCGAACACTATCCATACTTGATTGCAGCCCTGGAATTGAAATAAGTATTTCAAAGTGATCAAGCGAGCTGAGCACTATTTACACAGGGTTGTGGTTGAGCCTCTGGATATGACCATTCGGTCGTGCCTAGTATGAGGTTACTGGCGTTGTGGTTAACAAATCACTCTCAGAAGGACCACGGCCAGAGTGCAAATTCCGGTTGACATAAGGATATGCACTACTGATGAACTCTACTGAGTGCGAAACCACAGTCTATTGCTTCCTTTCTAAGTGAGCCAGCCGAAGGGTTTATAAGAATGAGGAAGCTGCGACAAAGTGTGGGTGGTGTTCAAGTCCGAACGAAATGAGAGTCCCTCTATAATTATGGGCAGTCAAACGTAGATGGCAGTCGCTGGTCTATTGCTGCTAGTGATATTGGCAGTAACGGTGATGATATTGGCTATTGTTCTATCTCTTTTCGCGTTTGCTCTCAATCTGCTTTTCCAAACTGCTTCATTCTTACTTGAGGTCGCACGCGAACATTACATATTGTGGTTGTTCGAATACTCATCAAAGCATCTGGTCTTCTAATGCGGAGTTTCGCATGTGGTATGTGTAAACGATCGATATGCTGATGGGTTGTTGCAAACTTTGCAATTATTTTAATCGGTATCCATCTTCGGAGGCGTGGTCTGCTTAGCCGTAGCGATGTGGCTCAGCGCTGCACCGCCTAAACAATTGCATTCGCGCAGGGGTCGCTCACTCCCTGTTCTGAATGCAAATTACGAGTCCATTGGTAACCACTTCAGCCTACTAAAACCTTGGACCTTCGTTAGAGTTAGTTTTCTGAACACTGTTCTAGTCGGTGTTCTTTATGAATTGTCAAGTGTTCAAAATGGTATATCAACTATTCAGCGGATTTCCCATTTTTAACTTAGGTTGGGGCTCGTTTTAGCAACTACAACATTTCTATTTCTTCCATTTTTGTATGGGTTTGTTGTATTTGCTGGTTAATTTTCAGCGTGTTTCAGCCCGGTCGCGTTTTGTGTGTATCCTTTAAGGTTATCCGGAATGGCCCGCTATGGTCTACTACAATGAGGATGGACGATATGCCGAGTATGACGTGAATACCAGAGATGTGGTGCATTATCACGTGGTATTTTTGGATCCTACTCGGTCGACCATCAGTCGGGTTCACGCTACCAAGCTACGACGCTTTACTCCTCCAGCGGAAGGGTACATGGATAAAGTCGTACGTGTTCATGTGACCATTCTTTGTGGTACCGACAAAATTACTACGTGCTCATCGTAGTACTGTTGATGAGCCGATGTAGCGTTGAACTGAACAGCTGATTTCTCTCTCCTGCCTGGTTTTTTATAGTCAGGTCACTTGAGTTGTTCAGTCAGCCCGTGAGTTGTGCATGCTTTATATGTTTTGTTAAGCATTATTACATATGGTGACAGTGGTGTTTGCTGCTATCTCCACATACTGTACGATCGATTTCTCGTTCCAGTAGAATACTACGTGCCCTGCTAGTCGGGTTTTTATGCGTTTCTTTGTACACCTTAGAAAGAAGAAAATATACCAGTTTGTAGGTAAAAAGTGGAAATAATGGAACGTATTAAAAAGCCATCTTATCTGAAACGGTCACTGTGAACATGCTCACCATACTCATAGGCACACGGGTTGTGACTAAATTTAACGCCACATTCATAGGACTGTTTTCTTCAGACTTTCGCTACCTCAATGTTACAGTCGCATTTACTTTACAGTTATATAATAATTGCGTTTATATAAGTACACCTATATACATATATTTTGGTACCGGAACCCGTGAACAGACTGAGTCTCGGTTAAATAAACATGGTGAAGACAATTAATATGACGTATATATATATGCATATATATAGTTAAAGTAATGGAAAAAGGGGGCACACTGAGTGGTGAACGATTTGTTGTGACGTTTCAAATCCACACCAAGATCCGTTATCAAACAAATAAATGTGATGGAATGAGAATGGAAATTGTTCTGCCGCTCACCGTGTCCGCCTGTCCGTCTGTCTTCGCTAGCTTTTCGTTTCACCGTCAACGATACTGACGTAGTGGCTATCTATGTCGACGTGTCGATTGAATGAATTCCGCGAATAGAGTACTTCCAGTACGAGCCGTTCTCCTTTCATTTTCGTTCGCGCGACCACTTTTGTATGGTCTTTGTTGACCTCGTGACCTGTGTCCGCGGAGTGGTGCCACAGTTGTGGTCTAGGGTCGGCTCGTCGCATTGCTAATTTGTGTTCGTGCACGCGTGTGCGCAGCTGTTTGCCTGTCTCCCCCACTTACTGTTGGTCACACCCGAGGTATGGAATCGCGTAGACCACGCCAGAGTGTTCTTTTGATTCCACATGATCCTTAGCGTTCATCAGAGCTGAACAAAGTGTTGAGTTTGGCTTGTGTGATATCTGGACGCCCAGCTGTTGGAGCATCCTTTGTACTGCTTCAGATGTGCCGTGAATATATAGCACTGTCATTCGTGTTCTCGGTCTTGCACGTTCACTTCTTGTGAACCCTCTGATAGATGCCTTTATGAAATTACTGGGGTACCCATTGGAAGCAAACAGTTTGAACAAGTGTTTTTGTCCTTGTCTTCTGAGTTCAGGCGAGCTACAGTGCGTGTCTGCATATCGAAATAATGTTCATACGCAGCTTTTGAGTTGACAGGCTGGATGATTGCTATCTAATCTCAGAATGACGTCAGTTGTTGTCGGTTTACCGTAGACAGCGGTTTCAAGCTTGCCATCAGGTCGTCTTATGATTAGTACATCGAGAAACGCCAGACGTGAGTTGTCTTCTTCTTCGCGTGTAAAGGTTATCCCGTCTATTACGTTATCCAGACAGCTGTGAAACTGGTCAAGCTGAGTCCGAGGTAAAACAAGAAATGTGTCATCTACATATCGAAGCTGCACCTTAGGTTTGAATGTCTGAAAGGACTTAGATTCGAAGTGTTTCATTATGGCGTCTGCAGGTAATCCGGATATAGGTGAGCCCATTGTTGTGCCTTTCTTCTGCAAATAGACTCTGGCGTCAACTTTTAGGTAAGTCTTCAAGCAGAACACTACTAATTGAATCAGGTCCTTTGGAGAGAGGTTCATCCTATTGCGGAGGCCGTCGTCCTACCTTATAAGGTGCTTCGAGCTTTTTATCGCAAGTTCCGTCGTTATGTTAGTGAAAAGCGACGTAACATCAAAGGAAACCAGTGCATCGTCTTCTTCCAATTCCAGGCCCTCAATCTGTCACAGGTAAACATGGTCGGAGAATACGGAAGAGGAACTTTGCCAATTGGTAGTTTGGGATCGTCCTAGATGCAACGATTGGCCTCACTGGTGTTTGATCCTTGCGGACTTTTGGTAACCCGTATAATCGTGGTACTGGCCCCTCAATTGGTCTAAGGTGTTTAGCTTGTTCCTCTGTGAGTGATTTCTTTTTCATGAGAGCTGTCACAGTTTTGGTGATTCGAGCCCTCAGACTTTTCGTAGGTTCCCCTGTGACATGTTCATACGTTGTGGAGTCTTTTAAGAGATCGTTCACTTTGTCTTTATAATATTGTCTGTTCAACATGGCTATGGTGTTGTCTTTGTCTGTGGGTAGAATGACAATTTGGTCGTTCTTCCTAAGTGTCTTCAGCGCTTTACTTTCACTAGTTGTCATGATATTTGTTGATTTTCGAGTGGTCAGCTGTTGACACATTTTTGTCCTGACAGACGGCTGCATTTGCTCATCTAAACAAGTGTTTTAGTCCTGCTATATATATATATATATATATATATATATAGGGAATTGTTCATTTTGTAATGCCTGTTAAACTTTATAAGGTGTTCGGCGTTTCTTGCTGCGAGTTCAAGTGGCTAAATAAGGTTAATATTTGCAATAACTCAGCGAACATAATGTATCAAAAAGTAGTTAAAGAAAGCATAAGGTTTATTGTCGAACTCGCTTTCCCATGCCACATGTACGCTCACGTTTGTGAACGGGAATTCTAGTCCACAACGCAGCGGCGACTTCCACTCACACGTCGCGTGCACTTCTGTCGCATTTATATGTTGCTGACGCTTTCTGTCGTGGGTTTTGCCGGCCATCTCTCGTCCGCTTGTCCGAGTTCGTTGGGCGATCGCTCATCCGGTCGCTCGTTTTGTCCGCAATCTATCCGCAGTGGATTTTGACCATATCTCGCCACCGCATTGAGCTATTTCACAGAGCTTTGGAATAATCGCGCCACCGGTTTGATCATCCATCACAATGCATCCAGCTTCTGAGAAGTTGCTAACTGAACTGAAAGTCTGGTGAATAGTCTTTATTCAGTTCGGACCTGAGTCATGCAACCAAACTGCAAACAGCAAGGAATTACGCTGACTGCTGAATACAGAATTTAGAAACAAATTTATTGAGACATAACTGGACGTCTCAACTCCGCCTATAAATAAATCAGATGCATACGACAGGATACTCAGCGTCAGTTGGGTTGAATTCACGCACGATTAAATTAATATAAGCAACTTGTTGGGAGCACCTGAAGAGTGCTATGTGACTTAAATGGTTACGAAATAGCGTAGCTCAAAATTCACGCCTCCATTTCTGAGACAATAAGCATGCATTTCTTTGCAATCTTTTAAAATGTTCCAGCGAACTTCCCTCTCACTGATGTTCGGTAATCTTTTCATTCTTAGTAACGAATTAAAAACAGTTTGAGTCTGGTACGACGGATAAACACTGATTTAGTCCTTTTCTGTGGGTGGTGGTTCAATAGATTGTGTTACAGAAGTGATACTCCACGGTGACGGTGTCCTCTCAGCTGTCTGTAAAACGCACTCGGGCTCAAATGGGGTTACACTCCACAAGTTCAGCCTTTTCGATTAACGAATCGCTCTCAAAGGTTGGATTCATTTTTCGACAAAATACTCGGTTTGAACGTAATGGCCAGCTAACTGGAGACATACCCTCGACTTGCGATTACACCAGAACTGACTGGTTGATGGTGCACGATGGCTTTAGTAATTTGGCCTCTGGCAATGTTTATGGATTAAGGAAACAACATTGCATATAGAAATACTAAGCCTGTCACCATCTAAGGATTCGGTAACAGATTGCGACTTGCTGAATTTTTTTTTCAGTGGAGTCTGATGACTGACTGTATCCGATGAATGCGAAGTTTTGGACAAGATATGGTTGCAGAACCTGTTTCTTTGTCATAAAAACTGATTGATTTCCGGTACCACAGCGAATAGGCAAATGACTACTTACAGGTTATAAATAGAAGGGAGGACATAATGAATAAGTTCCATTCAGCTCGGAGCTGAAGTGTACAGACAAAACACAAGCAGGAACGAATCACGCTAACTGGGTGCATAATTTAACGTTTCCGTCATATCAGGACGCTTTTGTAGAACCATCATACTGGTTCTTGAAGTTGTTCATGTTACTCAATTTGTTATGATGATTTTTGTTTGAACCGGAAACATCTTCGTAAAATTTTCGCTAAGATACCTCTCTTTTTGTAGTGCCTTAGATTTCGAAAACATGTGGCAGCCGCAGTTCAGGAAGCTCAGAACGCGTTGCTGCTTCCTATTCAAGTGAGAAAGCTTTATGTTCTTATGCTGCTGAATATTTCGTCTTTAATATTGTTTATATTAAAATGAGGTCCAGAAAAATTGGTCAGCATTTGCTTGAACGGCCTCTTGGTCGCGCATGAGACAGTTAGAATGTGCTGTCCCATAATGCTCGTGCTGGGTAAGTTGTAATGATGCCCGACCATCATCATCATCATCATAGACAGCAATACATCAGTGGTTCACACCAATGCTTAACTGCCACACAACCATGAAGGAAAAGCAATCCCTATATAGAAAGAGAGAAGGAAAAAGAAGGGGACGGGAAGGGACCTAACTACTGAAAAAGACTACGTCCCTATTCAGACATTCAGCATCAAGGTGCCTACACCTTGCAAACAACACAACCGAGCTGCAAGTGAGAGTAAGGCGTCATCAGC
>QNGE01000414.1:27548-59525 GCA_008508345.1 Paragonimus westermani
CACAAGAGCCCCTTATACCTTTCTTGAATATAGGAACTATTATCGAGTGACCCCAGCTCGAGGGGACAGTTTCCGTCGTCCACACGAGTTGAAATAAATGAGTCAGAGCTTCTACTAACGCCTCTCCCCCTTCTTTGAATAGTGTTGGCACAAGGTTATCTGGACCAGCAGCCTTATTACGCTTGAGAACCGCAATGCAATTGCGAACCTCAGTTTCAGTGGGTGGTTCCAAGCCTACCGACCACCAATTACACAGTCGCTGGTTGAAGCCAAGTTGCCGCGACTGCTATTGGGCGCCATGACTGTGTCCAACACATGTAACCTTGTTTGTTGCATGATACTACGCATCTTGCAGTATGCAAATTGGGAATTTAAATTACTTCATGGGGTGCGTTTTAATTTAGTACAATACCCAGACATGTTTAGTGTCATGAGAATCCTGAGATTAATATTTGCCCCTCACTCAGATCTGTACAGTGTATCAGCTTGAAGACTGTTGTTCATTTCCAGTTTTATCTCTATGGTGTAGTAAAAGCCAATGGTTCGAAATGATTCGGCGATAACGAGGCCAGCTCTGTTGCTGGTTTTAATTTCTGTTACTTCAGCTGTTCCGGTCTAGATTTTGATAATCATCTTATGGCGGAGCAGTTGTGGCCTTATTATGTAAAACTTGGAAACTCGTCCCACTACAGTGTGTGTAACATGTGTTGAAAAATGTTTTCCTCCTTCCAGGAACGAATCAAGGTGTACGGCTACGACTTCTATGCAAAAGCACAAAACAGCGAAAAGGTTTGTATGTATATATTGGTGAAAACACTGCTACGTAAGTAACTCGGAAACAGAACATAATGTCTACGTTTTATCGATGAAAACCCTTAAGTCTGTTCCATAACTGCACGTAAGAATATTGATCATGGGTAGTATTATATCAAAAACTTTCTTTAAACTACCTGGCATCCTGTCCTTGAATAAAACTTGAATTTAATACTTTATCGCCAGAATTACATTGGCTGAAAATGCGAGGATGTAAGTTACTGCGTTAAACGTTTGAATGCACTGAAATAGTCGATGAATTGTACGTGAACGGGAACGACGTAGTTACGCATCACAGCTACGCTTCGTGCCCTACTTGGTACCCGATGATCTTGACAATTCAGACATCATACTGAGCTCCCTTTTGTGCGGAAATCGTAAAGCGGATGATAGTCATTCTAGTATTGACTAACATACGGTTGTTGATTCGCATGGAGCTATGCTCGAGGGACTAATAAGCGGACTGAAACTTTTGAAGCCAGTTGGCATACAAATTCGGAGGCACACTTTTCAATAACTCTATTTGTTAGATACTTCAAATGTTTCTGTTGATTAAGTTCGCATAAACGATGTTTTCTGCAGTCCACGCAGCTTATTTTATTGGTACACTTAAGTCAGAACTCATACAAGGAGACTGGGTCTAACAACCTATTTTTCAATTGTTAAGGCATGGATGATGTGCACTGTCATTTGAACAACCATTTATGTCAAGTTAGCTTAGAGAATGTTCGTTTTTACTTCCTTCGGAATACCTGAAGTCAATACGACTTTTATTCAGACACTCAAATCAACCGACATCTGTTTTCATTATCAAATTAGCCTTTGTACTCACAAGTTATTTCTCGTGATTGAACATCTGCCGGTCCGGTGTTGATGGATGACACTGCTTCCCACATATCTGATGTTCTTATAGTGAGCTTATCACAAGTTTGTAAAGTCCCCTAAATGTGTATATAACCACGTGCAATCCGGTCAGTTGAGCGGTAGTGTTCCGTCATCTGTTGTTGTAGAAACCCTTGGTGTTCAAATTAACTAGGCTAGTCATTACCGGCAAGTGTTATTTTCTTTCTCGTTAGCTGCATTTCTGTTGACTCGCGCTAAATGCTGGCGTACTGATCGTTTTGTTCCCATTGATCACAATACGTAATGCAGTGAAAACTCTGGTTTATCTCCTCCGTCTAGGTCATGCCACATGTCTCTGTTTTACACTCAAACCGGCTTAGCATTCACAGACTGGGTTTTCCCAGTTAGAGTCAAGCAAGCTTAGTACTACCGGTGGTAATTATTCGCCTTATACGCAGTCCATTTTCTTCTGGAGGTGAAGTGGGAAGCTTATTTTGTATTATCACCTTCCTTACTCAGATCAGAAAAAGTAGAAGACGGTGCAACGGCGCGTTTTTACCAGACAGAACTCTTGATTCAACCGTATGTTTTAATGACACACGGAGAAAAATGTGCTCAAATTCAGCGTTCACTCAAACTGAGGTGCCTGTCAAGCCAGTTTCCTCTAAAAGTTTGCCTCGCTTGACAAGTAAAGTGAGTCGTGATTCTTTATAGTACCCAGCTTCGGAGAACGAAACTCTGTTCCACATATTTTGAGCGGTAGAAATTCAAGAAATAGGTTCACTTCAAGTTGTACACCACGCACATTTGACCACAGCCTTTGAATTCAGCTAAACGTTTGGACAAGCCCACTTCGGAAGGAAACAGTGTACTTAGATTTTGTCCTCGTTGGGGCTCATCTGTAGTGCGTATCCCTATTCGGGTGGAAATTTGCAGTCTGGCCCTCGTATTTGTGAGTATCGTGTATTAACCACAACGGTAGTAATCTTAAAACAGACATGACCGACGATTAATGTCTAAACAGTTATTCACAATTTTGTGTAAATGTTGTTCACGTTGCCCGACCGTTTCAAGAGACGAGAAAGTACAGTCGCTGTGTTCACTCCAGTCGATAAGCCCGTGTTCCGGATGTGTACTACAGATGAATTCTAACAGGGTCAGAACTCAAATCCGGTCGACGGCCTACCTGAATGCGAGAGCTGCGATCAAGTTTGCGTTCGTTATAGTTTGAAATATTTCGGGTAGATTGATTAACGTAATTCATAGCTTTTTTTCGATCGAGTTTTTCTATAATATAAATGCAAATATTGAAGATAGACTGTGAAAACCGCGAGGACGAGTTGTCCAACGTCCATCACCACACTCTCATTGCATGTCGGTGTTTGTTTGCGCGGTGTAGACAGCTTTTTCGGCCCAGATGTACGCTCTTGATGTATTAAGTTCAATATTCCCCCTCTTTTCTCATATGCGACATCCAAGGCTTGTTTCTCTATGACCGTATAACAAGTGAGCAACAGCGTTAATCGTAAGTATAATGCTATGGTTGGTGATGGTAGTGTTTATATCAAATAGGCGGTTTTTTTGTTTTACTCACGCTATTGATCTGAAGGTAATTAAAGGCAACAGCATTTCTTGCATCTGAAATGTCGGATGCGCAAATTCGATATCAACACTTTCGACCTGCAAAGTTTCACGGCAGTACCACGGGAAACTATTGGTTTTAAGTTACTGGCTACTTAGTCACTTTGATTTTTGCGAGAATTCATGTAGTTGAGAAACCTTTACGAAATCAGCAACTCTAATAAACTGATCTTGTGAATGCAATCCTGAGTTTGCCTTCACGTATTTCTGTGAATCAGCTTTCTTGTTGGAAGCCACTTGAATTTCAAATACGATCACTTGCATACGTAGGATTACCGCGCACACACATTGCCATATACTTGGTCTGATGTTACCGTGGCTTGAACAATAGGTAACCACACAAATGACGAGAAATATCCCTGCAGGACGTTCTGTCACTCGAAAAAAAGACAACTGACAGTCTATGTTTAATAAGAACGAATAACACTAGTGGTAATACAAGCATGCAGTTGGCTGCGACTCGACAATCAGCGACTTTGGGGACAAAAACGTCCTCAGTTTGATATGCGACATATAACAGTTTTGCCGTTTTGAACAAGCCCGATATTCGTACTTCGTTAACATGTCTGACGAACCCTTTCTTTCTGTAGCTGTTAGCGACCTGGGTAAGCAATGCCTAGTGCAGAAAATGCCCGACTACCATGCGGACTACACAGTTACACCACCACCGACATTGTGGTTTTGTTTTGCAGGCAGTTGGTAGTGCGTTGGCTGGCAGCCACATTGTTGGTTTTGTCATCCCACTTGCGTTGAGCTTTTTCACTGTTGCAATAAAGACCAGACCCTCCCAGTCTGTTGACTTCTTCACTAACAATCATTTCTGTAGTCGATGTTTCTTCATCAATGGCTGTCTCTGAAAACAAGTTTGGTATTTGTATTACAGCGATGTTTTTGCCGTGTTTATTTCTCTCGTGTTCAGGCACCTAGGTATGGTTACTTAGGGGTCCCAAATTCTGATTTCAAGTGCTTGCAGATGAGTTGAAATTTGGAATAGCACAACCAATATTGATACGGTACACTGCATTGTTGTGATGATTATTAAGTACCGTTAATATAATTATTATCACCATGACAGAAAGCACACAAAGGAGATAGAGAGAAGAGCGAATCAAACCAATGCGAATAGGCATATTCGAATGTTTCGTCCAATCCACAGTGTTTATCTAGCAGGGTACTTTTGTTTTTCACCGTATATTGTTTCGTACGTAAATATATTATATCTGAAACCCCTTTGGGGTTTATAATCGGGAATAAGGAAAACCTTTTTATTACCCAAAGCCTGACTTAGACACGTATCACAAAACTCCGCGGTAATCGCTTCAGTCCCTATTCCAAATTTTAATCTCATTTATTTTGTATTCCAGAAAATGTAAGTATCCGCACCATCTTTCCGACTGGTTATTTTAAGGTACGGGAACAAATTGTTTCACTGTACTGTGTCTATGTCTATATTTTTCTGCGAAATTTTGTAGAACTGCACCCAACACTTCGTGCAATAAATTCACAGTGTGGCGTACTTCGAAAGACATCCAGATGAGTGTACTTGACGTTCAGCTGCAGTTATTCCTGCTAAACTCGCACGACGGATTTAAAGTTCGCCACACATTTTGGAGTGCAACTTAAGTCGACTGTTCTCCCGAATTCTAAGCGAAACACATAAGTGTTACTGATTAGTGGTCGAGGATTTGGTTTATTTTCAAGTGGAACATCACTCGCATTTGATCGCAGCCCTCGCATTCAGAGGTGGTTGGGCGTTCAGATTTGATAATTCGGTCGTGCTTAATTTGAAGTCAATGACGCAGTGGTCAACACGGTTGCCTCATCAAAGCGTGGCCGGAGTTCAAATCCCGGCCGTGGCAACAATATGCACTACTGACCAGCTCTAATGAAGGTGAAACTCGAGTCTAGTGCTTCTTTTCGAAAGAGGCTTGCTGGTAAGTCTATCTGAATGCGAAGGCTACGATTAAATGCGAGTAATGTTTAGCTTGAAAAAAGCAGCTGTTAGTTATGCAGCTCTACCACAGTTTTAGTTTGGTTCACCTTATGTTTGTTTAGTTTTGTAAGCTATTGATTGATTACAAAATCGAATGTGTATATAGGGTTACACTAATGTGGGTTTTCAAAAAGTACGCAGTTTATGTTATAGACGGACAATCGGCGATAGATCCACAATGACTTTCAGTTTGAACTGAACTCTCCGTATCGAAACGTATGTAACAATGTTCAGTGCTGTTCGCACTCATTTGTGGCATGATTTGTTTTAGTATTACTGAAGGTCAAAGCGAGTTAGTAAAGGTTAGTTTTTCAGGAAGTTGTCTCAACGTTTATGTTAACGTGAACCGCCTACCATTTGTCATTGATCAAAACACCACTCAAATATTAAATATCTGCAATTTCAACTTGGAGAGAGGTCGTAGTTCTGGGGTCACCGAGCTAGTTAGTTAGTTTATATATCCTCGCTCACAGTTTACGGCAGTTTTCGCGTACCACAAACGTTTTAGCCTGACCGTTCCAAAGGGAAGCACTGCGCTCGGGTTTCGCTCCAGTTAGAAGTCGTCAATATGCGCACTTCTTTAACGGCGGGGATTTGAAGTTCCACGGAGTTTTCAGTAGACAACCGCCACGAGCGATAAACCATTCAATCTACATCATACACGACTGAATTACCATGTGCAGACAGTCAGCAGAATTCACTCAGACTATCCGCTGGCCTCGAGGTGAGACACGATAGCTGTTCTGTTAACCACAACCGATAGCCCCGTGAATAGGGTTTCCATTCGAGTCAAAATAACGGAACTTATCAAACTTGTTTGGCGATAGCTTGATTACCGGAACACTCTGGTGAGGATTGATCATGGACTAGCAGCTTGTCCTCCATTTTCAATATTACTGAATACATTGCAATGACCTAGCTTTGCAGTATCGTTGTAACGGCGTATCTAAGAGATCAATAAATATGGGGATTCAGTTGATCCACTGTATTATTCCTTTCAAAAGGAGGTTGTATTTACACCGTTTTCTTTTCAGTTGTGAAATTTTCGTCTTTTATTTTTGAATTACTGAATAATTCCGGATAACCGTTTCCCCTCACTGGGTTTGGGACCTTACTAAAACTTGCAGAGAAATTAATGCACGTGATTTATGACTGAACATATTTTTTATTCGGTTCCAAAAATCGTATCACAGAATGAGCGGTTATGAAGTAGAGAATATAGGTCAGCTGTGAGATTAAAAATACACTACTAGTATGTTGTGGTTCCACGAAGAAATACTGTTTTTTGGGCACTGTCGGGTAATTTTTTTTGTCATCGCACACAGTCAGCAGCAAGCACAGAGCTTAACTGATCGGATGAACTCTTTGCACCCAAACATACATTTCAATATGGAGGGCGAGAATCAAAACACCCTGCCATTTCTGGATATATGCATCAGGAGAAATGCAAATGGCTCGATTCAAAGAAGCGTTCATCACAAGAGCACTTGGGCAAGTTAATATCTGCAGTTATAAATATTTGTTTCCTGATCCCACAAACAAAGTTTGGTGCGCACTTTGTTTGATCGAGCCAGACCTATTTCCACGGAAGATACTGTTCGAGAAGAGACGGCTCTGATAGAGACCATCCTACAACTAAACGGTCACCCTAAACCGTTTACTGCAAGATTTAAACAGCCCATCGACATTAGAATTCAACCCGACACACTGTCTAAAAAGCCGGTATTTCTTCGTCTTCGCCTTAAGAGTGATGATGCATGCCAACTTATTCACCGTCGTCTGGTTAGTTCTATCGCGAGAACAGTTGCGAGAACAGTTGTCCCAGTGTTTCTGTGTCGATATTCCGGATTCCGACACCCTGTGTGAAACAACCGCTACCCGAGTCAGCGAAATCCAACCGTATCGATGAATATCGATGTAGATACAGAGCGTCCTACCTAGGCAGGACTGAGAGCCAGTCACGGAACACATCCCGAAGTGGGTCAAGAAACAGGTCACGCAAACACATGAAGCCACAATCGCGCATAGAAACAAGGGGCCTGTATCATCTATTGCGCGTCATATTCTAATGACACAACACCAATGTGATCCCACAACGGCATCTCGCGTTATCTACTCAACGTCACACGGGCGAACACTGCGCTGTGCTGAAGCGATTGCAATCCGAAAGTTCAAACCGGTGTTGTTTGTTCAAAATCAACTGTTTGTAGGGTTGTCGCTACCGTCGTGGTGACAATGATTGTGCTCTCTGACAATGAACTTTCCCGAGTATCTTGTTCGCCTTCGCATATCGATATATGAATGATCTGTAGTATGCACTCGTAAAGAAGTGACGAAATTTGTCCGGACATAAATCGTGCAATTTCAGCCCACTGTCTTTTTTTTAATGATCACTCCACAGGTTTTTGTGTTGGTCTCATTTTGCGCCTTCGTAAAAATTCTGTAATTGCGTTGTCCCAAGAAAGAACTGCCGGACGTTATCTTTTATCAAAAAGGATATCTGAGGAAAAAGTGTCAACTTAGATATTCATCTAAGCTTTATAAATCACAAAGTGTAGAAACAGGCCCTTTTGGAATGAAAACTGGTAGTACCGCGAAAAGGAATATTCCACATAGAAGCTCCCATGATCATCGCGGATATATTTCCAACCTTATGCTTTGGTGCTTCAGATATACTGCGAATCTGGAAAACTTCTGGTTAAAGGAGTGTGTATGTAATGGGAGATTACACTGACTACGGGTGAACCTCTAAATATACAAACCATTTATCTGGCAAGTACAAGACTGTTGACCGTGGTACATTGACCCATTCCTGTTTATTCTTCCTTAATAACCCCGTTTTCGAGATTGTTTAGGCTTGGTTATGTTCACCCACTTTTTACAGTAAAAATAGCTCCAATATTTTCATGGGTTCAAGGTGTGTGTAAGTATAAGCCATTGCCCACCCTCTGGGAAGTATTTGAGTTTGGGCTAGGACGTTTCTCACTGGTTATCTGCAGATTAGTTCGAGAACTTGATTAATGTCGCGTAAATTGACGGTTCCGTATACGTTTCTAATCTCCTGATTCGGTTTACTTTTTTTCTAACGTGTGCTATGACAGTAAATGCAACCAGGGAGTCGGACTGCTATTTCAAACTCATCCAACGTACACCTCTATTCTAGTTTAATGTGAGAAACAGACGTGGAGTGAAGGTATGTTCTACATTGCACCTATGCCAGTGCTCCTATGCCGTGCAGTTAAACACTGACCCCCTGGTGAAAACTCTGTAAAAGCGTACAAATGTAGCATTTAGTTGGTAAAATTGGTGAATTCATGACTGATTGTGACACACGAAAACCGCAAATGTCATTGTTAGTTTTCATTGTTGTCCCGCCTACAGAAACCACGTGGAAGACCAAGAAAACCAAACTGCTCAAGTGTGCAACGCCTGGTTTACAGTTTGCCCACTAATGGAACGGCCTCCAACGTACGCATTGACCAGATATCGTGTGTTTGCATTTGTATTTTGCCTTGTTTTTGCCCCTATCAAATACTTTTCAGCTTACTTCTCTTCTCGCTTCCTGATCACAGCGTCACCGCTCCCCACGCTCAACGTGCCTTGTATGAACACTGGAGACATGTGTAACAACTCATCACGTTGTAATAGTAGTATAACGGTACGCATAAGTTCGCGTACCAGTATGATAGATCTGTTTGCTGCATTGATATAAATCTACCAGTGTAGGCTGAAAGTCATCCACAAAAGAATTCTCGATGCTCACATTCAGAGACTTGAAACGTTATTCCATCAGCCTTTCCTCTGTTATCGCCTCCAGGAGGGCTGTCATTCACTGGAAAACACATCCAAATCATTGAATGACTTCATTTAATACGATCGTCAGTGCTTATCTATGTTTATAAATCCAGCGCATTTGGAGTGGTAACGACAGTGTTCATATGCAGAAATCTACTCTAAGAATCATCACAACTAATATTGTCAAATTAGTGGGTGCTCTAAGGAGGTACTGGTGCACCTTCGCATATTTCAATTGTATGAGGTTATTTCTATCGTGGCATATCAAAACCTGTACAGCCTGTACGCAACAGGAATTTCTCCTTATCATTGTACTTTTTTATCACGTAAACATCCAAATAATTGTTGTCTAACGGCCACCTCTCGATAAAAATCTTCAGCACATCGACATTGGAAGTATTTTCGTCGTAACTTAAAAAAAATCTCTAGCTTCCTGATATTCCCGTGGTCACTGAATTCCTCATTTTTCCTTCCTAACTCATTTGATTATCCAGCCGGGCATCAGTGTAAACACTAGTTTATGTTCGTGAGACGATTGTGACTAAAAAACAAGCACTCGCTCTTTGGAGAACAGAAAACTGTCACACTAGGGTAATGGGTGCTTCAGGGCGAGACTGCTACGTTTGTACACATTGTAACCATGCCATAACTTCTAGTGGAATATATCGGAACACGAATATCTGATTTACCGTACGGTTATTCTTACTACCTTCACTTCCGAATAAGATAGTCAGGAGACATTACGGAATAAAATCTTTTCACACACATAAACCATAAACCAAGTCGTCAGCAATTATTCTTCTTTGCACAGGTGACGAAATACTTTTGCTAACTTCCTGAGAAAAGTTGCACCGTGAACCAGCAGTAAACAATGGCTGACAGAAAGCCGTATGTCCTACCAAATGGATTCTTCCGCTCGGACGTCAAAGAGGAGTTTACAAAGCAACATTGGAAGTAGTGAACAACAACTTTTAAATTTTGGAAACCTGTTAGGAGGACTTATGTTCGAACACGCTTCAGGCAGATTCCACTATCCGCTGCAGTCCATGGACGTAGGAAACGTTGTTGGATAGATGTGTTAAGAGGAGAAACACAAGCAACATCAATACACGGCTATTAGAGGTGGAATTTTGTGCATAGTAAAACCCATCGCTCAACGTATTGTTTTTGATCTATTCCACTTTTGTTGTTTTTGTTTTGTAAACAACTGTGAAACGGAAGTTCATCACTGACTATACACGTTTATTTACCCATCCTCTGGCGTACTACATATATCCATCCCGTCTGCTTTCCTTCTGAACCTTACGTTGTAAAATGCGGTACACACCGATAGGTTTCCTCGTTTTTGTTTGACGCTTATGTAAGGTCGCGAGTTGAGAGAATTGTAACAGACGTTTCGGTATCATTTTCGCGTGTCTCGACGACCCAGGTAACTGGGTCCAAGCCACCTAACTCTATTTAATCTTTGCATTTGGCGGAACGACATCCTTTCATTCTGTAAGAACCAGCTAATCCCCACGTTTTTCAGTCTATCCACGTGCACATTGACCGTGTGACCCCGTTCAACGCTAAAACCTAGAGAACCACCTTGGGACACTTAATCTGACATCCGGATACACGAAATTGATACAAAGACATCTCAGACTAATCTCGTCTAGTTATGTCGTTTGACGTTTAAACCACATAT
Organism: Paragonimus westermani; assembly: GCA_008508345.1. NCBI lineage: Eukaryota > Metazoa > Platyhelminthes > Trematoda > Plagiorchiida > Troglotrematidae > Paragonimus > Paragonimus westermani. The sequence goes on from QNGE01000414.1 coordinate 38,321, forward strand.
GCGCGAGTTCAGTGGCTTTGCATTATATTGTTGATCCGTGAAGTTTTGTTTATGCTCAAATGGAGTTCAGTAGACGGGCCACAAATGCTGCTCATTTTCATAGTCCAACATAAGGTCCACATAGTAGGAGACATTCCGCACATAGGTTATGGGGTAGCTGTTGATCAACCTTAGTTTTCTTCTAATTTCAAAATTCATATGATTAGTGCTCACTGCAAAACACTGGGATGTCAGATATTTTCTGGAAAAGTTCTTTGTCTTGCTTACGTTGCATAATTTCCCTACTATACGCATGTCTTGTCGAATCGATTTTTTTCGTCCATATCGGCTATCTTTCTCATTTCTGGCTAAAGTCAACAGTTTCCTCTTCATTGGAGCCGGTGATTTTTCCCGAGCAGGATGAGTGCATACGAAAGACTTCCAACGTCAAGTCATCTCAGCCAACTCAATGGGAGTCCAGCACGAAACTAAGGATTCTACCCAACTTTGTTAAAAGTCCACCTAGACGGGATTCGTCAGCATTCGATTCCGCTTCTCACTCACTTACGAATTCGCCGTCATTCCTTCGGTCTGCAGATAAGACTTATTTTGATTGGTTTCATGGTGTCACCCCACCAATCAGTGGAAGCAACGAACTCAGTCCGATGGGAACGAATTCAGTCGAGTTGCTGCATGATTTTCAAGACCACACTGAAACCAGACCCCGAAGCAACACCCTACAAAAACTCATGTGGTTGGCATTTGATGATTTACAGGTTTATTCACCGTACATTGGGATGAGAAAAAGTAATAAGAACGTACCGTTTTTTTCTGTCTCATCCAGCAAAACATGGGAAATTCATCGTGTGCCGTTCCATCTACAGCTGATACCCAGTTAATTATATAAGTTCACAGGATACGCCCTCAATAGGTTTGTTCTATGTTTCACTCAATTAGTTGTACCAAATTTTTGCAACGTGAATATAATGAGTCTATTCTTCATTTTTATTGGGTTTTTGATCAACTGATAGACAAACTGAGTTTTGTGTGCATATGCTGACAGTTCGTTTTCAGCATGTAATTCTATGGTCTTCCTTTTGTTTTGACAGAACAGATTAACTGTAATGGAATTTACCCTGTCTACTCAAGTTTAACATTTAGCTGATATTTTTAAATCCGTTGTGAGAATTCGCCTTGAATGGTTTTATTTAAACTGCCTGATTTAGAGATACTAAATCATTTGTTCACAGTTCCGTTGAGATAAGACATTCAAGTTCCACAGGGCACCGTGAAACAATATCTCTGATCGTCTTTACTCATAGTACCTACGGACGTGTCGTCCGTAAGATGTGGTTCGCCCATTAGTCGACCGGTTTTTTAAGGGTGACGTAGAAGAAAATTAACTAACTGGTTGTCCAAGTACTTTTGTTTTTAAGGGATTTCTTGTAGTTTTATGAACGTCTGTATTCCTCTTGAGTCTGTTCTTGTGCCTCGGAAATTAGTTGTGATTTCACTATGCCTGTTGCTTACAACCTCACAGTTTGGCTGCCAAAAAGCAAGTTTTGTTATTTACTTTCCCGTGAAGTGTATGTGCATATTTTGCTCACGGTTGCTATATTTTAACTACTCCACTTCATTATTCTACGTCCAAGTTCGGAACCAAGTTCGCGTGCTGTGTGTATGCGTCATATATATGGACTGATTTCGCCTGGTCGTGTATTCTTTGCTTTGTCTACAAACAAATAGATTGCTGAAAAGTCTCTTGAATTTTTTGCATGTCTCGTGTAACGTTAAACTTTTAAGAAAGCGTCACGTGTATGCATTTTTAGAGGCTTTCGAATAGTTTCGCAAGATTGGCTTAGACGCAGTATGGTGTTAACACGTTTTAATTGTGTACTATACTTTTGGTTGCAGTTATTTCATCTACTGTGTTTCCAGACAGCGAATTTCAGATATCTTCCTGGCTTAATAACAACTCATTTGAAAATTTTGGTATGAAAAACTAAAACATACAAATAGATCACACTGTTAAAAAGCGTCGAAGTGGTCTCACTACGAAAAACAATATGTAGTGAACAAGCTCGTTTTCAGTGATTCATCATTAGGCTAAATACATCACATTTATTTCACACGTTTCACGGGAGAATCGTCAGTTCAATGAACTGATTGGCCTCGTTGACCACACGTCCCCCGTTTACTCTCCTAACGATTCTCCCGTGAAATATGTGATATAAATGTGATGTATTTAGCCTGATGATGAATCACTGAAAACGAGCTTGTTCGCTACGCGTTGTTTTTCGTAACTACGCTGGGAATTTTTACGAGTAATCTCACTACATCGCGTAGAAGACTTCTCATTGATTTTTATAGATATTCCCTATCTTTTCACTGAAGAACAGAAACCATGCTTTTAACCGTAAAAATGTAACGTGATGCATACCAAAATAGCTGACTGTATTTTTTGCCAAAATCACCTGTTTCACTTGCGTTGAGGTATATGATTTAACACGACAAACGACACTGTTTGCCCGTAACACGGTTGCGTGTATACCCACTGTCATGTACTTGCGCGCGCACACACAGACACAGTTAAGCTTCTAGACAAACGATAACAGGTTTGTGACAAAAAATAGCATTGTCTTTCTCTCGTACATGTGTACGCCGGTTAGGTCAGTGCACCGCTTCTTTCTCCTGGAATGCATTGTTTCGTGAAATGGTTATCGGTTCACAAATATGAGTATGCAGTACATTATCTGGTGGCAGCATTTGTTCGCACGAACTCTTTGATCAGGTTGAATTCGGTATGTGTTTCGAAACGACTGATTCATCTGCAGTGCTCGATTTGAACGTTATCCGATATATATAATGCAGTTTAACAGGCAACGAATCGCCTACTGCTGTTGAGGTTGTTGGAGGCGGTGGTGGTGGCGGCGAATGGTTACTGCTAGTATTCATTGTGTTAGGTGTTTGTCCGGGGTTTGTATTCGAAGAACGTGGTGCGCTGCTGGCATTGACAGGTTTTTCGGGCCACTCGGTGTCATCTTGACCTGATGTATGAAAGAATTTTAAGGATAAAAACGGAAGTGTGAATCAGATTGTAGCCCCACTTAAAGTAGATAGGCTTTGTCAGGCATTCTAGTTTTCCTAATCATTTTCCGTCAGTCCTGACACTGGAACGAGGTGGAGCGTGTTAACAGTTGCTCGTGTCAACCAATCTATAGTTTGAAGGTCACATCAAAATCGAGAGAAACAGAGCGAACGGCTATAGATTGTGAAACTGAGGGGATATTTTTATTCTGTACAAACGTTAACAACTCATTGGGTAGGGTATGCAACAAACTGAACAGTGTGTTCAACCTTTTAATCATATTTTTCTTGATCACTTGTGGAGCCGGTCAATGCCCTTCACATTTTGGCAATGTAAGTGGGTTGTTTTTTACCTTTTAAAATTTGTTTGCACTAAACTGTTGGTTTTTATCGCATTTTAGAAACACTGATTAAGTTTACATACATAGTTGCTCCTTCCGGCTCTTTTTTATCAATCGACTAGTCAACGCGCTTTTGTGTCCAAATTTATTGAGCACCAGCCGTACTCAGAGCTCTTCCGCATAAAGGATGCATGCGCAGACTGTTAGTCAGGTTGTGAACTCACCATAACTTACTTGATCGCGGTCTGCGGTTTGCGATGCCTGAGAGTGTCTTCACAAAACCGTGCGATTATGACATGCGTTAAACCTGAAGATGTCCGAACTGAATGCATACGGTTATCAGGATATCCCAGTCGAGACACAGGAACCCCATATTCGATTACGAAGGCGAGAGACGGGATCTTGAACTGAACGAGTAATTTTCTGTCTACTTCTGAACTCTTCGATGGTTGGCAATTTAGTGTCTGTCTGCTATGTAAATAACTCGCCACATTGACTGTTTACATCCGTGCTTCAGTGTCAGCTACTGAATTGTCCGTTAACTTTAACAAGAAAGGCGCATGTTTTCCTAGCAAACAGTTTGAACTGTTGTGGCTCACTTCTTATAAACTATTTTAAATATGGTAAAACGCGATTTGCGTACCATCTTTTCTGATTGTGTAACGTCACTTTTTATCTTATCCGTCTGATTCACTGCATAAAAAGTATAATAGAGCGAATTGTTTTCATCTGCTCGCTTCGAATTGATCCCTAAATGTTGATGTTAGGATAGCGTTCGTATAACAAGTTCTGTAAGCTAGACGATTATTTTGACTTTTGTTCACCTACCGTTTCGTTTTCTTTAAAATCTTGTTCATTGCAATTTATTTTGATTAAGTTTGTTCGATTTATACTTATCGCTTGTTGAATCGACATTGATAACTGAGAAGCTTAGATGAACGTCATTAGGCTGTGATCAAAGATACTAGCAGTGGGGCAGGAGAAGGAGGATAGTTTGATTTGATAGCTTTGCTATCCTTTTTTCTTCTTCTTCAATTTTCCACACTAACAATCTCATGTTACTCACTTAAAGTGCTTTCGGTGCTGTAATTGTTGAGTGTTGACTTTCGACTTGTGCTGACTTCATTCATCACTTTTCCGGTTGAGCAGATACCCAGTGTTTCGCATTGATTATCAAGTTTTCCGGAAGTCGATATGAAATACAGACCACTCTGACATAACAAATAAAAGATGTGTAAAACATGTTGATTTCACTGCATATATAGATGTGTATGAATATTATGAACAACATATCATAATTTCTTTTTCATAAACTGACTATGACAAAACTTAAAAGAAAGATAGTTCAGAATGAATTTTGCGGATTAGGTTTTTTTTCCACTGCATACCGTTCATCCTATCACAGCTTTGACATTCAGTTAAACCTTTCGGCCAGCCCACTTTGTAAGTAAGCAGTAGTTTCTTATTTCACTTATTGTAACTCCGCAATACTACGTATCTTTGTGTGAGCCGGGATTTACACACCGACCATGGTGTTTGTGAGACTAGTGTGTTAACCACAATGCCAGTAACCTCACATTGGGCGTGATCGATCAGTCATACCTGAAAGCTTAATTCTAACCTTGCGTTAGTAGTGTTCAGATTATTGGATTTTCTCAAGTTAATTCATAATTCTTTAGACTTGTACTATGTAGGCAGTGTTACACCACCGAGTAATAGCTTGGACTGAGCTCGGTGAATCTATCATAGAAGCTTATTCCTATCTTCACTTCACTTGTTGACTACGGAAGGCATTTAGGTGAAGTCTGATAATTCTATTAAGGGTTTAATAATCGAAACTCATAATTCCTCCGCTTGTGGAGTCTAGTTATATCTTTCCAGGATCTGACACCATCGGTCCACTCCTCGAGTAGAACCTTTCCTCCGTTCATACAAATAGCCTCACTCATTATTCACGAGAAATAGTGGAATTATTCATCACTCTATCAAGTCAGGTTAACATCAACCATGTCTATTTGTTCACATTCGGTTTTGCAGGATGTGTAGCCATGATGGACCTGCCGGTTCCCGTAAAAATAGTGTTTCACTCTCACTTTCAGTCTACCGAATCATGTCTGCCACTTATTAAATTGGTTATTTCAAACAAATGTATGTTATGCAATCGATTGAATTATCGCAAATGCTCTTAGCCTCTTCTTCTGGTCCCTAGGTTTGCTTGGTTGTGGCAGGAAAAAGTCGTCTAACCACTCAAACTACTGTAATGCCTTTTAGTAGAAACATGTCAAACAGAATTTATTAATTTTTGGATTTTGGTCAATACAAATTAGACAGCACTCGCGACGTTCGCTTCCTCCTAATGCCTTGGGTTTTTGCTTTTCGAGAAAAGCACTCAGTTCGAGTTTCTCTCTTGTTAGCATTCCTCAGAAATGTTAATCCTTCCTAGGGCCAGGATTTAAACTTCGGCCACGCCTTCATGCGGCAGCCGTTTTGAGCACCATGCCACTAACCTCATATTAAGCACCGCCGTATTACCGTATGCAAGCGCTCATCCAAATTCGCTTGTGCTCCGTGCCCATACTATTCGATCCTCTCGAGGGGGTTCACAGCAACTATTCTGTTAACCCTTACAAATGACTTCACGATTAGGACTTTTCGTCAAGTTACAATCACTTCATTGAAATAATTGTATTTCGATTACAACACTCCTGAGGAAGGCCATCCGAGGTAGTTGAAACGTAGAGTATTACAACTTGCTCGTAACGTTGTGTTATTCCCAATCTGTTTATCAGGGACAATGTCCTTTTTGTGACACAGATATGCACTGCTAACTAATGTTAACAAGGCAGAAGTTTGAGTAACAGGAGTTTTTCCGATTGCTGCTGGATTAAAAGTTTATGAGAATGTGAAGTTCGAATTGACCTTTTCCCCATGATATGCATTCTGTCGGTCGTCACTCACTTTTGAGGCAATTAGCCTGCAGTCTGGCACAAGCATAGTGTGCACGAGGCTTCCGTTGGTGATCAATCGCAATTCGATAGAAGTTGAGGTAAACGCAAATATGTATGGGGATGATACCACTGAAATGAAAAGACAATTTGACAATGTCACTTGACGAATTATAGTTGATTATTTTACATCAGTCATTTTCCAATGAGATGGTTTATAATGAATATATCGCAAGGAGGGAATGTGTCGAAAGATGAAGGATTATGAAGAGGGGCGGTTGTTCGGAAACCTCAACTAGTTCAACTGAGCGTTTCTTGACGTGGGCGATTCTGATTTTATAATTTGCCTGTGTGCCCGTTTTAAGTACGAGTGTTTTGCAGTGCGTTTCGATTATGAGAGAACCCTTGACAGTCAGTCATTGATGCCAATGGCTTCTTGTTACATCTGGGCAACTGATCACCAACACCGGCTCTGGTAGGCTCAAAAATCCATCCCGTTAAAAGCGTCGAGATTACCGGGAGAAAAGGTGTGGTGTGTGGTCGAGGCTGGAACGCTGGATGTGTTTATTTCGAACTCTTGCTTACGTAGTAACCTTAGGTTGCAGTGACTGGTTAACTCATTATTCACGTTTTCTGGCCGTGTGCATAGTCTTATTATCATGGGATAGTCAGAGTATCCCGAACCACTCAAAAGATTTGTGTTGTGTCCGAAAAACACCTGTTTGGTTATCAGTATCTACATGTCAGCGGCTGATCATCGGTGATGACTAAACTAATTTTGGTCTAGGAAACTTTTGGGATTTACAACTTCTGAGTCCAATTGTTGAAACGCTGTCACAGCAGATAGGTGTTGAAAATATTGCGGTCTATGTTGCATTGTTCCAAAGGCAGAGAGAATGGATATCTTGAGTATTTGTCGAGGTTGTTTCATTATTTCAGTACTATTAAGTTTTCATTTTCATGAATTTTTACATACTTCACATGCCTTTCAGCTGTTTTACCTTGCGCTTTCAAGGTTTATCTGTCCTCCTCGATTTCCTCATCCCGGTAGCTCACTTGACCAGGCTCAGCCTAGTGATGGCCGATGTTCAATTATCAAAACATGACTATTGGTAGCCGGTTCACTTTTCTGCGTGGCTCATCTGCGATCACTGGCCGGTTCTTTATCACCTATTTGTTAAATCAATTTCCATTTCATATCAAATGATGAGTACTTCAATGAAATGACTTCAGAACGTCATCACGCGCTTAGACAGATAAGTGGACGTTTGCTTATCACATTATGAAAGAAATTCTTGGTGGTAATCATATGATGCAGTGTGATGCTAGTTCAACCCGAACCGGAGTTCACAATTTAAGATTTGTAACAAATTCAGCAGCACTGGAAATATCAATTTTGATGAGTTCTAAAGAACTCGATAGACTTCTGATTTGTCTTTCAATGTAACTTTCGACTGGTCGATGGGAATAAACGTTTTTGATGTGCGACGGTAAAGGCCCTCAGCCACATCGACCAACGATAAACGCTGTTTTGCTGTTCTGGGTTAAGTAAAAACTTTTTAGGGTTAGTGTGGACCGATGGGGACTAAAAGCTTATTGTCCACTATACATGCTCGATTTTGCTATTGTGAGTGTTTAACACCTTTTCGGTTTTTAATGCTTAATCGATATTGTTCATTTGCACACTATTATGAACGTCCATTTCTGTTCTAACCATTTTGGTTTATTTTATTATGGGACTCACATTTGGCTTACCGGATTAACGTGTATGGACTACGCAACCTTAATTCATCGAAAACGATATCGTCTTTTGGTGCACTCGGTATCATTGTTTTCGTTCACGCATATGCTGGCCTATGGAGGTTCTTCGCAGATACTCCTTAAGATACAAAACCGTTATCTAAAACTAAAATCCCAGAATTCGACCTGCGTTTCTATTAGGTATCCAGAGTACAAACCTACAACCTGCTTGTTGACAACCTTTACGCTGTTGTTCAAAAGCTCACATCTCAGGTGATGTCTTGTGGTTTCGCCATGTTGTTCACTGTAATGAAAAGGGCAAGGTCAAGAGAAGGATGCAGGTGGCTATCCGCCATTGGGTCCACCTAAGGGCGGTTGAATGACCTGTGAGGCAGAACAAAATAAGTACCAATACTGTGCGTGTGGTCACACTCGGTGCGATTTCGTTTCACGAACAACCTCCAAATTACACTACAAAAATACACTTGTGTCTCGTGACTAGTCTATTTTTCCCAACTACTTTGTTATCAACATGGTAAGATCAGCATATCGTTTTATCTTTGTTTCAGTGCGAGTCTTCAGAGCTTTCGATATTGCGAACTTTTTCATCGATCTCTAAACGTTTAACAAAGTGACATGCTGGCATTAATCGGTATTTGGTTATTTCATTATCACCTCTTCCAACACATTTACACTTTCTGGTTTGATCTCATCTCATTCATTTGGGAAGATGAAGATTCTCTGTTCGTTCGATTTGAACGAAAACGAACTTATTTGCACTCACCCTAGTAGATTAACCTCTACGGGTCAAAGTAACCTGTTCTCCATGATTCAACAATTCATTCTGCTCTACCATGCTTGTTGGCTATGTTTGTCCCAATTGTCCCAATTTTTGTGATATAATTGCCCAAGATCCTCACGAATTGCTCATCAACTGCCAATTCAGCTGCAACATTAAGCAAGTCGTCAAACGTTTTCTTTGCACACTTCCGTTCACTGAACCTCCGTTCTTCCCTAATTCGCACATCTAATTTGCATTTACCGCAGAACAGCAGGTGATGTAATTTAGGCGTTAACTAGCAGCCAGCCACTTAAAGTTCACATGTTTTTACTAGTAAAACCACTACTGGACCACTAGTGTGGCTGTTCAATAGTTCATCTGATCTCGATTTCCACTACAGGAATGCTTAATCAAGTTCACTAAACACGGCCGTTTGTTCGTATTGTGCTTCCAGTTTTATCCGCATTTCCTTAGACTACGGTTTTGAACTTGAACGGCGCGCAGAAGTGTGATTCTTCATGTTCTTCGAATTATCTTCACCATTAACTACCTCTCTGCCACATTCGTTGGCACTGAATAAGAGACGTATGGCGACTACTTTCCAACGTAACTAGAAGTGTTTCTTTAGCTCAATCAGGAACTTCAGGTAAATGTCTTAGTTGTACGTGTGCAACAGCAACCGGACAGAACTCCATGTTCGACGAATAAAGATGCGATTGAAACAATTTTGCCTACTCACTGGCAGCCACGATATCGTTACTGATATCACTTTTGCTTCATTGATGTGAAAATTCAACCTGGACAGGTCTGGTACGTGAACGTATTGCTGATGTGTTCTTCAGATTTATCGACAGTCATTCATCAGCTTGTGTGTGGGGTTTCAGACTTTCGAATGAAGTAAACGATGATGAAAACATTGGCTCTTATAGTCAAACGCGGGATCACCTTATTTCCCTTCAGTACTCCTAAACGACGGACAAGTGCAGTTTTCTGACAGAGAAACTCTTTATTCATTAATCATTTTTCACGAGGACATAGTTATGTGTTCCGTGGATTAGTCTTTTAAACTGGCTACTCTGCATCACTAATCTGAATCCCACAGAAGTTCTTTAGGATCCGTTGGGTCGCCAACTACATACATGTAAAGACTTAATGCTTCATCACCAAAGTAGAGGATACAGTGTTACGGACACGCAGGTGTTCGACTTCCTTTTTTATCACATATTATTGTCTGAAGCAGGCCAAAGGATATGTCGAGATGCTACTGATAAATGGTAAGAGCACTTCTTACTAATTGTTTGAGGAATTACGACATATATAATGGCTGTATAATTGTATTCCCTTTGTTACTTTTCAAATTTTCGTACACGGTTTGTTTTCTACATGGGTTTACAATTGAAATTCATTCTTCTCTTTTTTTATTCGCGAGACGTTTGTTTCTTGCACTTAAGGATTGTTATGAACTCGATAGCCAGGAAGATAGGGGTATAGGAATAGTTGATTTTATACTAGCTTTATTTACGGGGCACATGCATTCTGGCCTCATTTTTTGATAGACTTGACCAGTGGGCTCAGACGAATTGTAATTTTGGCACAGAAATTTCTATCGGTGACTAGTTGGATACATGCGACTGACCGGACTATGTAAATCAACTGTAATCAATGCAACTTCCTTTCGATTTTCTCCAAAAACCGCATGACTAACAATAATCCCCACCAATTGAGGTCAAATGTGTTTAACGTATCGTGTTCAGTTTTACATACAGTTATTTACATCATATGTTAAGACCTGTGATATGCCGAAAAAGTGGTTCGTGTTTCGAGCTTTCCATTACCAAGGTAAGTAACAGGCGATATGTATGGAACCGTACGCAAATTAAGAGCTCCCTATCACAAAATTATCTTTCTTTACTTCTAGCGGTATTTTCAATACGCGTTTGGACAACTCAGTTACATCTACCTGGCCACTTCAACCAACGATGCAATCAAGTGTTATTTCGAATCTGAGCATTGACTGGCTAGTTACGGTATTTAGAGAATTCTGACTTCTGTGACTGATCCAGCGCAAATTGGCGATGTGATTAACCCTATCTGATCAAGAGACTAGAATCCTTCAAGAAACACTATTTATTGTCCTTACAGGTGAACTCCTGCCATAATAATGAAGCAAATCACAGGTGAAATGTGCAACGAATTTGATGGGGATGGTTGTTGCGGATTCAGCCAATTGTAAATAGACTCTTATAACTATCGTCACCGCTATTTATGTTCTACTCAATGTAAGAGTCTCCTACCACCTCTAGTTGATTCTTCGTTACTGACTCATGGCGATATGCACTATCCTTAGTATGACTGACCATTCTGTTTGTATAGTAAGCGTTTGCAAACACGAATTATTTGACTGCAATATACGTGCGTGCGTTGTAAGCAACTATTTCGCTTTTCATTCGTTTTTTATACCTGCGGAAGAACCAGGTTGTTGTCTTTACATATCAGATAAAGATAAATTGGAAAAACCTGGCAATTGAGAGTAGCTGTCGCATGACTGTAGATATTTCAGTCTAAAAGGAGCACTATACTCGAGTTTCGCTCGTGTTAGAGCTCGTCAGCATTGACCATATTTGTCTCCTGTCATCGAATGGAGTTAACAGAACAGTCACTGCTTCTCTCGAGGCGAACAAGCAATGTGAACTTTACTTACAAGCGAGTGTGGCTGAGCGTTTGCATGTAATAACTCTGTTATGCCTTATTTGAGACCAAAAGCACAGCGGTTCACACCATTGTCTCATGAACTCGCAGCGGGGGTTCTGTTCCTAGGCTTGTCAAACAATTGCACTGCTGACGACCTTTAACAAGGACTATTGTGCTTAATTAGGTTTTCGACGGTAATATGAGTTTATTGTCTGTTAGCTGTATAGTTTTGAGGTCACGTCTCCGCAAACTCCAATAACCATATCCAACTGACAGTGTATTTTTCAAATCACTCCCATCCTTCATCTTTATTTAATCTGAAAAAGCGAACAAGCGATGAGCAGCAAGAGTGGTTCTTGAACAGAATTGAAGTGAACATTGCTAAACATAACTGTACAACCAAACACAATGTCAGTAACATTTCTTATCACCCACGAAAGTTATGTAGGTTAGCACAGTTTATTTGGACGTCTTTCAAGGCAGTATTATTCATACTGCAGCTAAGTGACCAGCTGTTGTTGCACAGTTAAAGTAGACCCAAAGATAATTTGATGATGGTTCTAGTAACGCTAAGTTCATTCCATTAGACTGTGTACTCTGGTATACTGACAATCAAGTTCTCTTTTCCAAAAGCCCAGAGGCGTGATCCAACATTAGCTGGTGTATACAAAGTCGCCAATGGAAGAAGTAACCTAGTAATGCCAGCAGCGATAGCCGTTCCGATTAGGAGGCATTCGATGGGCGGTAATGGCCACGGTTTATTTGCAACACTGAGGACACTGAAGATTACGTAAGACGCACTTCACAGAGACACTTCTGCCCATCTCATCAGTGAAGATTTGCTGACTATGCTCAGTGAGCACACATTTATTCAAACAGCTGCAACGTTTGAATGAGTGACTGATACCATAAGGATAACACACGAAGCCACTACCAGACGAGTGGACGTTCGAATAGCTTGAAATGTGTCCGAAACTGTTGAATTTTCAAGAGATAGAGAAACGAAACACCGGCACTGACAATTTCATTCCAACATCTTTACGTGCTACATTGAGAAAATTAACAATTAGCCTGAGAGAAAGGTTCACGAAGATAAAAGAATGAGGTGAACCTATGTAACTAACTGGAAAATAACAATGATAACTGAAGGGTATAAAGTGAACTTTATGCAATCTAACACCGACACATCTAAATTTGGGAAAGACGCAAAAGCAGTCATCATCTTCCAACCACGTCTTATCGCGTTCTCGCTTGCTTGATCTTAAGACGCTTATTGATAATTCACATCAGACGATGACAAGACGGCAGCAATCACTGTCAGACCATCAACCAGCCATAAATTTACGTATTTCTGAACTTGTTCAAAATCATTCAGATGTCTGTACGCCCTGATTGGCCATATTTTTTCTCCCCACATTGTTTCCGGATTGGATTATCACGATTGTCTCAATAGTTGCAGCACTATTATCGTACCATTTTTGCAATATCGAAATGACCAAACATGTCTGAATAACTAAGTGCATACACCGCACGATGTGGACTTTACTGTGGTATTTTGTGACTTTTACTAGAGGCTCAATAGTGATAACAGGACGTTACACAAATTTTCCCTCCTACGGTTTGCACTGATCTCAGTTAGTTGGGCTCAAAACTGCGTACTCTTCAAGATTTTTTAGCGATATTATTTGTAAAATAATATGTAGCATTGTTAGTGGCGTCACAGTTTTAAGTCATCCCATGCTCAGACATAAAATTGGTAAACTTTCTGAGTGACGGCACCCGGATTGGTGATAAGAAAATGGTACCTATTTGGACGAAATGTTAAGTACATAGTTGGTATTATGAAATAACTTTATCTCCTTGTGCTTGTGCACACTGTGGTGGACTAGTTCTACCCAGATGAATGGAAGAGGTTTGTTGGTCAGAAGGAACAGAACTTCACTCTGCGTTGTCCCCACGCAACCACTGTCAATAAGCAAAGAGACACAATATATGTTCTAGCTCAAAAGAAACAATCCTGTGACTATAGTTATTGAGTTATGTCTGACTGTATGTGCTTAGATAACTCAGTACAATCTCTTCTATTTATCACCCCCCACGTGTACACGAGTGAGTAAATTTACGCAACGTTAGTTAGCCGAATAAAGCTCTGCCCTAGCTAACTAACCAAAAGCAACGTTGCATGCAAAGATGGCAGCAGCTACTAGAGTGAGCAATGACGTAACGAAAGTAGGCAACTATTGTACACATGAACCAAGTGATCATTATCGTATTCACCGAGTGAGCTTCCGGGTCAGAATTGCGAGAATTGAATGCCTGTCTAAAATGGAGTTGTCATGCCACTATGAAATATAACTCCCAGATGTGTACGGTCCGAACGATCTTTATTACGCCAACAGGACAGTAGAGGGTTTGAAAGAAGCGAATGTTACGAACTAATGCTGAACGATCGTGTTAATTTCTTGAGGTTTACCACTCGTAAGTGCAAAAGAACTCTAAGGTATTGATCGACATAAAGCGCTAAAGCCGATCGCTTTCCAAGCAAACCCGATAAAGTAGTAAAGGTTAACTTACCGCTAAGTTAAAAGAAATGTCCTGAATCTCCTATTGCTTAGCGTATAAAAAAATATGCAAACTTGCCCAAACCCCTCATTGCGCCAAATCATGTCTTCCTCACAGTACTATTCACAAAAGATAAAGGTGTGGAAGTACTGAAACCATCCTTTTCGAAATGCTTTGGAAGAACGAGCCTAGCGACGCCTTTGGGCAAGGACTCAGCCTGTCATATTTCAGCTCATCAAGAAAAAAGCATCTATTGTGTGTAAAGCTGTTTTTCTGCATCCTTTCGTCAGCACTTGCTTTGCCAGCTGTTTCGAACACCAGATGAGATACTCACTCAGACACACTGCTGGAGATTGTCCAGAGTCTCTCAGTCTCTGATCTGAAAACTCTAATTTGCTGAGATGTTGACCTCAATCATCGGTGATCCTCACTGGCTCATTCATCATAGTTATCAATTTGCTCACTGATACTGAGGTCCAGTCAAGCAATTGAAATCGTATAAGCTGTACTATTTGTGTCCAGTTCAGAAGTTGGGTACCGAAAATTAATTTATTTGTGATCTATGTCTGGCTAGTTGACTCATTAAATACATTTTAGGAAGTACATTCGACTGTCCACGATTTTGCAAACTAGGGTATATCAAATAACGAATTAGATTTGTTGAAAAGGATTTTGTTAACATGATAGGACTATCTACGTTACCAAAGTGACTGATTAAACTTGTGCTTCCGTTTCTCCACGTGCGTTTGGTTTCTCTGAACTGCCTTATTCATGCATCTGAAACTACTAATATTTCCCGACCGTTATGTATAAACGAATGTGTTGTTCGCTCACTTACATAAAACAGTTAACCGGAAATCCACTTTCATCCTTATACTTATTTACCAGTCACCCTCTACTTTTCTCCGAACCCTATGAATGGTTTGCATTTTTCAAACAATATCTCTCATATTGACTCATTAAAACACGGTTATACCTGTGTTTAATCTAAATTCTAAGTATAATAAACGAAGATCTTACCGAAAAAGCGCTACACCATCAAAAAGCGACTCTGAGATAGTTAACATGATCATTTGCAAATGAGCATATAAGACTGCTTGGTTCAATTGCTTAATCGATGGATAGGAACTACTCAGAAAAATAACTCACCAACTTGTTCCGGTTCAAAATTCCAAGTGAACTCAAACTCACTGACACTTCTTAGCTTTTCACTGACAGACGATAACAGCGAAGTTGAAGTGACTGACATCTGCATTACATCTGGCGACGAATTAACATTTGTCAGACTGGATGTTGTAGCAGTGAAACCAGAATTCGTAAACAAACCGGTTGCTGGGACAGAGGTGGATACTGGTAAAGGCTCGGTTGTTTGAGCTTGTTGACCAGCTGTTGGCAATAGCCCCTGAACCTCTGGGGAGTTTAAGCTGACTGGATGCGACTTTCCTGTGGTGTAGCAATTTGAACTCAGTGAGGCGATTTTCTGGAGTTGGCAAGTACCTTTGTTTAGAAGTGACAGAATAAAAGCGAGTTCATGGCTTTGTTGAAGCAAGTGAGGTTTGTAATTGATCGACGGATCTCTGAAGATCATTAATCGTTCAGATACAACATGTTAAATCTCAAGTGCATATGAACAGGCTGTAAGATTGTTGAAAGGTTAATAAATTCTCACAGTCAAGTAGTGTTTTATACTACTTCGAGGCCATACTGTATACTATAACACAAATGAAGACCACAGCTTCTAACAATGTCCGTGAAAGAAACTAGGTCGTCACTGTAATTGAACATAAAACATCGACTCGGTTGTAAAGTCACAGAAATAAACCGAATTTGTAACGTTTGTGATCCATACGGAGGAATTTAGTACTCAACTGAAATGGTGTGAGTTGATTTACGCAGTTTCGAGCAGAGCGTGTACACTGATGTTTGCTGCTCCGTAGAAACAACTTTCTTCGGTAACCTTATTAGCCAGTGAAAGTTGCTATGTTTCTTCTCAAACGTGCTGATAAATATCTGATTGCAAATGTGTTAAACAGCCGTGTTTTAAACCAATAAACCGAAAGGTAAATTTGAGCAAGTCTTACCATACTTCATTTTGACCTCTCCTGGTTACTGACAAAACGTGGGTGTGGAAAAATTCACAAGATATAAGCTTACTTCTCTAAATCGTTTCTTCATAAGTTGTCAAACTCAAAAACAAGAATTTGAATACCAGTTTGGTGTTGGTGTCTTCTGACAGGTGGTTCACCAGAATGTTTTATCCATTTGTATCTTAGCCGGTAATCCCAGAAAGCGGATAAAAATAAGATTTATTTTGGTACGTTAGCTGCGTTCTTTTTTGGAGGAAATAAATTCATTCATTTTAATCCATGTTTGATAACCAGAATAGATGAAGCGCTTTAAAAGTGTCAGTCAGCTGAAAACTCGGATCCCATTTGGTCGACACAGACCATCAGTTCACGGTGGATTACTCTCTCGTGATAGATGCCAAATTACCAGACTATGTTGTACATGGACTTTACGCGTTCACCCAAGCATAAAACCCCTAATGTGTAATTAAGCATGAGACTCGTGATCCTCATTCGCGCGTCAGCACAAACTCATCGGGCATTCATTCACACAGCGTACACACTAACACGTGGCTCTACGGATAGACAGCAGTCTGCGCATTTTACGAAACTAGTGACGTCCTGTGCTAATTATATACACATGAAATAACTCACTTGTTATTGTAAGTTTCAGATGACACTCATTTAAAGTAGATGTTTGCAACCGCTACTTTTTATCGATTTGATTAATAATGATAAGAGTAACTAATGTCTACGGTGAGCGTGTGTCCAAACAATTTGAAAAACATGTTATCCTGTTCAAATTTTTTATCACCCTGGAAATAACTGGGCAAAATACTGGGGGCTACTCGATATCAGATATGCCAATGCTGGTTAGAACTTACGGCTGAAACACAGTAGCAATTCTGGTTCCTCTTCTTCCCATAGCTCATGTGCCGAAACCACCTGATTTCGCGAGCTTTCTGTACGATAAAGTTGGATGATTTCTCTGTTTCTTTCATCTATTAGATCGAACTGATTTCGATGCCCGATGCACAATCGACCTCCAGGGATTCCTTCTATAAAAGTCAGAGTTTGCACTGGATCGAAGATTGGCAATTCCTATAGATAGAGAAATCCACCGAAGGATGTTGTAGGGGATGTGTATGGTACATAGATTTCGATTCTGAGTTATGCGTTCGACTTACACGTATGAGTTGCAAGCTATCTAGTGTGTTCAATTGCATGATCTGGTTCCACGAAGAAAGCGAATGTCCGGTGATCATTTGCCACTGGTAAATCAGAATTCGTTTGTGCACCACAGCAGCAATTTTTAAAGGTTGTATAGTGCTTTTACTCAGCGCAAAACGGTAGCAACCTGAAGAAAAATGAAAGTAAATAAGATTACCTGAAAGAACTTAGTTCAGTTTTCTACTTTGGTCCCTAAGGTTTCCAGGACTTACATAATCCACGTTTATGGCACTCTATAAATCGCGTACTTAATTGTACGTGTCTTAATAGACTCACCGTGACTGTGAGAGCACAGTGGTTGATGATGGCGATATTTGTTCGATGCTTTGTTAGGTAATTAGCACCTGCACTTCACACTTAACTGCACGGACAAGAATCTACGTTGTCTAACTGATACATGTACTTATGTTTTCAGAATTTGACTACTGTCTTCGAGTCCGGAAGTGAAACAAAGAACATATTGATTCGGGTTTAACAATAAGTTTTCAGGTAGACGGTGTTGCTATGGGTAGTCCGTTAGGCCCAACACTAGCTGATATCTTCTTAGGAATGATTGAGCGGCAAGTCCCGGATTATATAGCAGATTCGTTATTGTACAAAAGATACGTTGATGATATTTCAATTTTTACTAACGCTATTCATTTTGACTTGTTCTTTAACTTTCTCAATAATATTCACCCAAACCTATCTTTATCTCACGAAGTGGAGTCGAACAATAGTTTACCTTTTTTGGATGTACTTATTACTAGACGTGCGGATGGTACTTTACAACGCTCAGTTCAGCGCAAAGCAACTTGGGGTGGTCAATATCTGCAGTTTTCAAGTTNCATTGACTACTCGAAATCCAACGTCATCGATTGCTAAACATCTCATGACAACAGGTCATCAAGTTGACCCAGTAAACTCATTCAAGATACTGTTGTGCAACCGAAATCCGAAGTTAATAGCATTTTGCGAAGCGATACTCATTCGTACTTACCAACCGACGTTATGTGTACAGAAGTGGTTGAAACAACCGGTCGGGTTGCCATGGTCATGATTACATAATACGTGGTGTGTTTGTATGTGTGTCTAGTCCCTGTGTGTCGTTAAATATTTGATGTATATAACTGGCATGTTTTACGTTTACGACTGATGAGAGTAAATGAAATGTTAACATATCGCAATATGTCTTCTTTCTGCTCTGATGAAATAAGTTTTCAACCAATCGCCCAAAATATTGTCTACTTACCCTTCGTTTTATCCAAGCTGTGCTTTTTCAACTGTTGCCTGTCAAGAGTTTGCCCAAAATCGTGGTTCAATAAATGAAGCACTGCGACTCGGGATTCGCGCGCTAAATCGAAATAGAGATATATTGTATTCAGGAAATACACACAAGAGTAACCTAAACTAACATTAACCATTACCCAGTTGTGAGTTACAGCAACCGCGATTGTCAAAGTTGATTCACGTGTGCCACAGCTCTGCTAGTCATAACCAGCTGCGTGTAAGAATTTTCGAAGGATCAAATATGTTTTGGTTAAAACGAAACCAGCAAGTGGAAATTCATCTGAAGGGAATTTGCTAGTGTGAACCGTTTTTAACAGGTGATGACCTTTACTGCCATAATGATTCGACATCTCTTATTCAATATCCTTTCATTGAAGTCAAGCATCCACTAAATTTGCGACTGCATTCACGTGAAACGTTTTCTTTTCAACGGGCACATGCTATGTATGTAATACATCACATGCAACCTCAGCTGATCCTGTATTGTCGGACAATCTCAGCAGGTTTTCGTCCCACATGTGCACACACAAATCAGATTAGGACTGAGGCGGACGGCGTAGGTGGATGCCACAACAATCAATCACAGGAACAAAAGTGACTGCATTATCACAGGAATAAAATTATCCAGTGAAGTGATCTACTTTCAGCTATGGGGGTGTACGTGTGAACTTCTGTCTTCCAAGTCTACCCACATGCGTGTTGTGGACAGACAGACTGTGTAACCTGCCTATATCAGCTCAGACAGGGTGGTGACATCATTGCTAAATCACTGCGCGGAAATCGAAGAGGTAAGGCAACAGACTATTTGATGAGCATTTTGCGATTTGTCCGCATATGGTGTCTTGTGGCAAGAAGCAATAAAAATTGCTTGTTGAATCAAAAGTATTTTAGTTCTTACGGCTTGACCATTAAGCATATCCGATTTTAAGCTTTTTACTCAAATACACGTTTTGGTTAATGCAGGTCAAAATGACATGGCATTGAAATTCGCACCAACCATCCAACTCCTGCCTATTTTGCTTGTACGAAGTGCAGATAAATCATATCTTATTAGCATCGCGGCAGACAATACCGGGTGAACTCATCAAAACCTTTTGCCGTAGCCAGAAAGTGACATATTCCAGGGCCAATATGCCTAGTCCTTTTGAACCTCAACCTTGAATTTCAGTGGGGATGTGCCACACTAGATGTCCGGTGCGAATCCCTTACCACCTTGTCTGCCATGTACTAAGGTATCCGGATTTTCTGGCACTGACCACTCACACATCATTCACAGACTGGCTGGTACCGCTGGTGTAATATTCATTGAGGCTGATTGAACTTTGGCCTAATTACGAAGGCTGAAATTGCTATGAGTAAATATACCGAGTTCAGTAATAACCAGAATCCATAATCAATGCTTATTCGCTGCTAACTTGAATTCGACAAATTCATCAAGACTTCTGAATTAATTGGTTTGGTTAACTAATAAACTGCCCAAGATCCTGAGAGTAATGTCTCCAAGTGAGGTTGTAAATCGATCTCTTATTTTTTTTATCACGGGACTCGGAGTGGAGAACTCTAATGAGGTTAACTACTAGAAACCATCAGACGTTATTATTACCTATTTTCAGCTCTCTTTTGCCTTCTTTCCGCTTTCAGATGGTGCTTATATTCTGATGCCAATAAGACTGAGTGTCGGTAGCACCTTCTATCTATCAGCTGTCTGTTCCGGTGAATGCTTGACTTCGAAACCGGACGTGTTCTTCGTCTTTCAACTCCGGACGTAGCATTCTTGTACCCTTATTTACTTGAGTTCCCCTCTAGATGATAATATGCCTAGACCCTTCTCCCCCAGATCCCCCGTGGAATTAGAATAGCACTGAGTTTTAAAGCACAGCATTACCTGCCCGACTGGCTCCTGCTGACAAGATGTATGTATATTGTCAGCCTTTATACACTGATTGGAACCTGTCGATGCGAATCAATTTATCTGCAAGTAATCTATCAAGGTTAGTTTGTCCACTACCAAAACTCACTTCCATCACCCACTCATCAA
This sequence comes from Paragonimus westermani, assembly GCA_008508345.1. Taxonomy (NCBI): domain Eukaryota; kingdom Metazoa; phylum Platyhelminthes; class Trematoda; order Plagiorchiida; family Troglotrematidae; genus Paragonimus; species Paragonimus westermani. The sequence continues at coordinate 59,050 of QNGE01000414.1, forward strand.
CATTTTGAAAGCAGTGAAACGCTTAGATCTTGTTATACTAACAGACGATTTGATCGTCTCGCATTCACAACATAGTGTAACTACTGCAGATATGTGCGATTCACGATTTCCTTAGTTGTGTGTCAAATTCCAACTCATCACATCACATAGGAATCATCTTGAGCAGACAAAATCACTATAAAAAATCGGTCTAATCTCAGTCCTCGAATCACAGAAAGGTATTCTTTAGGGTTTGTGAATATTTTAACCATCAACCTAGAAGTAATGGGTTCGTATTTGAAAAAGGGATTTACTGTTACCAACCAGTTTTTCCAAAACGACATCATCATCATCATCACCACAGACAGCAATACATTAGTGGTTCACACTAATGCTTAACTGTCACACAACCATGAAGAAACAGCAAACCCTATATAGAAAGAGAGAAGGAAAAAGAAGGGGACGGGAAGGGACCTAACTACTGAAAATGACTACGT
>QNGE01000414.1:68750-127153 GCA_008508345.1 Paragonimus westermani
GTCTTATTCCTTCGGGTTTACACTGGATATGTGGTGTGTTGGTGGAACTGCAATTGGTGCAGCGCAAGCCAGTTGCAGTGATGGATAAGCGCAGGCGTCCTTTGGCTTCGGTCACTGTGACAGGCTAATCCGAATCGGATGCCGCCAACCGTGATACACGCCTTCCACTAAGACTGCTATCTGCCCCGTGTTTTCTGATCGATTTACCTCGTTTTGCTCAAGATACTCATTGGCAAATAACAACCTCCAGAGAGATGGCACAATGTGTTCTTTAGCACATTCCGGCAGGTGTCAGACGGCTCATGTTCCCACATGCATGTTCCTTGTGACATTTATCCCTTGGGTGTATGCCTGACTCTAGTAAAGTTGATAGTTTCGACTGTCCAAAAAGGTGCATCAGTTCATGACTCCTCTTAGGTTAAATTTCACAGTGACCGTTCGACGAAGTCCTTGAGAACACTTCATGATGCCATTATTTATAATGAATCAAGCCTGTTGGCTAGTTATTTGCTTTGATCGCATATCAACATGAGACCGATATTTCTCGTTACATCCTTTTCGAACTAACCGGAATTTACTTCATTTTCTGTCGAACTTTAACTTCATGGCTTTAAAGATCTTCAGCTCAATAAAATAGTGGCAGACATGTGAAAGCCTACAGTTTCTTGCACGTTGTCCATTGGATGTTTGATGACAGCTGTCAAGACCACTATCATACAGTTCAGTACCCCATAAAATGGTAAAAACACTGATCTGACCAGCTTCCGTTAGTGTTCCAACCAAATTCATATTGTTTATATGCAGTTTCTTTTAGGGGTGCTAGTTTCTGCCATCTCAAAAGTTTTCGAATCCCTGGGAGATTTATGGAACGATCTACATCTGTCCTGTAGCACCATACCAACGGTACCTCAGTCTTTCAACCTAAAGCCCGAATACTTGTAATTCATTTCAACAAACTGAACTTCGCTGATGGTTGACCTAAGGGCTAATAACTGATTCAAGGTACAATAGCGTTGACCTAGCAAGATCAATCAGACAATACATACCACAAAAGGATTACAACCATATAGACAAGGGACACATAATACAGCCAGTTACACAATGGCTTCAGCGGTTCAATCAACCGGCCTACTTTGTTAGTTATCAGATACTGTGAGAAACTGCGTTTGGTTACGGGAGGCCGTTTGCATTTAACTGCAAATGACCATTTCATTACAGTCCATATAGTGCACAATATTTTCAGAAAAACAGGGTCACCCCCTCGTTGTGTGTAAAATCTTCATTGTGGCGATTACTCCGGGCCCGGGATGAAGTAATGACTCAGGTTCTAGTATTATTCATTTGCAATCTCACTCTGGCTGCGCAACAGGTGGCTTATACTAGCAAAGCTGTCTGAGATTACAAAACATAGTCATTTTGTACGCCAAGTTTTTTCATGAAGATGCATGTTTATTATCGTTCGTGGATTGTCGTTGTGTACCGAATCCCTGTGTTTATACACGAACACCCAGTATGGTATTGAACATAAATCACTGTAAGTTGAAGATCACAGCGCATTTGGTTTGACGTTTAGATAGATCTACATGTGAGTCTAACTGATCTTTTTGACGTGGTAATCCTGTTGTACTTAACGCTAAGGCAATGGAGTGTTGGTCAACAAGTGCACTTTGCTGACACGGTGGTCGTGGAAAACAAGCTCGCCATTGGTGGGCCTTAACATGGGCACCCCCTGAGTTTTGTGTATTATTTGGAAACGGAGTGGCTAGGAAGTGTCTTTGAATGTGTAGGCTATGATAAAATATCATTGATGCTCAAATGAGCGATGGCCACTTATCTCTAAATCACTGCGTGCATAGGCTGACTCACTAATTCGAGATCAGTCCTGCACATCGGTAGTTAGGAAGGGCTAAGTGGACTAGTAATTCAGTAAGTGTTTTCTGGTGCATATCCAAAATGCTGGTTCATATATGGGTTATGGACTACCGGAATTTAATGGTTTCACTAGCATGATGTGAATTTGTGTTTACGAAAAATCAGAGTGTTGTCAAAAGACATGTTAAGGTGGCCGCGTGCTACCAGGATGCACAGCTTATCAGACCAGGGGATTTTTGCACACGTGTAACCATTAAAAACAGTGATTAATTGAAATCAGTACATGTGCTCAACAGTGAAATATGTTATGACATGCGTCATTTTAACTTGCTCACTGTTTGTTGATTTTTGACCTTGGTCTGGCTAATTTGCAGTTATCGGACGGCTGCATAATCATGAAATGTGATGGTAACCAGTGCAGTTAACAAACAAACGTTATGTATTTGTTACGTTTAACTAACCTTTCAGAAGGTACGTTCCCACCTCAGTGCTGATAACCAGGTTATCTCCTGAAATGTAGATAAACCAACAGGTATAATGCTTGAAATATATATATATATATATATATATATATATATATCATATGATTCCTGTAGACGTGAATGTATGGAACAGTCCTCTATTCACGTAGTCATTTAGAAAGCGTCAAACAGGATGTTGACGGCTCAGTCTATTTTATAAATAATGAGGCTAACGTATGGGGATTATTTGCTGTTTTTAGTCATGATATTTCTCGATCGTAGAATTTACAGTGGTAAAGTGACACTCAAATATTGATGACCTAGCGCGTTCTGTTGAAATAACCGGCTTGTAAACCTCGTTTAGACGAAAGTGTGTGCTATTGTAAACCTCAGGCAAAACTGAAATTCTAAGTGAACTTTTCGAATCGACGGGAACGTTCATCAAGAGGAGAGCAACTGTCAATCATTGTTCGTGATACGCCACTGATGAACTGAGAAAGATTCGAAAGTGGATTTTTATGTCCAATAAACAGGTTAACAACGCCAGTTGCGATGCCGTCACCCAAACAATACCCAGAGTTAAGTCACTGATTTAAATTCGGTAACTTTGCTCCTGTGAAGTAGTCATAACACCTAACAATGGCACAATTACGGGTGATTCTAACACCATGATTTTCGCATCGATAGCTAGTCAGCACCCGAGTTAACGACACTGGTATGGTTAAGAAGTACGGAAAAAACTTATCAGTAAGATGTGGGAAACATACCCCATGAATCACCGCAAAAGATTTCATGCTGGAATTGTGTACGAAAGCGTTTTGCATGCCACGGCTGAAATATCGATGGAATAAATATCACCATATGAAAAATCTAGAGAAGACTGGGTTGTGCGTTTACGCAATTCAAATAATCTATGTGCTGTGCAAACCGAAATCAGTTGTAATGTTGCTCGGTTTGCAACAAACGAACTTCCGTACCACTCGGCATAAATCAATGTTACTCATTCTCATTAAACCGGTTTAACACATAAACCAATTTTCGAACTTAAGTGCAGAAATGTAGTGTTTTTTCTGATTATCAGTCGGTTTGAATAATGTGCACAGATGTTCACGAAGACTCGGCCCGATCAACTATAAGAACGCAGTGGTCGAATGGTGGTACATTTGGGATTATCACCAGGCTTTCATTACACACCGTGAGCTCCATAGAACAGACCGGTAATTGATTTGTTGCATAAATCGCGTGGAGTATGCAGCGGTCAAACATAAACAAGCCACAAGTTATTATCTGTTATGGCCAGCTGTGCACTTGGCGAAGACTTGTTCATCTTCGGTCAGTGCACATTTACTCAAGTCCTACCATTCAACCACTCACATTTGCTATTTCTGTTCAGTCTCTGGAGCCCGTGATGCACACTGTAGGTTGTTCGGATGTCACTGGTTAACTAGCGCAAACACCAAACGCCAGTCATGTACTCTGTGCTTCAGAGAGCACTCTAAAGCGCTTTGTTGAAACCTGGAGCTCGACTGTTCAACGAACAACCAGCCATATCCCTGGGCTACAAAAGGAATTACAAATGCCTGTTATGATGTACATGCGCGTTAATAATTGACTTCGACAATTGTGATTTGCTTAAATAACCCAAATACTGATTTGAATGTAAAAGATGCTTCCAATTGTAAGGCCTTTCGTATTCCTTAAAGGAAATGTGTCTCTTAAAAAAATACTTTCCATACGTAGTCGGCCGTCGCTATAACGAACGAAGCTGGAACAAAAATCCGTCACAGAAAACAAACTTTTGGTTTCAATATTTGTTTTTAACCTAGTGATTACGTCGATGTTAATTTTATCAAGCGCACTTTCAGTAAAAAGTGTACTGCAAACGCCCTGGCCTTATGTGACGCAGGTGAAGTTTTGTACCGAAGAACCAGTTAACAAGAAATATATGTGCTTTTTTAAGTGTCAGTGTAGTAAGAACAAGCGTTCACACCATACCGTTTGTGAGTGGTAAGATGAAGTCACGTAGTTGAGTATTGATTTAGTCAGGGGAAAGACAAGAAGACACATGAGACTGCAACTGGCGAAAGATGATGATTCTCATATATAAACTTGTCATTAGCGATGGTGAAGTCGCGGGATTGCTGTTATGCTCAGATAAATGTTGGTATGTATAGTGATGTTGAAACACATATACCTGTGCGTTGATTTTTTTGGATAGGCAGTCTTCTTGTCAAATATATTCTTGGTTTGCAACAATATTACTGCCTTTTGGTTCAGTAAATGGAAGTGAGGTTGCATGATCGCTTTCACCGTTCACTTTTTGGACGCCCACCACACGTCGCGTACAAAGTTGGATGGCTCGTATTTTTGAAACAACTCGGTCTCTTTCATTCTCCAGCCATCAGTCATCACCGTTTTTACCACAATATAGTACACTTGTTAGTTGGTGTGTATAATGCTGTTCTTCTTATTGTATGTTCTTTTTCACTTTGAGAATTTGCTTTGGAAACATGTGAACAGTCACAGTATCACTATCTAAACTTGTAAGTTCAATCATCCGACAACCTCCAAGTTAGAATGCAGGAGAATTGGTTAATTGATTTTCAGACATGTGAACTCATATTCGCTTATTATAGAGAAGCTACATGATACCGATTGTATAATAATGTGGTTTCTAAGACTTCAAAAGCAATTGCTCATGAGAAAGTCTCTCAGGGGAATCGTACACCGTTGTGACCTTAAAACGGTGAATCGAATCTTGACATACCTCTGCTTCTGGTATTCACAAAACACTCGAAAATAAGTCTTCCTTTTTGTAAATCGTTCACGTTCTTTTTGCACTGTATCTCATTCCTCAACTAGCAACTATGACTAATATCAGAAATTTTTACATCTCAGCTGTTAGACATCAAGTTATATATACGCTGTGGAAATACTTGAATGAATGGTGCCAAAATTCTCCTTGGCTCTACGATATTGTCTCATGCGGTCAATAATTGCAAATTCTTAGGTTTATCTTGCGGTAAGTCCACCATACAGTCTGTGTGTATGGCGTGGCCTACACTGGCAGCCTCACATTGATTTATGGAATAACTAACAATTTACTCGGTGGATCATACCGTCTTCATCTAGTTCTCAGAACCAACACTTTGCGTCAGGTGCTGCTCTGGGGCTTTGTGGTTACGGGTTGTTTTGGTGACTCACTTATGACATAATTCAGATCGGTTTGCTTTGACTGATGCTTCTCATAAGAAAGTTTCCGATGACAACCAAGTGGCTGTTTTGGGGATCATATCAGTGATCGCTGTTAAGTGAGCTTATAAAATAGACGGTTTGCTACATCAAGCTGAACCAGTGACTGCTCTGTGGTGGCCGGTTACTGAGGACAGACCTGTGATGGGATGCTTCATCACAATTATTTTAAACATGTTGAACTTCACGCTAAGCTTCCGCAACAGTATGCAGTTTGATTCAAAGAACATAGCAGTGAAGATAAAATTGCCAGACGAAAGGAATATTTTAGATGAATTAACCTTTTCAAAATTGAGTGATAACTGTAGAGTTCTCAATTCAAGTAAAAGTGAGCGATGGTATAATCTAGTAATGATGATGAGACGATAATTTCTCCATCCAATCAAAATTCGCCTGGCTTGAGTGCACGCATGTATCGTTGTGCATATGTTCAACAAATTAATTTAATTACCCCTAATTTCAGTTGGCTAGACTCAACTGTTTGGCCGGACAAGGATTTCAATGAGCTTGCAATTTCTGAGTTACATTCATTTCAAAAAAAGTCCGAATAAGATTAATTGGTATGCCCGGCTAGCTAGAAGTAGCTGAATGGAACCCTGACGCGTGAACTTTATGCTGATTGGCAATTAATGGCATGAAGTGGCAAGAATTGTTGCCCAAAACTGAAAAGTGTTCATTAAAATTACTACTGTGGTAGGATTCATATTCGTTTTGAAAGATATGCGAAGGAAATTCGAAGTAAAATAACCAGCGGGCGTAAAAAATCAAACATATTGGAAGAATAAAAAGAGTTTCGTTAAGCAGATTGACACGAACAACTACCCTTTCACCCAGTCAAGCGTAATAAGTGCGATCTATTTCTGTATCAAACAAAAGAAAATCCTGTAAATGGGCTGAAAGATAGAAAACCTGTTCGTACTTCATCGAGCCGTTCTCCAGAAGCAACGGAGTATCAATGGTTTTTCAAGTGTGCGTTCCTGAGACGTCAAACTGACTGAGGACTGTCAATCACAAATATGTGTTCGTGCACTACGAATTACTTGAAATATTGAATAAGCGGCATTTTATGACCGAACAACTTAGTTGGCCTGATTGAAGATCACCATTTTATGAGGAACGACTCACTCTCCCATGGTATGGGAGAATTACAGGCACAACTCTTGTTGGGTTAACACGGCGGTTATAAGAATGCCAGTCAGACCTAGTGGCTGCGAATTAAGATCTAATTATATAACTAACGGTTTTGCTAATCTAAACCGCATGGATTAGATAATTACTCACTGTAATAATCTCACAAGTTAAAGATATGCCGCCACCCAACTAGGATCACAATACGCTTACTGAAACGGGTTTGGTTTGATGTAAGTAGCATAGGGCAAACAGCACATGTGCGAATGAATACCGTTTCGGTCCATACAAAAACTGAAAACAAATGTGATTTCTATACACGTTTATTTGTAACTATATTTCCTCTGCAGACCTGCGAAAACTTTGAACTGATGAGATTGTGTTAGTGGTATGTCTGAGGTGTCTACAAGAAGTTGGTGAATTATTAACAAGCCATCATCTCTCTGAAAACTGTCTTCTGTGCAAAAGTGTTTTCACACACTAACAAATTAAATCAGTAAAACACCACAGCTTATTTATGATATCTGAAGAAGTACATTGTAGATCATCGGAACGGCAGGCAAGACTCCAACACAGTGCTCTCTTTGCCTTAGATAAATGATACCGAAAGCAGAAAACATCAGGGTAGTTTATTTCGCCTCATATCCGTCGGTTGATCAACAGTATTTGGTCAAACAGTATTTCGACAAGATTCCCAAACAGCAGCGTCCATGCTTACACAACCACAATCCAACCGTGTGAATAGCTGACCCACAACCGTAAGTATATTGACGTTAGCCATGAAATAAATGATGATCAAGCAAAATCCAAAATGATTATTCTGTAAACGCCGAAGTTGTTCAGGGGAGGATGATAACGATTTATGAATTTCACAAAACGGATGACATGTGAAACAGAAGAGGTGCAACATTATGTTGTCACATTGTGTGGCAGAATAAAACTACGTCGAAATACATCGCCATAATTTTTGTATACTTACTCAAGTTTGGAATTTTTCATTATCTCACTATCTCAGCAAGTCTAAACTAGTCTTTCTAGTTGTTCCCGAAAATCGGTGGTTGTTTTGATTAATTTTTTTTTAAAGCCTAGTAGAGAATCAGAGTATCATTCTTCATCCCATTCTCACATAAGAATCGAAACTGGTCAGCCAGATCAATACTTTAATCGATTGGCGACCACACTCTCCGCCGGTTTAATCACATTCACAATGCTTTCTGTCAACACTCGCTTAAGACTGCATTGACAATATGTCCTTGAGCCGACCAATCATTGAACAGTATGTCTGGTCTCATCCCACCGACTGTTTGTGTGTGTGAACTTAGTTACGTCTATGCAAATATTTTACGCAGCTAAGAAACCGACGGAGGAAAACCGTTTACCTTAAGCATTCCTACGTTCAGTGAGACAAGAATTATGAGGAAAAGGTGATCACACTATTTACAACTATTTCTCGGTGCTCCCAAGTTAATGTTGTGTGGTTTTAGTAGTCAAGTTCTTACCTCAGAATAGGTTGCTTTTCTCTGTGATCGCATGATCACAACTACTTTTGCACATTTAAGCACATATTGCACAGTTGTGAAATTGTAACACAACCTCCTCAAATGAAGTCCGGTCATGCAGGATAACGGAAGAAATCCCCGTTGGGAGTTAGTGCTTCGTTCAGACAGAATACCAAAACTCATTTATGATTGATAATCCCTAATCGATACACATTTCCCAGCCAGTTTATCTGGTGAATGGATAGACTGGGAAGTTCATGTAAACAAGGATTTTTCTGCCAATTCTGAGTACTGGTCAATTTAAATTAACCGTATCTTAAACCAGTTTATATTCATCTTTGAATGGAAGGAACCATGATCAAATGATTACTATAAGAAACCAGCCTCGGAAGAATCTGCAGTATTAAGTCATTGTGTAATTTCATCCGCTAATTTCGAAGGCTTCTGTTAAAAACCAGTGTTTAGGTCCAAATATGACAGTAGATGAACTCAGTTTTACGACGTAAACATGAACAGTTGTCCAAAACTACGAAAATTCGGTTTCGCAAGCAACGTTCTTACGACAGTTTCCACATCCCGCTCTCCCTCATTACGTTTTACGTCGGCATCATTTGTTTAGCTATGTAACACCCCAATTAAGTAGAAAATTCCATCAACTGAAGTCTGGTTTATGAATTGCGATAAGTAATGAACTTCATCATGCGTATTCGTATAAGGTTCGATTTTTGACAAGCGAAGCACTGTAGGTTCGAAGCGCTCTCTTCCTCTGACGCAAAGTAGTTCATAACCTAATTCACATCAGACGATTTTAGCAAACCACTTGAACAAGTCTTGGCAAACTGGACAATTCTTGAGGGGTGTATTTTGCCCACATTCTTAGAGATATACCGCTTTTGGTTTAATAATTAGTGATTAACCTAAGCTTCGTACACCCACAACCCTTTTCTAAGCCTGGGTTCTTTTTCTGAAGCTTTCAGACGTAAGCATTGTGAACTGTAAGACTGGTGTTCAGTTTTCCAAGCCGTTATCTGTGCCGTCTACCTACTTTCAAGTTGGTGACTTCCGATTTTTCATGGCATTTCAACTGGGTATTGCTGGAATGCGAGATTACCTTGAAAGACCTTCTGCTCCTTAAGCTGAAGCGATGGCTTATCAAAGTATTCTAGCCTAGCAAGCAGAATCCATTGTATTCCCATACAAATACTAATTGACGGCTGGGCTGATCACCCAGCTATATTCAGCTACGCGAACAATGTTCATGTTCGCACCGAAAGTATACTCTGTTATCACACATTACTACAAGACCATATATCAGCTCAATTCAATTAATCTGTTGTTTGACTGCCAGTTGCATGCATAAATAAAATCACTCGTGTATATCTCCATATTCCAACCTCATACATGATTGTGAGTGAGAACCAGTTTTCAAACAGTTCAAACCGTTGCATCGATAATCAGTATATATATATACATGTAAACGGCTGAGAAATTGATACCCGCCGTTGGGAATTGGACTGATCGTTTATCAGAAGATGGCAGTGGGACACCTCAACTGACAAATCAGGGCGGCTGGTATCTGGATTGTGTTTATTTTTAAACGGATCACTGTAGAGGGTATTTGGTTTCATACTGAAATCAGAAGTATTTCAAAACATGAAGTGCTGTTATCGTCGGTCGAATTCAGATTTCACCAATTAGTCAATCTTATGGTAAATGCCCACCAATTATTGTGTCCGGTAACAGGTCATACACCAAACAGTACACAAACTACCACGATGTCCAAACAGAAACTAACAACCGACGGTTAATATGCAACATACTTTAGAAACTTTGCGAAAGTGACCGACTGCCTTCACTTCCGGGGTTTGAGACATAATTGCGTCACAAGTATGGAGTATCAAAACACAACAAATTGCTCACGTTTTTCTTTGATTGTCCACTAGTTATGCAGCTAGTCGGGGCATCTCCACGTATGATTGTGTTCAATTTCAACATCTGTGAATCAACCAACAAGACCAAGAGTGAGAATTATTACCACAGTTGGCTCCATTCTTTTCATTAGAAATCGATCGCTATCCTAAATAGGTTAAATTCCAAGTAAATCACAGACACATCCTTAATTGGCCGAATAATCGGCCGTTAACAAAATCGTCACCAATAAGAAGGTAGTTAACAAGAATACGTCATAAAAATTATTAAACAGAAACCTGATACTAATGGAATAATTTTGAATTTTCGAAACATCGGAGGTAGATACAGGTGTTCAACGGCAGTACTACCAGATATTCTCTGTCTAATCAAGTCATTATCACCGACTTCTCAAGTTTTGAATCGCTTGATTAGTTTTCTATCAAAATTGTTATCGAAGGCCCTAAAGAATTTAGTTTTCTTTCCATAGTTTAATGAAATCTTTCTATTAATTTGTTCTTCGACATATCAGCAAATGGTCGTTTTGCTATCATATAATACACATACCTTTTGTAATTCCACTTTAACCTTACAATTATGGAGCAATACAGATACGCAATTAATTCTGAAAGGTTCGCGCACCAGTTTATCGCTTATTCAAACTGTTACCAGAAAGACAGTCAACAGTTGACTCATTCAGAGCTTCTACATGATACAACACTATAGGTGGACGAACAATTTCAGTATCATTTACATTTATTATTAGAGTTCTTGGATCTGTGTTGGGCTTGTCGGATTACAGCTTGTGACATTGCCTATCCGTTATTGGAAGACTGTTCACTGTTATACTGATGGACATCCTTGAAATCGTGCTCGTACATCATGAACAACAAATGGTTAATGTAACCAGAGCAAGGTTACTTTCACACTCAAAAATGATTCTTCGAAAAATTCAGTGACACTAATTGCTAAACCATCCACCAACCCAACTGAGCACCTGTGCGCACAAAAGAAGTTATTATCCTGCACAGTCTCCAGTATGTTTTATCAACACTTGCGTAACCAGATGGGTTCATCAATAGAGGGCTTTTAGTTGACAATTCCTTAAGTAAGGAATTTCAGTAGCTTCAGTGTCACATGAGCTTATCCGATTAGGGAGCTTTGCAGTTATACTCAAGAACACATATCTCTGTTACAGACTACTCTAGACCCTGCAAATATGTGCGTGGAGGATAACTTTTTGTTCACAGGATTTGTAGATTGCAGTCTGTGCTCCAGACTTCACCACAAGAGTGGTTCACACTTTATACAATCGAAGAGCATCCAATTCGCCATGTTCAAAGAAGGCTTTTTTAAATGCCAAACCATCGTGTATGTTATCTGTTGGTTCCAAGCGGAAACCTTATATATTTTGCTTTCAACAACACAGACAATACAAAATTTCCTTATTTAAGAGTCGCCGCTATATAGTGCAATTATGTCAACTCCTACATATTATCGAAGCATTGTTTACCCGTTGTGACTGAATCCTATGTTAGAACACTCATTTTACTTCCGGACAGAATTAACCCGGAAATTTATTTTTGGCTTTCACTGAAGTTAGTCTTCTGAAGTTCGTATAGAATGATTACAACATCAACTAGTTACACATAAGCGGGGTACAAAAATATAGTATGGTTGTATTCACTCGAAATGTCCATACTGCTCATCCATCCCTTTTCATATAGGGAATACATATCGAGTTCCACGAACAGTCCATCTGTAGGTGCCAGAACCTGCTGGTCATCTTCATTCTATCATGGTTTAGTTAACCATCTGAATACTTTAATGTAAATTTGAAAACTTTTCTCTGCTACCTCTGATTCCTTCGAACAATATGTCTACAATCGCACCTCAGATTCATCTTTTCTATACAGGGTCTCCCATTGTGCATCAATATCGTAGGTTAACTTACACTTCGCCTATAATCCTGCATTTTGCGAAATTGATACATGGCAAAGTAAAAATGCATGTTACACTAACTTATTTTTCTAGTAATTGAAAATTATACTTCGCATAGATCTCTCCTGTCATACAGTCTTTCGTGATATTCGGCGTCAACCTGATACCTATGGTCAATTTGGTTTTTATTCGGACCTATCAGCTACACATGACCAGAGTGGGTTCGAAACATTACTGCAACCAACCAAAGCTTTAAGCCATTATAAATTTTACCATGTGAGCATCGCACACGACGGAGTGAAAATATACTGCACAACATGTTAACTCTGGTTAACCGAGAAGAAAATAATCATTATCGAGTAAACGGTTTCTACTAGCTACAACAACGGGTTGCCAAACAGTAAGCTGCATGGTACTTCCTGGGGCGTATTGTCAAAGGAAACTTTTATGCTGCAGGATTCCGTCGCAAACAGACCTAGTTTGCTGTTGGGTATCACTAAAACTAATCTGGTTTAGGTTGAACCCGTACGAAGAACTAACGGATCCTGAATGGTCTACTTCAGTGTATGGTTCATGAAACCGGATATAATCTTCACCTTAATTCACTGCACCCTCAGTCAGCGTAAACTGTTAGCCCGATATCAGGTGCGCCCATCTAGACCAACGATTTCCAAACAGGTGATGTATCAGCGTTTACTGTTTAGCTGCTAAAGCGATGAAAGGCGCAACAACAAGCGTTGCTTGCGGCCGCCTGTGTCTGCTGAGCAATTCGGGGTGCTAACTGGGCATCATTCCATTCAAACGTGCTACTGATTTTACATAAAAGATGGTCAAATTTTTGACTAGCTACATTGCTTATTTTGTTTAACGAGACAGTTACACTTGCACCTTACCAAGATTGTATTGAAACCATGAGAACGTTTTCACGTACACCCAGTTGATGTTACTCTAAACGCCGCTGTATGCGAGTAGATTCGCTTAAAACGTCCACGTTTTTCCTCTGATGACCGGAATTTGCGTTATACTACGCTCATGTTTTTCAGTCATTACTAGTACAGTTCACTCTGTCCAGCTAGTTTGGTTCTCGCGGAAGGAAGGCGCCATCAGAAAAGCCGTGTCAGTCAGTGAACCTCCAAAAAAGCTGCATGAAACCTGTTTACGTATATTAAGCCAGCGGAAAACTTGTGGAGTCATCTGTCATGTGACTTCCTCTGAAGTAGTTTATTTACAGATATATAGTAATAACACTTCTGGTTGTTCTTCATACGGGGATGCCTTCATCACGACGCTACAAGGGCATGCACTTTACCAAGAAGAAGGGGTGTAACGATCGAGGAACGTAATTAATAGACCCATGATTATGGTTCCGTGGGCTCACGGATAATTAGCTGAGTCACCATTCTGACGTCTGCCTTCAGGCCGTGGATCCGTTTTCTGATGTAAATTTTACTGCAAGGTTGATAAAATTGCCCATTAATAGGCAGCCACCGAGATCAGCTGCTCTCAATTTCAGGTATTTCTGAATAATTAGTGATAAAGAACGTCTTTTTTTCGGAATGGGTTTCGTATACTCGTTAGTATACTTGGTCAAGCATGTCAGATGTGCGTTCACTTGTTTCACTTGCATGTTAGGGAAGTCAATGCGGGGCTGCATCGACTCGGAGGTGTGGGTATGCCAGCTCTCGGTGAAGCAGTGAGGTACATCCAAAAGCCCAGAGCGAGAAGACTGCGGACAACACGGGCGACCGGACGACACACTACACAACGAGATCGGACAAACGAACCAAGAATGGTAGGCTAAACCCTTCGCCCCTCCAACAAAAGGCGTCCGCCACACACACAAGCCGGGCAGAAGAGCACACGATATACGCACCGAAACCAAGGGTGTGTTGTGGACTGGAATCATGTTTCACAAACGCGAGCGTGCACGTGGCGTGGCAGTCAGCAAATTGCACAGTACAGATTGCGCTTTACTGAACGACGTTTTTCTACAATAGTGACCGATGTTTTTCAGTGGACTTACCTCCTACTGACTTATCGATCTAGTTGGTTAAATGGATGCGGTCTCCCTTGTCTGTTACTTATTGCAGATTTTGAATGAAGCCGGAATGAAAAATTGTCACCCAAATTCATCTTTATTTTCGTGTCTAGCGTACTCACTGTGGCCGGTGAGTATGCACCAATTGTTCCAAATACCAGATGGTTTTTTTTCTAACAAATGTCTCCCGTGTTAGCCTTTTCCACTGAAAAACTCTAATGGGCCTGTATTACAAGTCGATAAAATCTTCAAACCTAAGCGGTCCATAAGACTAGTTCCTTTGGGTGGTGAAGAACTATGTAACTGAACATACTGTTAACTTTTACAATCACGTGATAGACGGTGACTAAGCCCACAGTGTTTTCCGTTGATCAGACAAATATGTTATTGTGCACCAGCTGATTGAAATTATTAATAGTGGAAATGTGATGGATTGATTATAAAAGTGTTTTTTTTCAAGCGTAGAGAGTATGAATTTATCCGCACATAGTATAAAGCCACCGTTATTTCACTCAACTCAATTACAACCTGAGTGAACACATGCTTCACATCAGATTTATGTAAAACTGAATTTTGTTTCCACAATAATCGTTGCTCCCAACCGGTTTACCTCATTTCGCCATGTATAGATTAATTATTTGATTTGGTTACACATGCGATCGCTACTAATTCGGACAGAAGCCTAGGTTGAGCAAACACTGTGGTCAGCGAATTAAAATGAACTTTTTAATGCAGCGCGCAATTAGTACAAAGAGAAATGATTTATTCCACGCAATGGAGATAAGGGTGTTTTCTGGTGCCAAAGGTGAGTATTTGGTTACATATTAGGTTGGTTTTAAGCAACACTCCAACTAGCTTTTCAAGAAGGTTCTGTGTGCTCCCACAGTTTCGTTTAATACGATAAATAATTGTGCGGCTTTACTTTGAAAATGTCATGTCAGCAACACCAGTTCTCACCTGACCATATCGAATGTATTCATCATGCCGATTTTGCTCTCTCCCCGTTGTGATGCCATTGAACGAGTCAATAACCACATCACTGAATGCTCTTCGACAAATGGCACCGCTCTGTTTGGGTTCAGGTGGTGTACGAGAAAAAAACGGAGTGGGAAGTATCCTAATATGATTGTGTGTTACAGCAGCTTTCAAAAAGTCATTATGTTCTGGAGGGAAGATACTGGATAGTTTGCCTGTTTCCCAATAGTAACACGTGTTAGTCAAAGAGCAAACTAAAAATAGCCTCCCTGTATTGTGGTTGCGATTAGATTATGAGATCTTCGCTCGTTTTGATCGGATCGATCGTCGTACCAGCAGACTGTTCTCACCGCTGTGCTGTACTTTCCCAGTGATAGACAGTGGTTCGGAATATTTGACGCCGACCAATGAAGATGGGCGTGGAAGATGAATAACTCAAGGAAATCTGGATTCACTATTGATTAATCTCATGGAAAATCCTTTCTGGGTTATATATTTTTTGTTGCAGCAGACTAAATTCGATTTCAAGCGACGACCACTCGTGAGGTAGAGAATAGATGTAAATTAAACGATAAAGTAGGTTCGAACTCATATGCAATTAGTTTTCAAGAAACACTGCTGCGCAGAACTACGAAACACTGAAGTGTGCACAGTGGAGAAACGTTTTACAGTGTACACGTTTGGTGGAGATGTACTCAGCTTGGAGATTTGTGGAGTTGGATGATGATTTATTTGTTCAAATTTGTGGCGACGTTGTTCGAAAATTTTCTAACGAAGCAGCCTTAGGAAATGGTGTTTAATTCCTACCTTTCGATTCTTAAGGTGGACTGTACTAAGAAAACGTTTAAAATAAATAACTATAGAACCAGGCATGCCAGTCTGTTGTTAGGTAGCCCGAACCTCTGATATGAATAAAGAGTCAGGGTAGGAAAATCCACACCAGTTCTCTGAAGTTTTCTATCGAAAAATTACCCTAAAGACTAGGAGGAAAAATAAATCACCAGGGCATCGATATACAGTTTACCAGTTAGTGAGAATAAAAACCGAATCTGTCACATAGCCGTATCGATTGTACGCGTGAGATATATCGTACAATGTTCTTGACTCGGAATAAATTCATATAATGCACTCATATTTTTGAGTGCTAATTACAAAACATAAGGGAAAAAGCAGGATTTTTACTGAGAGCATCAGTATTCTTAGAACTTCGGAGAATGGCTTGGCCATCGCTATACACGCCTAGGCTGAAGAACACCAAAACAATTATGACTACACAATCCTCATACACAGAGCTCGCGATCTCCTGAGTCAAACACATTCTGACTGATTAACAAAGCCTAATCACATATGAATAACCACTGGTGTGTGGTGTACAATGAGCCCGGCGAAAGTGACGGATGCCATGTCATTACGACTAGTGAAATTAGCCACATGAGTGACAGCATAAACACACATACGCGCAAAAAGCGCCTGAAAATTACGAGGAGTTTACAATCAGTCACTTACAAGTACACACATCAGGGTGACACATTCACAACAATTTCTCATTGGCCTGTCTCAATCCTCTAACTGTTCGCTCCGACAAAGGTTACCGCAGTTAGAAAAGAACTCCAAATAAAATGGACCTCCAATCATCTTGTGTTTTAATCTTTTGAATATTCGATTGAATTCTAAAAGCCATAAATCACATCTTAACTCTATCGAGACCAAGTCTAATTCCCATGTACTACTTGAAATCTTATGTGTACAGGCAAACGTTTGTTAACTGTGATACATAACAGATAACAGTGGTTCATGACTCAGTCGTTCATCGCCTAGTGGATTCCATATGAGACAATGGGATGGATAGTTGGCTGAATTTGAAGTAGAAAGTTTCAGCCTCCAGGTGGTAAAAATTTAGCACGAAGCTATTGTTATATCGCAGAGCTGTCAGGAATTTAATTCATACAAAACTGTTGCTTACACCTAGTCTAACCAATTAATTTCAGCCCGCCAAATCACTTCAATTTTTTGTGTACCAGGTCGGACTGGACTAAAACACATTCATTAAAAGTACAGCTGAATGTTGATAGAAAGATTTAAGTTGGGTAATTTTTTGGACGGAGAGGTGGCTGTACTTAAATCAGCTCTGGCTGCCCCAAGTTATACTACCATAGAAAGGCATATGTGAAGTCCTTACAGACTGATAAGAGCATGACATAAATAAGCTCAAGAACAAAAACGGATTCGGAAGGGCAAATAGAATGATTGTTGAGAAGAAACCAATTTACTGTCAAAGTCCCACTCTTCGAATTCTTACTCAATAAGCGTAATGTTGAGTGTTTGTATTATATGTTCCGAATATAACCACGAGTTATTCGGTATTTAGATACAAAAGTTAGCGACTTACACCGCCGGCCTCGTTCAGGTTTGCTGAGCAAATCACGTGCAGTAACATTTCCAGTGTACGTTCCCGTTTCTGCGCAAACACTGGCGAGTGAAACGCGGCTTTTTCCCCATTGATAACTTGAAAAGGGAAGAACGTGTCCTTTAAGATTACATTCTTACAATAGATTCTATTCATTGGGTTTATCTTATGATACTAATCTGTTGGACGTAATTGTAGGAACATTTGGCTCTAGAAGTGATTACCAGGTCTACTAACATCAGTGAGTTGATAAAAATCGATTTCGATTACGTTACACCGCGGTTGGGTAGCGATAATTAGGTTGTGTTCACATTTTGGGTTGACGTTGGTTAGATGTTTGTCAACTAGTTCCGGTTACAAAACTCGTTAGGATTATCGATGCAAAGCGGATTATATCACCGTTAGCTTCGTGGCAATAATTCCAATTTCACTTGTAGGGTTTCTTTGTTAATTACCACGCCCTGTAAAAAAATAGGTTTCTGTCAACAGATCAGATTGAAGTTAATTTGAATACAACGAATTGCAGTGAATGAATCACCTCAACAACCAAGGCAAGCAAAATCACTGAATTAATTAATGAACCGTTTCAGATTTTACGTCTTGAGTGGATAAGATGAATTTTATACGCAAATGTCTTGATTTCTCACATATAACAGCGGTTGAGTAAATTCCGATATTTCGGATAGTTTGTAAACAACTTAGTTTGCAATACGACGAAGGTAGCTACAGTATAACATCGAATAGTTTAAACAATTCAGGTCCAGTTTGGTGACGCAAATTTGGTCGTTGCTGTAGAGTTGGAGGTTAGTAACAGAATGCGAGAAGATCAACTACGCAATTTCGCAGTGCCCGTGTATTTTCAAAGTGTCCGTAAGGTGGTGTAACAATGCCCAAATGGTTACTTATTATTTACAACAGAAGTGCCTAAACGAGTGCATAAATACTGGTTTGAACCAAGAAAATCGTAATTGTAAATAAAAGTCTATTCCTGAAAAGTTTGGGTTTTAAACGCTTAGGCTGAACATCTGTGAAACTCAGTCACAGTGCTCAGGAAATTGCATTGATATCGACTAAATTTTAGGCGCAACAGTGGTCTTTTCCAGGAAGAAACAGGATAGCAGCTGTCTCATTACAGTTATTGAGCTTTATGTCTCATCGCGCTTTGGACTAAACAGTTAGATTACGAAAGCTATGGTGGTTAGCAGCACGTACATGATCTGAACTTAGCTTGATGACTACGGAGCTCTTGACTTGGTTAATCATTTCAATGTGGTGGGAAATCATGACACCACTTGTGATCGAGTAAATGTGGGCAAGAACCTCAGTTTCGTTGGATCAGCTCAAGCATCGAAGACTTTGTATGCAGTGCAATTTGACAAACACACAAAGTATACATGCCCGTTATGCTTGCCAAGGTGGCTACGCACAGTCATTCAATCAACTCACACCTATGCTGTCTCGCGTTAAAATGCTCGTTTCTTCTACGATCCAACTGACAACGCAACTGTCAGCCTTCAATGGATAACTGGGATAGTCACTTAGAAAACGTCATATGTGAAGTGGAATTCATAAAAGTGAGCCAACCTATCTTTGTCAAGACAGCATTATGCCAATCCCATAAATAAGGAGAAGTACAGAATATAAAATTGTAAGTGTTTTTTACACAGCATATGTCAATTACCGCTCATAAAACGTTCCAAGCAGTTCGCTGGTGTAAAAAGCCACATATGCAACCTAGAATAGCTTTGTGATAGAATGGGTAGGATAAATTTTCAGATGCCTGCGATGGCAACAGCGTAAACTAGACATCAGTGCAAATGTTTAACTTAACATTTTTCTCCTTGCTTGCCACCCACCCTTATTTCTGTAGACTGTTCACATAATTTCGCAATCAATCCAAAGACAGCAGTACTCTGTTCGCCAACATTATTTTACTCCCTGTACTAAATGCGTGAACTCGAAAAACCATTTGGGTTCCGCCTCTAGACGAACGTATATTCATCACGTTTCCAGAAAATCGCTGAAACAGATTTTCCTACACGGCACAATTTCATCCTATAAATTGACCCCACGAAGCTCGACGACTGAGAAAACTAGCTTATCTACTCTCATACAACCTCATTAGTCGTAGTCATTTTTTCTGATGAC
This sequence comes from Paragonimus westermani, assembly GCA_008508345.1. Classification (NCBI taxonomy): domain Eukaryota; kingdom Metazoa; phylum Platyhelminthes; class Trematoda; order Plagiorchiida; family Troglotrematidae; genus Paragonimus; species Paragonimus westermani. The sequence goes on from QNGE01000414.1 coordinate 88,380, forward strand.
TCAATGACTAAAGTGACCCTCGGCACTGACACTCAACAGTGAGTGTTCTACTCCCCGACATGCGTGATGCTGATTGGATGCAGCATGTTTAAAATAGCTTTGCAGCGCTATGCTACAAGCCACGTGATCTACTGGTTACAGTCACTTCTTAATTAACCCATTGTAAGACGGCCAGTGTTGCAAAGAAAATAATTGTTTTTTGAAGGTTTACTGCACGCGAATATATGGCCAATAAGTTCAATTTCACCTCATCTTGAATGCTGTAAAAATGACGATTGAAAGTACAAGCGTAATGATTCTGCTGCAAATAGGGGTTACATGATCCGTATGCTAAACTATGGTGCAAATCTGATGCGGGCTATAGACTTTCGTTGGCTACTCATTATAATCATAAAGATTCAAGTAGATTAACCTCCGATTTTAATCTAATGAGAATTTCATGCACAGAATTGAAGAATTGTCAAGAATGTATAGTCCTGTGTTTTCTTGGGGTTGCTGCAAACTCATCTCTCTGATACAAGTTAGGCCAAAACGAGTGAGACTTCGTTTTTTCTGCCTATTGATTTCTTACTAGAAAGTATAAACCGTAAATAAACTTTTGATTCACACAGATCATAGGATGAACAACCTCACATAAGTTGGCAGACTATTTGCTTTATTGTTAATATCCTGTTGAAGAAAAGAAGCGGAATGAACTCACGCATTTCTATGTGTCGACTTTCCACTATTAACGACAAACAGACCAGCAGGATTTTAGGACAACATTTGTTTGACCCAAAGCGTTTTCACCGTTTTAATTCATAAACTATGTCACTGTTCACGATTCGCTCGTTCACCTCAAATAGTAATGAGGTTATCTTCAAGAATTCATCGCACCTTATCATACGAACGACACGTAAAAGTTGCACCTCCGTTTATCTTTCCGCCTCATTGAAACGAACTGACCTGCTTAATTTTTACTTGCGATTACAATAATTACTAAGATTTTATTTGACCATATTGTAGTATCTATCAAGACGAGTGAGTAAACTCAACACCAACTATCCAGCGGTTAACAGAATGTAATTAACGTTCTGCGGCTACACGTGCCAGCCTATACCGGTTGAGTGATAGCTCCGAGGACCTGTTGTTCTACAATTTCCAGAAATACAATCGACAGTTCTTAAATAAATTTGTTAGCTGGTGGTCAGAAGAAGCACTTTCCAAATATAACCATGCCTCGTTGTACAGAATATACCAACTAACAGTCACCACAGTTTGAACAGAATACACAGAGAATCCTTATCAAATTACCAGGTTGGTTTGTCACGAAGAAAAAAACAGTCCCCCTGAAATTCGAATTATGGTTTTCCAAACTATCTCAGAAACAACACTTAAAATTCTCTGAAGATTATCGTGAGTCGTCAATATTTTATAAGAATTTCTGCTTACAGTTGTCACAATGCGTTATTTGAATAGCTGTTTGTGAAGTAAACTCTGGGTACAAATTAAAGACCGGTATCTTATTTTTATAGGGAAGACATTTTTATGAATTTTCTGTCAGAGTATTTTAACGTGTGATCTGCTTTTGCTTTGGAAGCGTTAAGAACATTTATTTATCAGTCAGGTTATACGGTGCCCAACAAAATTATATTTCTGTTATTTTTAAGAAAAATGTCCGTCTTCATTATGTCTCAATCTTCCACAAAATACTTGTTACAGTCTGTTTGAGGACAGATGCTGAAACCATTGTGGTTCGTCACGAAGTTGGCCAGGTGTACGCATTGTATCGGATTGAACACACTGTTTTTGACTAGACACACAGATCCCACATTTCCCTCTAATTAGTTGAAATCAAAACTTTCTCAGAGATAATGGCGGTCTGTAGGTTATGATTATATCAGGGAACAACGACTCTGAAATACAAGTGGTTGTTTCACGTGTCTTATTTCGAGGATCATCTTTATCACTACTACGAAGGCTTTCCACGTTTGTCCAATATATATATATATATATATATATATATATATATGATGTGCAAGTATTTCTTATATTTTCGTCCACCGAATGTACAAAGCGTTCGTTTGTGATCGAATGGAACACAACTTTTGATATGGCAAGTTGCTACCATCGGCGAGTGGTAAGCTTACTTATTCTTAAAAATTGGCGGTATCTCAACTTTGAAATGAAAATCTTGCAGATTCAGTCACAAAATGGATCAACGCAATCATCCACGTTCTGGAGATCGTCACAGTGTTCTACAGAAATCAGTCTAAGAGCGTTAGCATTTTATGAAGCGAAGCTAGCAACGCATTGTGGATGAGCTCTCGGTTAGCAGAAGATGCGAAACGATGAATCTTTTTACCGTGATCTGAGAATTGTATACGTTAACCGTTTAAGTTGCCGCTGAAAAATTGTACGTCCATTGTTTTGTGAAGGCTGGCTAAGCCTATTTGATGTGGTTTTTTAGTGGTCCGATAAAATGGACTGTTCTGATCAATCACAAAATATCTCCCCATCTTTTTAGTAAACTATATAAACGGAGATTAACTAGTCGAAACATCGATCTGGAATTTTGATGAAATATTCAATTTCATCTTAACTTTGATGTTTCTTACTTCATTTAGGGGGTCGAAGAGGTTGTACATTCTACAGAGTGTGAAGTATCCAGAGCACACTTTGCAGGCAATTGTGGTGGAATGCTCGGACGCCCTACGATGATCCACTGACGCATTTGAAATATACGTATAGAAAATCTAACGCACTCCTCCAGATCTGTGCTGTTTGTAATGGAATGGATATACATGGTTGATAATCTCCAAAACATGCGTAGCTAAAGCTTGATTCATCTGCTCCTCACAGGTTGAACAACGTATTTATCTTCCATCGAAAAACGTAACAAGTTTAGGCAGTAGTCAAACTAAACCGAGAAGAATTGCTTACTACCAAATACTGTTTCAGTTGTTGACCTTCCGGATTGAAACTTAATGCGCAGTGCACAATGTAATTGACTATTAACACTTCTGTTGCTTAGCACTGCCAAGTGTCTTGTTTCAAGCTCGCCAATTTTCTGCACAAAACAAAATTGTTCTGACTGAAACGTTAAATAACAGTACTAATGAACGATTTCTGGAAACGTTCGTTTCTGGCGGTGTCGCTAAGTGTCGAACCAACACTTCAAAAAGCAAGAAATCTAACCCGTTATTCAGGTTGCTCAGTACTTCGATAAGGTTCTGCTGAATGCTACTACGTCACCCGCAGTTAACCAGTCAAACTAACTAGAGTTCATACAAACGCTCTGGCCTATACCTGTTCAACTTAATCAAACTGCGTTATTTCTACCTACGTTAGTTCCGTGTCAGAACTACCATGGTTTCGTATCAATCTCGCCAAACACTCTGGAATCTGGTTTTGGCTTGCCAGAACTAACATTTTTGAAGAAACTTACCAAAGATACGATGGCAACTTAGCCGACAAGCTTGTTGAATTTACTCATTCATCGTCTGGGGGCATTCTCTCACAGTCTATCAAACAAGTATCATCAACTGATGTTTCAAACGTAAGGTTAGACCCCAAACTCAGTAACACAAGCAGACTGTGAGAACGCTTTCTGTGTAATAATGCTGCACACGACACTTCAAAATTGTCTCTGCTTACCTGTTTTATTCTCGTATGGTCAGTGCCACCTTTTCTTTTACTAAAAGACACTGTTTATATGTATTTTCTGACGCTCGGTTACTTCTCTATTTTCTACAAGTAATGCTTCCATTCGCACTGTTTTACATCTGTCGAGCATCTCACATCAATTCCAGTAAACACACTATATTTCTCCCCAGCCATTTTTTCTAAACATGTGAATTTCTACCCCCTCAATTCTGTGACATTTCTATCGCTTCCTGCAGCTAGATCATTTTTAACTGTTTGTTATAAACAAAATGGGATAATTTCTGACGTTCCATAAGCTCAAGGTCAATTCGAGATTTCCAACTGGTCTTCGGAAATGCCACAAGTGTTGCTGTCAAAACGTAGCTGCGTGCATAAAAAAATGTGTATTCAGATAAAGGCTATCAAAACCGTTCTTGATAATCTCTGTAACCCATCGTTTGAGACAGGTTTCTAAGGTTAGTCAAAGCACATCATCCGTTTGTCGAGCAACGTTGAATCGACGTAACCATAACTGATGTCTTTATATAATCCAGTATTTTTTCATTTGAGCCTGGACGTAAGTATATATTATATTTATATTATATTTTATGTATAATGTATATAGTGCTACTCAAAATACTAGTAACTGTTGAAATCTAGACTTCCTGAGATAGCCCACCACGGAGTTCACGCATAAATAGCCCTTTTTAGTTTTTACTGACCGAATATTGAATCACATTTTGTTAACTAATTCTGAATGGTAAAAGAAATAACTGACAAAATATAGGTGTTCGTTGTTTACCCTCTATTTGTACTCTGTGTCAAATAAGAACACGGTGAAAACATTAGAGTTGGAAATAATATGTGGTGTCCAAAGAGAGATACTCACGTTTGACGAGTAAAAATTCGCGAAACTGCTGTGGATTGGTAAATTGTTGTGGATTTGGCAAAGACGGACCAAAGATTGGTACGGACTCCTCGGCAAACACGTTCAGGCTGTAAAGCATCACTTAGCCAAAACACTAAAACTTACCGGTAGGCGGCTGTAGGTTTGTGATATGTTACAATTGCAAAAATGTCTGTAGACATTCGGAATTAAGGAATTGAAACTGTGTGGAACTCACGCTTTAGCATAAAGATACTTTACCCCACTATACAAAATGTGCAGCGCATTGTGGCTTAACAGATACAGTTTTCACAATACTAGAATATTATCAAATTCAAAGTTCTAGTTAGAAGATGAGTTCAATAACTAAGAAATAAAGGTTGAGCGTCTCACAGTGATGCACATTTCAGACGTTTAAACTTCACCAGTAGTAGATTTTTAAAATCAATTGAGGTAGTTACAGTCTTAATTTTATTTGATGCAGATATGACTTCGATGAGTACTTCATTTTATCAACTGGTTTTAAGTAGGTCTGACCGGCATGTATTACTGGCTCAATCCGTTAACCGTTTCTTGGTTTTATGAACCGTTTCTTCCTAAGTAATAGGCGATACCAGAAGCAAACTGAATCAAGGTTTATGTTGAAATCATATCCGTATTTCTTTGTACACAGCCTTTATCCACCTACACTCAATATTGAGCACTCTATCAACAATAATACTGTTTCATCAGGTTTCAAAGGGGTCTGGCTGGAAAGTCTATGAGAATGCGGCAGCTGCAATCACTCTTGAGTGATATTCAGTACTGTGCTACTCTCCAGTAATCAAAACATTACCCAAGTTCGGGATTTCTGTGATTTCAATTTACAAAGGAGTCCTCATGAGGTTATCGATGGAGTTTAACAGACGTTTACTATGTCTTCTCTCGAGGCGTTCGGACAATCTAAACCTTACTCACAAGCGGTCGTGGCTGAGGGTTTGCATAGGATAAGTCAATCATGTCTGATCGGAGGTCACTGACTCGATTGCCTCGTGTACACGTAGCCGGAGTTCTAGTTTCAGGTCTGGCAAATCTATGCACTGCTGACAAACCCTCACAAAAGTGAAACTCGAGTGTGCTGTTTTTTGAAGGGAACTGACCGAAGAACCGATCGGAATGGGACAGTTGCAATCTCGTTTGGTTGATGTACAGTTCACATAAGCCAAACTTGCCCAATGTTCACCAGCAAAGTTATAGGGTAGGAACAAGATAACCTAATCCTGTATCATTGAATTTAACATTTAAAGAGAATTGATTATTCTAATCAACTAGTGAGTCACAAGCGTTAAGCAACAGTGGTTAACACATCCACACACTTTATTCACATAATTCACACGTGAAGCTTTGTTATAAGTGAGGACCAGTTATGCTTTCTTGCCCCACAGCTGGAGGGTTTGTACGAACAGACAAGGAGGACAAAGAACTTGACTGCATACTCGAGTGGCAATCCTTTCTGCATCGAATAGCATTTGTTTTCTTGCCAGCTCCAAACGGTTGGCGGAAATTCATGAACTACAATTAGGCATCAGTTATGGTCATCTTCAAACTGTAAACGAATATTACGTAATTTCTTCCCTACCGTTGTACAAAGAGTATACGACTCAACTTTGTTGATGCTGCGCATTGCAAAGGTCTGCATAATCATCCTGTTGTAACACACCAGTGGCTGCTGTCATTTTTGGGAGCGATGTTTTCAGATAAGGGAGCTTCATGTTCTACAAGTAAAACAACATGCAGGTTTACGCTTCCGTTCGAATGATATAAATCTATTCGTGTACAAGTATAACCTCGTTCTGGTGGCTTCGACATGAAGCGGGCACCATAAATTTCCTCGTCGCTGCTCTTTCAGGTTCATATTTAAGAAGGGCAATGCGTTAACCGACTCTGTTTTAAAGGCAAGTTCCACAGAACTATTGGCTTGCCCTAATGATTGTACAATACTGGTTAGATCCCGGTTTGTCCACGCTCCTATTTATGACCTCCAACTGGCTAAGTGGTGAATACTCGGAAATCTTCAAGCTGTTTACAGTTGATTTTAAAACAGATTTGACAACAACGTTAATCTTGATAACTGTCAGACATTTTACTGTCAAAAAATGGATGTTTCTAAATAATTTTTGAAAACTTGGAATGGCCACCTGCATAATCTCGAATTTGGCATTGCAGAACAGAAGCGATAACTACAAGGTTTAGCTTAATCATACGTCCAACTAGTGAGTTTGAGTTAATTTAAATAATCGCAGTGAAAGAAAATGCATAGCATCGGTACACCAGTGATGCCATCAAGTTTAATGAGTGTTCCTTACAAATGTAGGTCAGTTTAGTAATTCGTCTCCGTTGGTGGAGTAGATGAAATGTCGGTCGACAATTGAACAACAAGAATGCGTAGCTTAATGGTGTGCATCAATGTATCAAGTAACACCTATGTAGCCCCATACCAAGAGCTCTGAGAATACCTATAAATTCCCATTCGAAACATCTCAAACAACTCAAAATGGAATCTTGCGTAAGGGATTTACAGTCTCTTCTTTTTTTTCAGTCTATGGAATCGAGTTGGGTGTACAATAGTAATATCATTTTACTCGTAGCAAAAATACTAGTTCCGTAATATGATCTATTGAAGAAGTTGGCACGATTTGATTAATTGGTTTGGGTCAACTATGTCATCCCTGGTCTCTCTCTTTCACTTGATGTATATTTGCTGTATGACAGCTAATAATGAACTAATGGGGTTTTGAATAACTCATCGTCTTTTTTAAAGCTTTCAGAGTACCTCAGTGTTTTGAATTTCACCTCGATTTTAATCATTCTTTCATAAGTGGTAGGCAACAAAACTGTGGTGAAAACTTGTTTCATTCACTGTTTATCGAAATCCTAGCATCTTAGACAATCAAGTAACGCAGCAGCCTAATGTCGTTTTAGAATACAACATCCGGATTGGAAAAAACATTTTTAGTGTCATATATTTCACTATTTTGCATTTAGTCAGTCAGATTGCAGCTCGTGACGTTGGACGTGCCACTGATACCAGTCCGTTATAGAATCAGATATCTCTTTCCGAGTATGAATAGCAGCTACCTATTGCAATTTTAAGTGATCGGTTGATTGTGGAAAATCGTATTTTGATAGTCATTCTTTTGGGCTGCACCTCATGTTTTCGCCATTCTTTTGTAAGTGATGAGCAGCAAAACATGAACTGCCACGATCATTCAGTCAATTAATCAGTGTGACCAGCTGCTCGGTAGACTCAGAACTTGTGTCATCAACCTAGCTAAGTTCGTTTGGGCAATGAATTGCTTGGTAAAAATAAGTGAGAAAACCCCGCTTCCAATCCGTAACAGTTTCCACTATCAAGTTTCTTCTTGAAATATTTTCCTGAAACGTGACTGCTTCGCCGCCATGAGTTTCTCGATGTTTTAAAGTTTTGCACTTCAACGCTATATTCTCGACTTCGGCACAAAGTCCGTTACGGCCGGTCAGTAGGAGTTCTGGTTTTTGTCACGATGTATGCACTCACCTATTAACCTACTTGTTCCTTATACTTCTACTAAATGAGTGGTAAACTAACTATGCTTGCTAAGTAATCAATCCCTCATGAATACGCTAACATTGAGCTGATACCAAATATACTGTGAAAGAATATCGGGCCAGGCAGAGTCTTTGATTATAAAAGGTAAAGACAATCTAACCGGTTTAAACATTAGTCTGGTATTTCTGTTGGTATATCATACACAAATCATTGAGTTGTATTCAAGATAAATGCGAATATCATGACAAAATTACTATTACTTTCATTATTTTGAGGCCACAGAAAAGCTATTACACTCGCTGGCAAAATAGTCCCTGCGCTTAACGGTCGACTAAAGACAAGTCAGTACCAAATTCAATTTGTTAATAATTTTAAACAAGATGAAATTAGTAAAATATACACATACTGATTCCCGACTCGTTTAATGGTTACATTAATGGTTGTCTTTGACAAGACACTAAACAAAAGACAGTACTAGCGTCAAACGGTGTTATTATAAAGCTGCCAAATTTATTCCTCGGTCATATTCCTCTTAATACTCAGACCTTAATCAGAACAAATAGCTTTCTCAAATTAGACGCTACGCGTCTCACTTAACTAATGTTTACATAAATTGTGAAAAGCAAAGTTGTAGAAAAATGCTCCAGTTCAAATCGAAGCATTCTGGAGGATTGTAATGCTGGGCTTCATATTTTTGAAATTATTACACAATTTTAAGACTGCTTGCTCGTAGCATTCTACGTTCGTATCCTGGTCTTCAGTTTCAAAAATTTGTTAGTTTTTGAATGCTCAACCCAGGAATGGTTTATCGCACAACTCAGACACTTCTCAACAAATGTTTCAGGTCACACACCATCACGTGACCGAGGAAAGAACATGTTTTTTATGCGACACTTATCAACAAAGTTGTAAATCGAACGTTAGTTTCATCAATACAAATGGTAATAGCTCATTCCCACCCCCTGCGAACTCAAGGCATTGTTTGATGACTTGATGGATTTCATACTAATTTTGCTAACAAACGAATCTATTGACCGAAATAAGGAGAACAAGCGCCGAGACAAAGCTGTCTGGAAAATAAGGAACTTACAATTATTCTTACTGGCCTACTTTCGTACACATGAATAACCGGTCTGTGTTTTACCGTTTCAATGTTCTTTGTGAAGGTGGGCTATTGATTTCGGATTGATAGCAGAATGAATTTTATCAAGAAAAGACGATTACACTGTAAGTACAACTTTACGGAACGCGTTGATTCAAGATGTGAACAGAACATCACCTTATAAGAGCTGAACTGTTACCCTAAATAACAAGTTACGCAAAATGTATTATAACCACAGATTAAAATCAAGTGAGGGAAATGAATAAATTAAATTTACAAATTATATTCTGTTGTCAGCGAAATCAACGCAATCATTGGCAGAAATGGAGTGTTACCCAAAGAAGTCCATTTTTCCTGAAAAATTCTAGACGTTTGAGAGAATAGTTGATCTGATAATGATACAAGACGTGGTTTGCTGAAACAACGTAATATTATTCAACTTAGTGCACCCTAATAAGTTCGTACTCGCTCAAAAACACGCTGACACGTATTAACCTGCCGTTGTTGAACAGATAGGTAGGATGTAGAATCTGCGACAAACGTTCGTTGGTATCAGCTCATGAAGTCGTCCAGAATTTCTGTTCATGGTCATAGTTCACAATTAGTGCCCACGCGTTTGATGCAAGTCGTTAACTTCTTCCACGTTATGTACATCTTGTTTCACTTGTTGCTGTGTATCTGCTTAGTCCCCGAGGCCTCAAGAGTGTTTGTAGAGAAGTGTCTATTCAATGATTTACTTTTTTGAAGTGATCAACGGTTGTTTACTCTGCTTGGCGTCACCAAGCGTTCGAGTTGAAATCGATGTAACCTTATGTGTTTTGAAAGTGTTTTTGATGCGTTAACAATTTTATTTATCTGGTTACAGTGCTGTGGTTTCTACGTAATTTTCATCAACCCTCAATCGACCATCAATAGTGACTCCAAGATCGATTGGCTGTCAGCACTCACACGCGTACTAAGTGTTCTAATGCGATCAAATTAGTATAGTTATTGAATTGTTTCATGTTCCACACGTTTCAAAAGTGGTAGCTAACTGAGTTGTACTGAAGAGTGATTTTATGTTAAAATATTACGAACAACCTGGATTATCAATTTTTAAGACCTTGAATTTGAACATACGGATTATTCGTAGTATTCCAAATCCTTGAAAGAGTTTTGGTGACCAAATCGTATACAGTACAACAGAAAAATGGTCGTCTCCGAATGGTGGCTACGATTTGCCAACACCCTTTGTAAAAGACACCATATCACTTGACATTCAGCCAGTCTAACAACACGTATCACGTGGGACACTTAAGTGGATACCTTTGAAATAAAATGACGATTTGAAACTGATCTGTTGAAGGGTACTTGTTAAATAACTTCGTAAATAAGTCAGATAAGTGGGTTTACACCCTAGGCATAATGTTTCAATGTCAACTATTCCGAATGAAGTCAGATAAATCTGTCCAGTGAATCTCCGTCCCTCTATATCCAAAACTTCACAGAGTGCATTCTTGCATGGAAGGCATTTCGACACAATTTTTCTGCCGATTGTCTCTATCTATTTAGGCACTGAACAAGGCATAAATGATTTTAGAGTGATACACATGTAATACACTGGTCATTACCAGAATGAACTGCTAACGAAGTCTTTTCGTGTCTTCTTTACAAACCGCATACGTGATCACACTTTTGTTCGCAAACCTGTGCATTCAAACATCCATTGTTCATGATTGGGTCACGACCGTACACAACTGAGCACGACATTTCGCTGGTGAGTTGAACAACACCACCTACGGTAAAACAATCTCATTTTACTAAGGTCAAGCATGAATATCAGTATTTACAACGAGCTGACTGAACCGCCGTTTAAATGTTCACCTACGTTAAGTCGACAGCTGAACTGAACTGAGAAGTTTTCTGTCGAACAGAAGCGGGTGGGTGCAGAGCATGTGAATATCTCAGTATCCTCAAACCATATTGAAAACCGCGAATTTCAAATTTTCTGGGATCTGAGGTCGACGAACAAAACCAGGACTGAGAAAACAAAAGATTCATCGCTGAATAAACTGAACTATGCATGATGATCAATTCAAGCAATCCCCCAGTGACAACTTTGTTCGCACACACCGCCTTCTTATTTGTCCCTGCAGATAATGAACAAAACTGTTAAAATTCTCTGGAAACCGGCAGAGTTATTTCATTAAACGAAAGTGGCAAAGTTGCTGCACCTTAAAAATAGTGAAATCAAGAACAACCTTTCTGTCAGAATCGAGGTACACATCATGGAAAAGAGTGAAAGAAACTAGTAGAAAACGAAGGACGTCAAAGAGATTGCAGAGAACTAGGGTTATTACGTTAAACCGAATTGTAGAACTAGCAGATAACTAGGCAGGGTGAGCAGACAAGTGAATTAAAAGTGTGCATACTCGAGTACGTAGCTTCAGACCGTGGTTACGGGCAGTCAGATTCAGGGTATCGAAATAATGCATTTTTAGTTTTTATGCGGAAGATAGTATGTAGTACAAGTTTTGACTTACTCTCCTAGCATATTTTGAGAGATGTGTTAAACAGAAGAATGGTGCCCCTTACGTTACAAATTTTTCCCAACCTGAATGCACATTGGTAGTTTTTGTTGAACACGCTTCTGTTCTCTGATTAGAAGACATCCAGCTGTGAATTGTTAAACCTTTGACTTGAGTTGAAACAGCATTAGGAACAGAATTTCCCGATGCAGCAAATGTCCTACTGGCTGCACTGCGAAGTCACGCCGAGAACTTGGAACTTTCATATGCGGACGTGGTCAAACAACTATCCTAATGCATCGTGTGGAGTCCACTAACTGATTTGATGGAATGACTGTTAGCAGAAAGTCTCGAGCAGTTCATGCTGGAATCTCACAACGATGTTAGTGGACCTGAAAATTCTGTTTGTGCTGAACTGTTTAACTGATATATGCGTCTAAAAATTAGTTGATTGTGAACGTTCTAGTCTGCGGGTAGATTTAAATCAACGACAATTTGGTGTACTTCTTTGGACAGAGAGAAATGGGAATTCAACAGAGTCCAGAAGTTAAAGACTAGCGTTCTTGGCAGGAAGTTTCAGTCCAGCTGGTAGAACACTCATCGGGTCTGAACATTCTGCTTTTGTCCACGGCTCAAGCCTACCTAAAGCGCAGATTCTTCATAATCGGATCTTCTCGGGATTATTAAACTCTGCAAAGCTACTTAATGTTATCGTTTTTACTTACTGTTCATATTGCCGTTTGCACTAGTAAACATATAAATTTGTGTGATTTGTGATCATCACAAAGACAGTGATAAAAACAATTATTCATCATGCGGCACAGGATAAAACTTTTGATCTGACCATCATTCCACTTAGCAGAAAATAAGGGCAGCCAAGTGCTAAAAAGAACAAACAGCTAATGTTTACACCAGTTGGCATTTCGATTCCATGATTGCCTGTGATTACCTCACAGTTGTACACAGGTTGGAATATGTTGTACCCAGGTTGGAAATTGCCCATTGAATGTAACACTACGGAAAGCAGCCAAGTCTAATTGGTTATGACATAAGTTTCATGTTACTAAAATGTATCAATACGTCACTGTTGCTACAATTGCCCCAGTCAAACCGCTAAATATACGAGATCAGCAGTGTAGTCTGTGCTGGAATACATGGGCATTCGTATATAAAACTCTATAAGTGAATAAGAATGTAGACGTTTCATTCATGTACTCCAGAAAATACATTGCGAAACTCAAAGTTCCGCAGCATTATCTGATTGCTCATAAGAAAGTTACCTACGATAATCAGTTTTGATTTTGTTTGAATTGTTCCCGACGTAAAAGGATACGTGTGAAATGAGTTTTCATCATTGATGGCATCCAGGACGGCTGGTTGTCAAGGTCAACTCCATCTACGAAAATAATATTGACAATATCGTTGCCAACGTGTCGTTTACGTTCAATCTGAAATGAGAGACATAAGAGAAATGTGAAAGTGATCAATACAAATATTATTTCTGTTGTGCTATGAAACTGGAATAGGTATGATCGAGTTATTCATAATAACTAGCAGCAAACATTAGTCATATTTCTACTCATGGTTCAATAACTTATATTTCCAATACCCCCAATGTATTTTCAAAAAACGTTAGAGAAGTAAAATTATTCTAACCAATCAAAATCCTCTAGCTTCAATTTATCCTACTCAGTAGTAATTTTGAAGCGTACACAAGGCTGTAAGCATGTTTTATTGATTTACAGTTCGTTAGAATTTTAGTGCACAAATACAGCGAACTAATTTATAAGAATGAGCTCCTGGTTGTTAACAAACTTTAAAGTGCAGTTAGTGCATTAGTGTACATCAAAGGCTATTCAGCTACACTTGACATGCGTCAACTGATCACGAATGTCGTTACCATAGTGACATCATTAGAGTATCCAAACTACCATGACTGATAGGACAAAACAGTCAGAACACAAAATCCGGTAAATGTAAGCAATTCGTATCAATCCGCTAGTAACAGTTCTACAATAAAATGGAAGGGTTTTTGTTGAGCAAACATCTAGAAAGATGGATAGTCAATCAGCGGACAGTATAGGTCATTAGGTCCAGATCATGGTCAAGTTCAAGGACTTAGCGGCCCATCTTAACCCTCTGTTTGATTATCAACCTTACTAGCTGTTCCTTATGTAAAACCCATCCAGGCTATTGTAAACTAGGTACTGACTAATCAATACGAAGTGTTTGCATATACCAGTTTTTGTGCTCACACTGCTTTGTTTGAAGGCAACTGAATTGGGGAACAAACCATATGATAGACAACTTCGGAACATTCTGCTGAGTTACACTCTGGGGAGACGGTCACACATTTTGAAAATCTGTAACCACGTATTAATTGATCCAACTAAACCACATCTGTTTATTTGCTTTTATCTAACTAACCTCAACATGTTTATCCAAATGAGTACCGAATGAGAACTCCATAGGTTTGCTGATTAATTATGAATCCATTTTCTTCGATGCAAGCGCAAACTAGACATGCTTAAACCTTCCGTCTGCCAACAAAACTTATTCGGCCATTTCGAACCGTCTCGGGAGTTCTCACCTGAGGGTTTCATCTTACAGTTATATTGTAAAAGACGTAGAACAGCTATCAACAGGTGCGCGCTCTGAAACCAATGTCTATTGAAATACACAACCATGATCCCATTAGTGTGTGGAACATCTACCTGCTATTTAGCTCATTGAGACTGTAAACAAGGCAAAAAAACGAGTGAACTGTATGAGCAGTGCCCAAGCTGTCGAGCACATCATAGAAACGAGGTAACAATATTTGCTGGCATTTGTGTGCTAAATGTTAAGCTCAAATTTGTGGTCTTCAGTTCAGTATTTTTAAAACAGGTTAGGAACACTTTAATCAATAAATTCAAAAACTGTTTGTTGTTGATTTTGCACCATATACCTGGTGTGATTACTGCTCTTAAGTTAGATCTCGTTCTGCGACTTTCCTGTTTGGCTGCGTTGTTTCGCACACATGAATGACAGCAGTCATCTAGGATCTATTTACTAAACGTCCAGTAATCAGCATCGTTGTGCCCTGGTGAGTGCGTGCATGTAGACGTGCCTGTCCGTGCGGCGAGCCCGTTTGCATGATTCATCGCTCATGACAAGCCCGGAACATCGCTTTTGTCCAATTGGGTTCGTCATGTGACCTTCCCGATCGGACAAGTGACCGTCAGCTTGCTCACGCTTCCGTTTGGACATGGTACAGTCTAGCGTTCTCACGGCACTGTTGTGCCCTCTCGCTGTCACAACACTATGGCTTGACCGACCTGTCTTCCACACACGATACGAAAATTCCAGTCTACCTGCTGCGGTGCGCGAGCTTTTTTGATGAATGTTTGAATTGTGGAGACAAGGCGGTTTTTTCTACTGCATTCTGCAAAGTTTCACCTTGTGTGCGTCATTGAATTATACCGAGTCAGGCTGTGTGATAGTTAGCCAATAAGTCTGCGCGTAGTTGACTCGAAATTTTAGCCCACTTATGAACAGTTTATAAGCGTCTTCCTTGGTCGCTGGAATTCAATTTGGTTGCTTACTGATTTGCACGTCATAAAGACCGCATACAACTATACTCTTGGTAAGCGGTTACTCTGCATATCAAACTTCAAACTTTCAATAGTTTTGAAACAGTTCTCAATGTTGTGATTCTGCATCTCCAAATCTCAACCACTTCTCCCTTGTAGCAACCATTATATCCGCAGCCGTGAGGGTTTTGAAGAAAACAAAACCGTGAACTGTGGTCTTCCTATGCCTTACGATAATGGCTTTCGACACATTGCGAAAGATAGTAGTTTTTTCTCGTGCAGTGTTAGTATTGTTAAAGTGATCGAAGTGTTTTTTTCACCCAGGTGGCGTGACTGAAATGGTGAGCTCTGTATCGGTGCGTAAATAGGTCATGTTCTCGTGTGTCCTTCAAAATATAACAAATTTTTGGATTTTCAAAAAGCACACAATTCAGAACGAAGAAAAAACTATCAGGTGATTTCGGGTGATAACACATTTTAGGGACAAAGACGATCAAATTTGGGTAAGAATTGCTAGAAAATTGACTAGTTCACTTTTGAACGTACTTGTTGTCTGTTCTCAGTAGAAAACGGTAACAGTGTGGAGACGTGAAACATAATTTCGTGGCCCTCATAAACCGTGTAGACGGACTCAAGTCCGGTCGTGTTAGCTAAATCACAAACGAGAACAAGGACAACTAATAAGTAACTGTTTTAACTGACGGTATACGATAGCAAAAAGCCACTTCTGGAAGCTGTGCTGCATTTCATGAGAGAATGTAGGAACCGTCATTCTTTTTGCCCTTGTCACTAATATTGTGTACATTTCCACTGTCAACTAGAGCGCGGTCTTCTGGTCAAAACATAAGCGACGTAGTCCGACTTGAAACAGTGCGCTGACTGTTTCCTTCAGACTTATGGGTACTCGAGTAATGAAAAATTGCCGGAGAGGTGATAATGAAACAGAACTATTAAATATATATTCAGAAATCCATCAGAAGACCTGCGCATCATGATCCGAAGTTAATGACAATACTACTTTTGACAAACTAGAAGTCATACCCTCACTATCACAAGGTTTAAAGAGTCTACTTAATATGGTTCGAAATTAAATTTTTGGGGAAGCGAGAGCCTTAGTACCATAATAATAGCCTCTTATCCTTCACAGCGCGCTATCGTTGAGAAACTAATTGATGACGCTTACACATCTTTTAACAAGGCCTCTGAATAAACAAAATTTGGAACGTTTATATACCACACCAGTAAGTCTGATTATCTTAAGACAATAATCATGGAAACAGTTTCCGGTGAAAAGAACTGAACATCCGTTTGAAAAGTAAAATCATTTAACAGAATCCAGTCATAGTTATGGTGGTAAATGATTGGTTCCGTTTTTCAGGTAAACGTGATCGCCGCCTGTAAGCGACCCGAAGGAATCTGTGGTGAAACGACACAACGCATCGAGTAAAGGTGGCACTTCTCAACTCTTAAGTTCCACTCAACCTACCAATATAGGCGGGGTAATTGACCACCTTTTGGGTAGAAGGTCTGGAAATGCAACTGTTAGCACAACAGGAGTGACTACTAAGAAACCACGGTGTTTATCAATCAAACGTACTAATGTAATGGTTTTTCTGTCGTTCGAAGAAAACATACTGTTGGTTGCGAATCAATGACCATCGATAGTGGCTGCTGAGCGATCGCTTTTGAAACTCACGTGTCAAACAATATTGTCGCGCTCATTCGATACTGACGTGATATCTCCAGTGCACTTGCGTTTCTGAATTTACAGTACCATTTGTGATCAACTCAGAGTCCCCATGGCCACTTGTTCATCTCTTGACAACCTGGAATGAACTTACAACCTCACTCACTTTGTAGGGTAGTTAAAGTGAAGACTTAGCACAATGTTGACCACTAGTTGCATACCCACTGGATTCCAAGGCATTGGAAGACTTGCTGAGGAATTCTCTGTAGAGAAGGTCGGCAGATTTAGGACACTTTACTAGGGTACTTGTTTCAAAATCCACTTTTGCGTACCAAACCTAGTGATTGATCATACGGATTGGATAAAGTGTAGGAAACTAAAGTAACCTGTGTTAATTTTTGCGGATATTTTGGGCCCTTCTTCACTTCCTCTTTTCGCCAGAAGTCTTCAACCGGGAGCATGTCAAAGTCACCAGTAGTGGATCGGTTAAGTGTGGAACGGACAATAAAACTGGCAGAACGGTTTCTAGGCGACCATGATACTTAGTAAAAACTAAACAAGGATCAACCGTTAGACATGTTATTGTATGACATATGGCAACCATGGAAACTCTGTGGAAATCTATAACGCCAATATCCGTACATAAATCTTTGTGTTATCGGTAGCACCACACGTGGAGTTACGACCAGAATTTATACAATAACCTTTGAAGGAAGGGATGACTTACACGTACAACGGTTATAATAAACGAACAAACAGGTTAATTTACCAGGGAGAGTGGATCAAACGTTTGAAAAACGCGGTCTGCAATCAATTGACTAACTGAACTCGGAGTTAGCGTAGTGAGTAACAGCGCCCAGTATTCTGCTCTCAGTACGCTACTGAGCTCTAGTCGGTTGTGTTTCATTCACTGGTAACGTTGTCAGCGATCTAATCGATTAATCAGTCTGGTTCAGTTTGGACAGGTGGTTGACAATCGATGCCGTTGGTTTGTTGCCACTTGGACGCAGTTGCCTCACAGCTAAATATTCTCAGACAAAATCAAAAGTTTTACTGGGGTAAACTCCCTAAAATATAAAGCTTATCAGTAAACTAGTATTTTGAATGTATTAACTTGTCCAGCTCTCTTAATAGTGAACCGTGCGCCTGAGGAAAATGAGGATAGAAAATAAACTTCACGAGTTGCGAAACTGTCAGTTGATTAACCTAATGGTGCTTTCGCTTGCCGTGTAAGGAAGAGATCAGCGTGGATAGCCGTTCTCGATTGCTTACTCTCACGTGCTGCAAATTATTCACCTATCTGTCCGTGGATTCTGGGTGTCACGCTGGTTGCATTTCTTTATATGGGTACGGTTCACTGAAAGTTCCAATCGGCCACCGTAATTTTTGGTTACTCACTTTTTGTATCCAAGCCACCTTTGAAATGATCCCAAGATTTCAAACGTATGCGGTCTCCTAGTAGACTGATAAATTGATCGAATTCTGGACTTCCGTGCTCTGAAAACCATGATGAAAAGTGAACAATGAAAAAGCCAACTAATCCCTCTTGTTCCCTTAATTCCTGTGCAGTTTTGTTGGTTTGTGCTAGATAATTGCTTCGAAGTGAGACACAACTAACAAGGCACTCGTGAGATTAACGGAGCAATGGGTATTGTGAAATTTGAAATGTTCTGATCTGTCAGACGACTATAGGTGATTGCGTTCGTTCATGTTATGTTTTATCTATTCATTTATAGTATCCAGAGAATACTGTTGTTTTAAACAGTAGACTTCGAGAATATTCAGCTGGCACTATGAGCCAATTTACTATTCATGTACTGTTTACAAACGATGGTATGCGTATTATGTCTAGGTATGATAGTACGAAATAACCAGTTCCAATATAGGTTAATTCCGCAGGCTTCCATCGCCTTATCACCGAATAATTAGTAATTTAGAAATAAACTGCACAAGTTGATCAGTAACTTAGTTGGCACTTATAACCGGACCTGTCGCAATTAAAGTTTGATTGTCACTCGTTCTGAGTACTTAAAGGCACATACCGACGACTGGCCAATATATTTTCATAACACCTCAAACTCTTCAGTTGTAAACAGTCAAGAAAACATTAGATGAATAGTGATTACCTAAACGTTAGCCGTGTTCAGTATATGCTTCGTACTGAACCATGCAGTATTTAGGTCTTGTAGAGATCTACCCAAAGTTTGTTGAACTAGTACTTCGCTCAACTAATTTGGTAAAGGCTCCCTGACTTCAGTTCCAAACGTTTTTTCTCTTTCATCAAAATACACCCTTTTACAATAATAAAAAGTTCAGAAGATTCAGCGTCATGTGAAATACCTTTGAAGCAAACTTTCAGTTCGAAATATAAGAAACCTACCTGTTTTCGAGATCAAGGATATCATCACTGTGTTGTGGAAGCTTCGCGATATAATGCAAAACCTCTGAATAGTCAACCAACATACAATATCTGAAGCGAAGTTTCTTAAACACTGTAATCGTCAACACAACTCTGATTGCTCTTTTTAAGCCAATGGGTTTATTGTGTTTTTTTGATAGCATGAACTTATAAATGAAAATTTGTGACTCCTGTGTTCAGAACCAGCGTAACTGATAAAGTTCGGTGATTTCTCTGTCGGTTTGTGATAAACCCAAATTTCAACAGGTCACAGTTAAGCATCTAAAACTAACATCTTGAGAAAGTAGGTTGCGTTCTTGGTGCGATTCCAAAAGCAGTGAGGGATTTGCTTGCATTTGAGTTGCTACCTTAGAAAGCTTCACTTGCGCAACATCGTTCATTGTTAGTTCCCATTTGAAGTAGTTTTGTATGTGAGCGACATTCTCTATCCAGAAAAACAAGCAGTTTTATCAAAACGTTTGTTTGCTCGTTCAAATTGGAACTAACCTTGCAAAATGAATTAGTATCTAGAACTGTATGATTGGACTGTCCTATTCGTGTGGACTAAAAGAATGCTGAAAACATCAATGAACTGCATAAGTACAATAAGACATCCATTTTTCATTTTGTCTTAACTAATGATTTAAAGTTCACTGGGGAACTGAGCCAACGTGACGTATATGGTTTGAAAAATAATACAGTGTTGAATCAGCCGACAATACGTTGACATGAAACCACTAACTGAACCGGTAGAGGGAATCAAAATGTAAGCCAGCTAACCTCTGTATTATCTATTGCAATAGTGACAAACATTCTCTTTATTTTAACTAACTCAAATCAGCCAGCAAGCTTAAATATAACAACTCACACATCTGTTGATCTCTTGTTGGAAGGTAGTCAGTTCATTTGTATGTATTGACTATAGACCTCATGGTCAGGGTTTACAAGAATATTTAATGTGTACAGTGTATCGATGCGTTCAATTTCATATTCCTTATGCCATTTTTCTTGAGCATAAGGACAACAGAAAACATTGTTGCTTAAGATTAACGGACCGAAAAGTGACCAATCAGCTGATAAGAACTTTATGCATTACGCAGTGACAATAGAAACTGGTCGTTTATAACTGGTTGTTGAACGTCAATTTGTCACCGATGTAATCTTTTCAAGTAATCTTTGCTACTTATGGTTTCGAGCACTGAAATGATCACTGTATAGCTAAAGTGTGTCAGCAAGCAACGCTAACGCTACAGATTCTATCCCACACTTCGGATCGTCGGGCAGGTCAGGTGGGTTTTAAATAACCATGGAGAAATTTATGTTGCTTTGCACAACCAGGAACACTAGATCAATACCAATTAAAATATAGAAGTAAGTAATATCTTATGAATGTGTGATTATAGCGGTGCATCCGAGGTTGACATCAACAGACTACGAGGTTCTCTTCTGTAATTAAATTTTCACAGTGTTCATCAAGTAGTTGAGTAAAATACAAAGCCTCAGTGAAATATGGTATTTCTATCCATTCTGAAAGGAACTTTTGTCTTTCGGTTTGATTTCGCAAGGTGTGATGACAATTCCATTCTTCTAATTTCCTCTACGTCTGTATGAACACCGTTCAGCAAAACAAAACGTGAAATACACGCTGTGCTCAAACTGGGCGCAATTTGGTGCAGTATAAACTACTAAAAAAAGGTGAGCAGCATAATGAGCTCCTTCTCATGACTTACTTTAATGTTACTCTCAGTGATTGCCTACAATTCTTTTCTTCTGCAAAACTGATGTTATTGGTAGAAAAATCTTCAGCTTATTGTAAACAAGTTCCTACTTGTGAGATATTGTTTTTTCCTTCGTACAGATTACTCTGACGGACCACAAGTCCATCACTTTTCTCTAAACAGCTAGTAGTTTCAAATAAGGCCATTCACCATATTTTATTTCTTAAAGTGCTTCATCACAGTTTATTGCAGTAAATTGTTTTACTAGTTTAAAGGGATTAGTTTATCCAGTAGCAAGCATCTCAAGGTGAAATTCCATCATTTAATTTTAAATACGAAATTAATCCAAACCTATTTCTTTTAGCTGTCGATTTTCGGGCGTTTTTCTTGTGTGAATATGGCGTCATATACTAGTTGGTTAAACTCACCATTGTTGTACATTTGTTCATCAGATGTCTGGCCTTCACGACAGTAAATGACGCCAAATTTGAAATTGACAGAACCCTGTAGACAAAGATAATTTTCTTTGATATTTTCAACTTCTGGTGAACGAACATCAAGTATACCACTTTCATTGATATGACTCCCGTGAGAAATAGAATGGTTGTTGGCTTAGTTGTGATGACAGACTTGAACGATTTCCTCTAACTTATTTATCACACAAAATTTTAACATAATCCTGTTTCTCACTGAAATTGTGCGCGACTCATATGTTGTGACAGACTTTTCAAGTGTATGCTATGGAAAAATATATAGTGATTTCATCAGTGTTAATATGTTGTGCTGCTCGGTACCGGCCCAGGAAGTCTATATTCTGCGACGGGGAGGTGTTCGCCCAAACAGTATGATTAAATTAGCTTGGATGAAATTGTTTCCCAAGTAACTCTTCTTATTTTTATTCGTGTAATAGAACTGAACACTGTGCGATAAAAATGTATGTGTTCAACCTAGGTGGACTACACAGACAAATGAGTACGCAACAAGATAAACACCGAAATTGACCAATACACTTGGGTATATCAGTACAGATAGACAACAGGTAAACTTTTGTGATTTGGTGATCTCCTATGTCGGTTGTGTTTTTGCTACGCCATTTGCAAACAGTTTTCGAAGGAGATAACTGTGGAAAGTCTGTTTTACAGAAGAAAATAGGTCCGGGACTGTTATTCAGACGAGGTTGACCTATAAACCTATGTGAACTTGAAAGCTAGGACCAGGTGCCGGCCATGTTCAAAAGTCAATGATGTGTTGAAAATTGACTGGACGCCATTTGTGTTTTCCGAAAATATTTTCTTACAATCTGTGAAGAACAGATGTTTCTGAGTTTAACAAATGCATGCACTTTCAGAATTTATCTTAAGGGGATCGTTAACTCACTGCTGAAAACAGATTCAATTTCAAGAGTTAGTATTGTTCTGTCAAGTGTGGTGGCAAATACGCTCACGTTAACCAAAGATCATTTACACGATGAGAAATTCTCATCAGTAATGCCTGTAATGGTTTATGTCGGTAACTTTATGTTGCCTATTTTGAATGTTTCCACGAAATTACTGCATAGTTTTCTTTCAAAGAAAACAACAGCTGAAGACCCTCGTGCAAATCCATGAAAACGTGGAAAACGATCATTCTAAAAATAAAATTATCCCTTTGCTTGTTGCAAAGTGATCCAAACCGATGATACGAGCTGTCTCCTATCAGCAATTAAACATCGTCTGTTGACCTATCTAATTTACATAGTGTCTGTTAAATAATCAAAGCTTGTGGTTCTCAACCCACAGCTGGATTATGGAAATTGTTAGCCAGTTCATTAAAATTGGCCAGGAAAAAGTGTTAATTGATATTTTCGAACGTTACAAACAAATCATGCGAACCATCACAAAGCAAAAAATGTTTCCACTACCCCCTGTGCAAGGAAACTATACAAAAATTGATCAACGATTCAAAACAGTATCTCCACGATGGAAATTCGGTGTGCCCTCAAATTGTTCAACCAGTTGCTAGGTGGCGGTGTTCCTGGCACTTTGAGTGTCTTGGACAAAATGAGAGAAATTCGGAGGGAGCTGGAAAATGTAAAGGTATTCATATCACGTGATTTGAGAAACAACCCGGAGGAGCTTAGGTAGTAATAAACGGAATGAAAAGGGCGCGAAGCACTGAAATATTTTTCAGTTTAGTTTGCAGCCGTTAAAATTCGAACACTAGCATGACTAAAGCTGCCTATTTTTGTGTTAATCACAGAAGTTAAGGCAAATAAATTAAGGTGTAACAATATGAATTTATGTATTTTTCAAGCAAGTGTATGAAGAGTACAGCCCGTCATATCCTGAAATTCAAAGAATCGGAGGAATGTAGAAAAATTAGTGTGTGCTTCATTTAATTACATGAGCTGAATACTACAAATGGATGGATACAAATTTGGCATTCCTTGCAAGTACACTTTGTTGTTCTGTCTGTTGCTAGCAAATGTACACGTGCCGACCTAATAGAATGTTCCAAGCCAGAATATAAGAAGTACCTTACACCAATAACAACGGGTGAAATAGTTGACCGGATTGATTACAAATTTTGTGCATCAAAAGTTCTCATCGACAAAATCCCCTTGATATTCTCTGACCATCTCACGGACCAAAACCATTGTCCGTTATAACCATGCATTATTTGTAAACTGCTGGGATGAATGAATGTCTCACTGATTATACAAGTTACCGTTAACTTTAGACTAAGGCGACGGAACAAATCATTCAGAGCAAACGTTTACACGCATTTCTGGTGTTTCATTGTTTGCGCACTTGTGTAGAAAAGATCAACTTTTCCGCTCTATCGTGGTCGATAACTTGAAGTAGACTTGGGATATTTTGTTAAAATATTTTAACTGTTGCGTATACTATGGTGGTAATAGAAAACAGACACATACATTGTAAACCTGAATTTGCTAAGCATCACTCATTTACTGTGTAGCTTGTTCATACACTGTTTTTCTGAATGAATACAGTGGATCCGAATGTCCAGTTTAGAACCGCCAGAGTCATGAGGATTGATGAAACACCTATACTAACCGGTGTGAATGAGTTGCACATCAAGTGTAAATAAACAGCCTCACCACACGCGTGATGGCCAAACACATAGGACCTTCTCTTCTGAACTCAAACGGTTGTAGGTTCGACGATTGGTTCAGACTATCTGCATCGGATCAGTGAAAAACAAGGACGGCTTGAAGTAGTTGTTCCCGGAAATAATTGTAAATCGGTCAACAGCTCAGCGTGAAATGTATTGTGTTGTGTTGTATTTCGCATCTCATCTGTTACTACGGCTAAATTAATGCGATCAATATGTAGCGAGTAGACATAGCAACAGTTACGAAGATTGTGGACGAGACGTAAAGTTGTCCGATTCTCAGCAAATGTTGTGTGTTTTAGCCTGAGCATTTACTGCCCTATCAAACTGTACGGTTTCCATCTTGTCGCCATCAACAAACCAGGAGTGAGACAGAAGAAGCATAGTCTTGTACTTTCAACGGAAACCATTATTTCTTCGTTTGTCAAGAATCAGGACAGGTGTGTTACAACACTAAAGTTTATAGGAAATCGGGGCAAAAATTTTAGGATGTAAACACCGTCTAGACTCAGTTTTCTTGTGGTATATTTTTGTAAACAGAGAGCCATTTATATCTTTGTGTAGCAAAACGTTAAGAAATGCAAGTTCATTATCCATTTTGGTTGCAATCTCGAATTTAACGATTTTGTGCAAAGAGTTCCACTGGTCGTGCGATTGTTTTAATTGAGCTTGTGAATTGAAAATAGCGAAAATATCGTCTACAGGTTCACGATAAAATTGCGTATGCCGCACTGTTGCTTCAGCCTTCTGATCAAGATAGCCCATGGAGATGTCTGTTGGTAACGATCCTAGTGCACTGCCCATTGCATAGACGAAGTAGGTTGCACAACTCGTCCGAAGTGAGCCTCAATTGAATATTACCAAAACTTGCATAGTCATAAAGGACTTCTATCGGTTTACTAATTTAAATATTAGTGAATGAAGAAGGTGAAACAAAAAACGTCTTTACCTTATGCTTCATACTGACATCTAAGATCATATTCGCAAACTGAAATGTGTCCTTCAGGTCATGACAGCTAATTTTTGATGGTACTAGCTCGATAGTTTTTGCAAACCACTAAGCAAATAGGCGATAAGTTGAGTTAACCATTGATGAAGTTTGTTTAAGCGGAACGCACTCTTTGTACGTTTTTGATAGGCCGTAGATACATAGGGTCATCGAGGTTATAGGCGTTAGTCGTACCTAAGTTTTCTGATCGATGGCGCTTTTCATACACAACTCTTTCAACGCTTTCATGATGGTCCGTAAATCTTCATAACTGCACCGCTTTGCTCAATACCTGTGAAATTTTGAGTTGGCAAACAGTATAAATTATATTCTCCAACACTTATCTGAAGGAAGCATAATAGTCTTCTTGTTTCCTTTCAGTAATTGCAAAGTGCTGGCATGTGATTTTGTGAGCAGACAACGCTGACGGAACAAAGTGTGTTGATACTGATGCGACAAATCAACGCGTCTGGCTTTAAGCAAAATGGTTTCTTAAAGACTGGAGGCTTCTATGCATTCAAGCTGATCAAGCAGTTCAAAATCGCACCTATCTGCAAGAGCGCATAAAACGATTACCCAACAAACTAGCGACTGACAATCTTGCTTCCGCTAGTCTTTAAACTAATGGGGAGCTCACTGAATGACTCTCTCCGGGCCAAAGTTGAACAACTCCGACGTATCACCAAGACGAAACACGAATCACACAATCTACGCGTGCATTACGAGACTCGTGCATCACGAAGCTGCTGATTGCTCGTGATGTTTCGACAAAAGCTGCCGATGCGGGACTGACCATAAACTTGTAGCTCGGTTGTGTTGTTTGCAAGGTGTAGGCAACTTGATGCTGAATGTTTGAATATGGACGTAGTCATTTTCAGTAGTTAGGTCCCTTCCCGTCCCCTTCTTTTTCCTTCTCTCTTTCTATATAGGGTTTGCTGTTTCTTCATGGTTGTGTGGCAGTTAAGCATTAGTGTTAACCACTGATGTATTGCTGTCTATGATGATGATGATGACCATGAACATTGCTTATCCGAACGTTCGACAGGGTCGATCACTCCGTCTTGATGTGGAGACTAGATAGATAATACCTCTATTGGCGTCTACTCACATGGCTAGAGGATTGCATGATTGAACGTAGCTCCAACGTTGAGGTGAATGGACATGCCATAGTGGTTCCTAGCTAACAGCGGCATTCCGCAACGATTAATATTAAGACCCTGTTGTTCAGTCTCTTCATTATTGAGCTACCCAGTATGGTCAAACCGTCAGTGTTGCTCTACAGCGATGATGCAAATCAGTGGTGAGTTCTAGAGTACCTGGAAGATGTGACAATCTTACAAAACGATTTGAGCTGTCTAAATCAGTGGTTTGTGGATAACAACTTGCCGTTAGATGTCAACATGTGTAAGATCATGCACGTTCGCCTTCAAAATCGCACGAGTTATTAGCTTGACCACACAAAGCTCATCCTGTTAATAGGCGGACATAACCTACAGGGACCATGGCGGCGGGGGGTTTGAATCTGTTCACAAATTGTACTTCCATGGCTGGAAGAGTACAACTAACACTGAACATGTTGAGGATAATTTGTGGAAGCCCTCACCTAGAAGAATGTTTCACTATGTTCCTTCCATATTCATCCAAACGTCTGTCGTCCTCATTAAAATTACGTGACACTTATTGGGCCAGTCAAATGAGTATTGGACTCAGGACATCTTGTATTCGGTAAGACTGGCAGAATTAGTTCGACTCACAACGACTTACGGACACTTCATGGGGGACAATCCTAAACTACAACATATCCAACAATCCGAATCATTCATTAGCACATTTCTTCCCACCGTGTAAGTGGTCACTCGCGGGACCTGAGCGGTGGAACAGACGGGTTACTCTGAAGAAATAACTGCTTCACTGTTAAGATCTGTTCACATTGGGCCGCATTGCCCAACTCTGTGACCATGACTGAACCAGTTGAGTTTAAAAGTGACACTCGATCGGCACATACGTGAGAGAAAACTTGCACTCCTAACCAATTTACTAGCTCGTTCTAATGTGTCATCAGCCGCGCGTGTTTGGCTGAATGTTGTTCCGCTGTGTTTCAGTGTTGGTTGCTGGAATGATTACGGTCAGCAGCTTCCTTGGCTTCGTTCATTTTTCCGTTGCACCCATGAACCATCCCATGCAAACGTTACCGATCAACACAGAGACCGAATCGTACAGGCAAAGATTACTCTTCTTCGTGTAAAAACCTACTAACGTGTGAAACTTTGGATCATGGATATCCTAACGTGGTGACAGCATGAAGCCGAAACGAGAAAAAAATCTCTTCACTGTCAACATTTGACAACTCTGCAATTCACATACCTCACTCAATGGAGAGAAGAAGCGATCGCTTTCAAAGTAGTTTATCATGTATCACAAGTAGTTTTAAGGCGAACATTTGTGAGGTTGACAGATTAGGAGTACGCGATTCATCTCGTAAAACTTGGTTACAGTCTTCGACTCTCAGCGGTTTCTGTTACCACCTGACTTGCGTTACAAATGGAACAGTGCTGTGTATTCTATCTAGCATTTGCGGAAAAGCATATAACACAGAAGGACATTTTGCCTGACCAATTGTCTTCTTGGTGTACTCATTTCATTGTTATGAAGGAGGTGAGTGGCAATCTTGCATTACATACAACAGGGTCATCTTCCGTTTCTGAGGCCAGAGGTAGATATACACTGACCGAAACCTTTGTTCAAATGCAACAGGTGTCAGAGTCTCTGAGGGGTGTTCGGTTTGCAGTGGTGGTTATATACTTTTGGTCATCAATTAACGGCTTACGACGACAATCTGCACCTGACCAAATATTCGGCTGTATAGGCATAATGTTACCATTTGATCAGCTGTCTTTTCACATAATCGTCTAAAAGGTTCAATAAAGCTACCATAACTAGCTCGAATCGGTCTAGTAAAGATATATGACGTAACATGTTAGCGGCAAGTGAATAAGCGTAGTAGTTAAGTTCACACACAAGCAATATGAACGTTATTTTTTCTGATAAAAAACTGAAATATAGTTGTTCATCTTTTTTGGTCACTTGTGGGTCTACCGTTTCAATGCAGATTGTTAAAAATCAACAGTATTTCCGTCAGAATTACTCAACCACAACACCTGAACTGACGAGCGTCAATGTGATTTTCGGACAGCATGCAGTTACTTGTAAGCAGGTGGCAAGTAAATAAGTGTTATAACAAAATTAACGAACAAAGCGATTTAATTACAAGTTGAACACTGAACTGTTGGATATGATTGTTTACATGAAAAACATTGCATACAAACTGAAACTGGACAGTAATTAAGAATAGTCATCTGTAAGACATTAAAAGGTATCCATAGAAACATTCCACCTGAAGAAATTAAGCACACCAATCCTTTAGCGTGTCATCTCTTTATTGATTACATCATTTTCTCAACAACTGCAATTTATAGCAAAACGAAATGCCTCCATCTCTGTTTGTCGCAACACCGGCTTGTTCCAAATTATCAAGTTATGGCATAATTTTGCTTTCTATACAGTGAGTTTAATTACCTGAAATAATTGAAAATTCCTTCCTTATGACTTATATATGGATGTGATATTTTGAAAACCAGTTTAATCACAAGTCTTTGGAAAAACTGGGACGTTGTAATTACATTTGAAAGCGTTCCCGATCAAACATGCAATCACCAAACAGGCTGAAACTGAACGATATCAATAAGCCACTTGATGCCATTTGCTGTGCTTGGGTTTAACTATTCCGCTTCACCTTCTTCACGATTCACATTAAGACATCTCTTCGTTGAAAGTAAGTCCAATTGATGTTGTCCACTTTCAACTGTTATCAAAAATGATTATTTTTTGATCACTGTTTCTAGGATCCCTACTTTCAGCATCTTAGTGAAAATATCACTGGTAATAATGGAATATAACCACATTTGAGAGGAATTTTACTTTCGTACGATATCAATACTCCGACTGACTCACTGTGCTATAAGAGTTAGCCCAATCAGTATTTTAGCAGGACTGTCGACTTGTATGTTTCAGTGTCATGCTACCAAACTACAATTAGTTGGGATCACCGTGATGCTGCCAGTTAATATAACAGTCCCTTTACGGATGTTCCCTCTCTTATTTTTAGAGGGGTGGAGGGGTAAACTTTTATTAACCGTGGTGGATTTGATAAGTACGCGTATTGAGAGAATGGAAGTTATTATTGCAAGATGTAGTCACCCGCCACCGAATACGTCATGCACGTCCACCTTGTACATCAGAAAAAAAAGCGTGTTTTCGGAACTGTTCAAAACAAGACATTTTATCAAGATCTAAATCTTTGCTGACACTTTTTAAACGTTTTGTCTTAACTACAGATTGGCGTGCGTGAGACCCTTGTTGTTTTACTTAAAGATTGGGTAAGCCACTCTATTTTGGTGGGAGCGTGAATATAAGAGATCAAGATTGCTTAAATTGTTTCCAGGTTATCAAAGTAAATGAATGATTGTTGGTGCAGGAAACACACCTCCAACTCGAGAAAAAATGAAGGTCTCCAAACCACCGAGTAGTAAAGGAACAGCCGTCAGAAGACGTGTACGACATAAAAGCGATGAAGTGACTTGAGCTAACAAAAGCCAGTGGTGACAAAGAAAAAACTGGCAAGTTATACCCGCACTTCATTACCTTCAAAAAACCTATTAAGCTTGAGGAATTGTGGTTAATTCGCCGTTTCCTAAGTACGCCATCTTTCCTGATTTGCATTAGGTTAGGATTATGGTAACTGGTAAACCTGATTAATGTGTAATCCAATCGGATTTGATAATTTATACCCAATTCCTACTTTGTCAATTTTTGTGATTCAGAACCCACTTTAATGCTTAAGATATACCGGTCATTTAATCACTCGTTTTGATATACGGCCTACTCAAGCGATTGACTTTTGTCCAGCTAGTGGATTGGCATTAGTCGGTATAGAGCGTTTACTCACTTTGTTTGTCCATTAGATTGCTCCGCTGCGTAACGATACTGTGTGTACGCATGCATAAACACATGTGACAAAACGAATTGAACAGCAAACAAACAGCAACAACACACATACCTAACAAAGTTTGTTGCAATAACTGCAACTGAGTTGAGTTGAACCGATAAACATTTCCTAACCTCGACTGAAAGCCACATACGTATCATATTTGTTGTACAGTGTCATGGCAAATCAACATTATCAATTATTAACTGTGACCAGTGACTACGTTTTAATGTTTGAAAATTACCTTGCCGAAAAGGTCAGTTAGCAAAATATGATAAATAGCATTAATTCTATGCAACCGAAGAGTTGGATATACATTTTAACATTGTTGAGTACGACCTAGCATTTAAAACTGTAAACAATGGAGTGTGATTATTCATCAGTTTATGTATTTACTTAAAAGATGTCGGCCTGACTGGAGAATGGCTCATACGGGGCTAACCGCTGATTAAGTAACCTACTGCGTTATGTTGAGTTGTAATGATCATATCGTCGCAATTCATGAGGTGTAAGACGTAAAATGCATTTTCACAAACCCACTACCCTGTTCCAAGTCTTAGTCAATACGCCTTATGACATTTGAAATGTAAGCTTGTCTAATGAACATGATAACACTTCGCTAGCGTCAATTATTGCTCAAATTTATTCGTCCTCGAAAAACTTGACAAGTTTTTGCTTATGATGATCAAGCCCTCATTATTTCCCGTAATGTATACAAATACTCACTTCTTGTTCCTCTAGAGTTAGTGCTTCTTTCTGAACTTGAAAATTGAGTACTTCCTTTGGGCCTTTTTCGATTCGTTGCAGGTCAAAAAAGCTGTTTGTAATTGATAACAAAATACGTGTTAGTGTTGTGCATAATCTAACAATTTACAAAAATCACAAAATCGTTTATGTGCATACAGAAAAATTATTCACTGAGCCTTTACAACTAAATTAATGTTGTCACACGGTAAAAGTAGTTCAAAAGCAACATCACTCAGTCTTCCCAATGGTGTTCTAATTTCTGGAAACATCTATTGATCAATCGTAATGTAATGATATCTACAACAGCCTTAGTAATTATTGGAAGCAGGAAGTTGTACAAAATTGTTTGCGTGAAGAAATGATTCAAGGGTGAACACATATTTTAATGAACTCTGCGAAGTTTTTGAAGCCTTTATACCGTTTTGAAAATTCCTATATATATAAACACATGAGTATGACTAAGTGAGGATGATTGTCCTAAGACTGTGCTAGTGATTCCAAGAACTCTCACTCGTTTACACGTGAATTACGTAGTTTCCAGTATGCTCACAATCTTAGTTGAAAAACTTTGAAACAACACGTTTAAAAAGCACCTGAAATTAATCTTTTTGTCTAATAAATATTTGACAGCCATACAAACGAAACACGTAACAGTATTATGTGTAAGATAAGTATCAGAAAATCCATTGTTTTAGATAACTCCGTTGATATATACAAAACTCCATTTGGCTGACACTTAGACGAGGATCAGCTTGCCATACCCTTCTTTCCGATGTATCCCTGGTGTGCACCTGCAGGCAACATAACGTTATTGTCCGATTGCTTGTGAACTTTCAGCTTACCATCGGAGCATCTAGCATAGAGCTGGCTCAGTGCTAAGTGACGTCATGTTACCTATTCGTACGCTTCACTTCATCCCGTTTAATTTTCAAGTGTGATACAACCAATATTTTCTAAATTGCCAATTAAAACAAGAAGAGAAACGAAGGGGTATTTGACTTTTGTTATTTCGCACTATTATACTAAAAGAACAATTTAAACCCTGATGTTCAAGATTGACTGGGGTGCTGAAGAAACTGCAGCTCTCAAGTCATTGTTCTTGCTTCTCACAGAGTAGTTCCACGCGTCCTTTTCGCAATCAAGTTTTAAAAAGGTGGGCAGTTTTCGAATTGACAAGTCTAATATAATTGAAGTTGCTCAACGTTATCTATCCCACTACACTTACACTTGAACCAGACAGTACTGGTATGCACAATCCTGTGTCGGTCAAAGATGGAACGTTTCACCTTTCATAGGTGAATTATTTAAGTGTGGCAATTTTTTTTGCTAAACTATGGTAAGCCTAATCTGAGTCCATCGTAAACCATGTATCTGTTAACACAAGATAGGATTGGATGGGTGAGGCCAACACGTTTTTTCATATCGTCCGCTCAATTTCCGTACAGTAGCAATCAAAAGATATTTTACTGCTGATCGTTTTTTTCCAGATTTTTATTCTCAGGGCACCAAGTCCTTTTATGTCTGGCCAAGTGGAGCAAACAAAGTCATAGAGTTTTCTAGAATGGTTAATTCAGTTAACCGATCCTCGTATGATGGTTTCTCTAAAACCGCAGACATTCGTTGTTTCCGGCTAACTTAAGCCGGGTTGCAGATAAGCATCCGGAATTTGCATGGAAGCTCGTGCTCATTGCAAACAGCACGGTCACATCCTGCTTCTGATAGGGAAGACCAAAGCAAGTGGGCGACAGTCCATTAGTCACTATTTTTAAATGTTACGTCGACAGTAACTTAGGCACGCGTCAAAGGAATGTTGCGCAATTTTGCCAACTGTATCATTGGCAAACTGTCGAATGACACACGATGAATTACTTCATTAATAGGTACTGTTTTTAAAAGTATTAACAATCTGGTGTGAATCAAATATTTCAATGTGATCAAAAACTGAGTCAGCTGAACATGCAAAATAAACAACGTTTCCCCATTCTTGACCATAGCTGTATTTTTACAAACCAAGCAACAAATATATGTTCGTTTAAATCAACCCGGAAATAATCGAAATGATGGTTACTGACTCTTAGTTAGGAATTTAGAATATACTATGCTAACATTGTTACCATTCATTTTACGATTTGAAATTTAGACACGCATCTTAAAAAGCCTTCTCCAAAGAAGGTTATTAGACTCGTGCCTCCGTACCCTCGTGGCTTCTCAGTGACGCACATTCATATCACTTGCAACTCCAGTCTACTTTTTGTTATAGCATGCGCGCTGACTACCGTATCGCGACATAACTTGCAACCTCACATAGTTGTAAACTGTGATCAGATTGTTCTTTCATCTCTTCTCATTTTCAGTCCGAAATCACCCAAATCAGATGTATAAATCAGTTCGATCTAGTTTAAATTAATGCGAATTTAGCAACAATTAACACGGCTACATGCCGAAAACATTGGCCAGGTTTTCAACTCCGCCTACTGAAAGAGGTGTGCACTATTGGTATAATGTGAATGGAGAAAAATGTGATTTTATTGTTTTTTTTTTCACAATAGAGTGGCACGATGTATGCATCAAAGCTCATTTATTCGTGATTGATGTGCTTGATAAATACGCTTGTTGTATCTGATTTGGAAGGCACTTTTAAACAGCCCATAGTTATATCTCACGAAATTAATACAGATTTTACGCAGTATCAAAAATATTCCATCGAGACATCACGGAATTACAAACCTGGTTAACTTTTATAGGCATGTGCTGAATACTATCGGAATAATTATTTTGAAGCTAGTTTAGTCAATCATCACTAGTTCGCCTACTCACTTCAGGACCTTCTTGGCGGTCAACGAATTTGTTGGATTGTATGAAATACATAGTTTCTGACTTCCCTGAAACACAAAGTAAACAAGTTTGACGGAATGAAAATCAACACATAAAAATTGACATGGATTTACCACAGTTGCTGTTGCATGGAAAACTCACTGTTTTCCGCCATAAAATTGATCGATATTGACTTATTCCATAAGTTTGTACATCAGTTTTGGCTACCGCCAACAGGAAAGGATCGCGTTCCGTTACGTACCCGCAATAAAGCTGGTGATCTGCAAAAAAGTTGAACCCGCTTGACGTAACTAGACTGATTGTAGACTTAATCACAGAATGAATAAAATGCACACAGTTTCTTCTACACTATAGACTTTTTATCGGTTTTATCTCAATAAACTAGTGAGCCTGTTGTGTTTCAGTGATTTGCGTGAGTTTGCTCTAAAACATATCTTCAATAAGACCAACGGTTTAAATAAAATGTTCGGTTTTCATAGTTCAACTTGTTAAATTTCTGTGACAACTGTTTTCTGCTACTGCGATAGTTGAAACCATTGCTTCGTTGGTTTCCTAGCTCAAACTTACAAAAAACACTTGCTCCTTTCTTGCCAATCATCAGATTTAGGTCAATAGGATCGTCCAAGCTCTAGATCTTTACGACTCTACAGAAGGAATTTGTCTCACAAAAAACCATACTTGTAAATACACCCGCACTTAATTATGAACATTATAACCGTATTTTGGCACCTGATATAAAACCTGCCAACGGTTAGAAAAATATATCGCTTTGTACAGTTGCACTGATAGACCGTTTTTAACACAAACGGACTGATTTTGAAATAACGTCACAAATACTGTCAATTCCTACACAGCTCGTAAATCAAAGATGTTTAGAAAAGGATTCAGTATACTGCGTGGGACATTTGTTATAAATTGTAAGTTACTGTAGTCGAAACAGGGAACTTTCATTACGACGAACCTTGCATTTGATTCGTACTGAAAACGTATTCGGGTTCAAAATTCAAAATCTTCAGAATTCGGGAGCGTTTACTCCAGATTGATGTTTCTCTCTCATGTTAGTAACAGACAAACCAAAATGTATACGCAAAACGAATCCTGTTTTCAAGATTTGCTACCTGCATCCTGTAGCTGTCTAGATCAGTGATCATTCGTCAATAACCATTAGAAAATTTTTAAAGTAGTACCACTTTTGGCACTCAGTATGTTTCTTAAACTATGCGAACTGTTTGACATTGAATTTGACGTGAAATATTTTTTGTTGCAAGCCCCGACTTCGTATTTGTGAACATGTTCAGAAAAATCTTCAGAGCTGAACGATTTAAAGATTGACTTGAAACACATATGCCTGAAAATATATGATTATTTCTTTTAAACAAATAGAGCGGTTGAAAGTTTTCAATAGTTGTTATATCACACTCTGTCACTGCGGTTAATGCGGTAAACGTAAACAATGCTCGCTAATTCAATTTGTTTGCAACAAGCTAATCTGCATTCTACGGTTTTTTCGGAGCATTCACTTAAAATAACCAAAATTTTGTACAGATGACTATTGTTTGACAGATATTCACGGGATCCTTCTGATTGCTATTTCTGCTATACGACAGCTAATACTTGACGTGCCCGTGGATAGTTCTCTACTCGTATTGTAAAATACTCACATTTTCCAAGAAAATATTTGAAATACCACCTAGTTTCTCGTTCCGGATTTTCCAAATGAACAGCAGGAGAACATTGTTTGAGTGAGGAACTACTCGCTCCACCCGGAGCATATGGGTATAGATCAAACAGAAAGTAGTCCTCCGTTGGGTGCGTGGATTCCGCATGGCTGGTCACCAAGGAAGCGTTCTCGCCAGTCACATTTACTTTTGTCAGAGGTGATGTCAACGGAACAATGGAAGTAGATGAATTACAGTCCGATGCATCCGTCAAAGGTCCATCGGTTACTGAATGTATCTCCACACTTTCTTGTTCTTTCTTATGTATGGCATTGACTTCACCATCCGATAGCGACGATAATGCAACTTGAGAGTTTTCGTCCACTGGACTCTCATTAGAATTTCGTGGTTCACGAATCTTTCTGCTCCAGTCATAAAGTGGAATTTCAGATCGAAAACGCCCGGCATTGTTAACATATCCTTGTGCGTCCGATCCAGATATGTCGTCCAGCATGTGAGCCTAAGCAGAGTTAATGGAAATAACTTCGCTTAATCGTATATGAACTACAAAATGAATGACTTACAAAAAGAGTGGTTCAAGCTTTTCACGACACTTTTCAGAGTATAAACACAATCTCCTTGAGCAGGACTTGATAAGCACTGAGTTGTAAATCGCGTGAATAATCAATACTCGCAAACTAAGGCTGACTAGCTGATGGAATAAGTAGGCAGTGGATTACGTTGGTTCACAAGTATGGGTCAGAGAGAAGGATCTGTGATGGAAGTTGGAAGTCACTATTACTCCTTGGGAGAGAGGATGTGCGTCTGCCTGTCCGTAAACACTAGGGCTACGAGATGATCGGAAGTCCAGCAATTCAAAGCCTACAGAATGGACAATATTAAATCCCAATGACAGGCTTCGGAGTCCGAGATACAAACACACCCCATTGCGAACGACATGCAAGCGAGTTAAAGAGAACAGACACACAAAAGCGAGCCATCAATGAAAAGCCCGAGTTATTGCTCCGCAAAACATGTTTTTGAGTCGGTCGAATGATTGGTTTTTGGGCGGCGCATAAACCAACATGGAACAGAACTGAATGAACTGATATTATCTGCATACAACATAATTTGTACTTTTATTTGAAGATTAAATTAGCCTGAATTGTAGACATTGGCCTAACTGATTTCCTTCAAGTTTTGTTGTTTTGTGGATATGCGGGAAAGAATACTGAGAAAATGGAACAGTATACGCCGTGTGCAAATTACTGATAATACATGAGAACCACAAATACCAGTAGTTCCGAATTTGCCAATAAAGAGGAATAACTGAACAAAACCGAAGAGTAAAAAACTAAAGAAATGAAAGTTGGACGGCAACGTATGGAACCGTCCGGTGTGGCAATTGAATTCCATGAGTAGTAGCAACAGATTGTGATGCACATAAGTTGAAACTCAATAGAAAAACGTATTGATTAGTTGTTTGTCTAGCTGTTCTCTGCAGCTCACCCATAATAATTTCGTTTCGCTACGAATGTTTATCCGGTCGATCAGGAACATCGGTGCATCAAAATACAAAAACTGACCCATTATATTGATGGGCAGAGCATTATCGGATACTTCGCACAAATGATGGGATGTATTCAATGGATGTGTGGAAATCAGGGTGAACATTGAAGATAGGTAAGCGATCGAATTGCCGCAAAAACGGCGCTCCTCTGGCGTCAGAAAACTGCTTGTACAATCTAAGCAAAAGCGTTTTCTGCAGCATACAGACGGCATACAACCAGGTTGATTCTTTTTTTTGTACAAAAGCAGAGCTCCTGGTAACCTCTGCCCGTGATTATAAAGATATAATTGTTAAGGATTCCACCAGATAGTTGTCGACTCTTGCTACACCTATTGATGACTCAGTGTTGTGACGTTTAAATGATCATCATAGAGCCATACACAATTTTTAAGTTTGTGCAACCTCCGGGAAAGTTCAAGTGAAAGGAGATTAAGCTTCAGATGTTCGTGTCATTTGGTTTTGTTAATAACCTCTCTGATGACCTAGATTCTGACGTTTGACTGGGTGTGTTTCTTATCCTTGTGTTAAGTTCACTTCGAGATAACATGGAAAGCATTTACGATTGGTTTTGTTAGTCGTGTGAGACAACGAGTTCAGGATTCATGTCGACAACTTTGCTATTCAACGTAATGGGCTAGACTGAGCAAACTTGGTCATATAATTAGGCTCTACGGGGGCGCCGAGATGAGCAGTAGTCATTGTTCATTGCAGCCACCAACTTATTTTTGTCTCAGCGCGAGACCAAAAGTGAGAAATACTAAAACGTATAATGAGGATGATCGGTGTACTAGTACAGAATAGGACGAAACAAGACATGAAGCTTTCAGTCTACATTTTAAGACAGTGTACACAATCCGGGAGAGACGTTCACACTTGAACAATGGAACGTGACTAGGCGGTTGATGGTGCTGTATAATCCTGACTTAACTACTTACTACAGTTTGGTAAGGTACGAACAAATTGGGGTTTCAAGGTACAAACCAAAGAACGTTGAAAAATAAAGGTTGTTGCGATACAAGGTTACCAATAGACCTACAAAAATAAGGCAGTCTGGTAGCCACTTGATTTTGATATGTCTGACTATCTGGATGTCAGAGAGAACAACCTTGTATTTCATTTTGTATTTTTCACACTGAGTAGTTAATGATATGAGCTAAACCATATTTCACAAAGGAATTCAATTCATACGTTGTGGAAATTGATTTAATTTCGTCCACATATTTCACAATCAGATAAGCCTGTGGACAAATTATGGCATCCTGTGAATCCAACTGTTCGCCTACACCGAACGGTGTCACTTTGACCCATACATTGTAGATGACGGAATTTTCGTACATACAGTTCAAAAACAGTGGGTAATGTTCAGCATGCTTGTGCAAAGTGATAAAAAGCGATAGAAGGACAGTTTTGTATTGTGAATGAAAATTTTAACTTGTTACTAAAACCTGTTAATAGCCTTTTAATCAAATGAAGATTACGGCCTCGGCTGTTTGTTACAGAGACGCACGCTCTCGTCCCTTTTAATGAACGTCCCATTGACCTCGTACAGAACAAAATGAAGTTTGTCTCATCTATCCAGCAAATAGTCTTGGCATTTGCATAGCACTCCATCAGTCGATATGCAAACAGTCGCCGTAACTCCAAATTCTCATTCGAGTTCATACCGATGGGTACTTGGCGCAGTTTCTTGACAGTTATGCACCGGCCATCCAAGTATCGACTAATCGTTGTGGTCGACAACTCCTTCTCAAACTCA
>QNGE01000414.1:129211-296098 GCA_008508345.1 Paragonimus westermani
AGACTGCCATGAAATGGCACACACCGGATGCACTAGGACGTACGATCTGTTGCAACAAAGAGCATATTGGCCGAAGAGGAAAGAGGATGTGACAACTTGCGTGGCTGCATGTCAACAGTGTCAGTTACTGAGAAGCGACAATCGGGGAGCCCAACAGTCTTTACAGCCAATACTAGTCTCCGAAATCGGTGAACTCTAGTATATGGATCTTATGGGCCCAGTTCCACTGAGCGCCCGCGGTAACCAGTACGTTCTGGTCATGACGGAACACTTTACCCGTTTGATCGAAGCGACTGGCGTTCCGGATCAGAAAGCATCTACGGTGGGAGACATGGTGATGAAGCACATTTTAGCAAACCACGGCGTACCGAAGGCGATCTTGACGGATCAGGGACCATGCTTCGAAAGCGAGGAGTTTCGAACACGCATGCAACAACCGGGAATCAAGCGCATCCGAACGACGCCGTATCATCCACAAACGAATGGCCTAACTGAGCGTAACAACCGATCGGTCAAAGAATGGTTATCAGCCAAAGGAGGAGACTGGGAGTCTGCGTTGCCACTGGTGTTATTGGCCTACTGGGCGTCTGTGCAGGCGAGCACGAAGAAATCTCCATTTCAACTGATGTACGGTAGAACCCCTCGACTTCCAGTGGGTCAGGACACTGGGGTATGGCCAGAGTGCATTGATTCCACTAAAGAATTGGTTGCCGAAAGAGAAAGAGCCCAACGAAATCTGAAAGCATCACAGGCACGCACAAAGGAGCAATCCGCAAGGCAACGGTTCGGCAAGACTAGAATGTTCAACCTAGGAGACCGGGTGAAATATCGAGATCATCGGAACACGGGTGTCAGCGGGCCAGGATCAAAAAAACTTCCGCCTAAATGGAAAGGTCCGTATTTGGTAATATCCAGACGAGGCCCAGTATACACGATCAAGAAGGACAGCGAGACGAAACGACTGCACGCCAGTGAGTTAGCAACGTGGCACGAGATGACGGCGCGACGAACCAGAAGATCAATAATCCGGAAGGAAACACCGCGTCGATCGGAGAGGATTCGTCGACAAATGCGAAGGAACCAAGAACCTCAGAAGGGGGAGGAGTGTTGGATAACAGGCAGTTTCGTTGTGAGTAGTATACTACTCACAAGTAGTGTATTACCCTTAAGCGACATTCAGGAACAAAAGGACAAGCCCCGAACACGACGGACAAGAAGAGACTATCGAAAGAGTGTTTACATGATGTGTGAGAACTTTCACCTAGGCTAATGACCGCGTACTGTCACCCAAAGTATGTGAGTGCATGTCCGTCGTGCAAATGAGTGTGCACGTATGTGGTTTAGTTTTTGACATGACGGAAGTTTGCGCAGCAAACCGGCAAAATCAAGAACAATTATTCATACAATTAGGTCAATCGGTTGCCAGTTGGAAGAAAGTTAGTTGAACAAATCGATCAAGTGGGTAAAGGGGACCCATGGTAACCGTAGGGATTGGACGAATGTCTTCCGGACGTGCAATCATGGATTGTACAACAAAGTTCCGGTCGCTTCCGAGGCCGTCAGAATATGAACTTTGACTCCTCTGGATTGATGGTTAGACGAGTAATGAATTACGTGAATAATTGCACTTCATTTTGCTCACTTGACAACCATACTGTTAAAAAATATTATGTGGTTGACCCAATACAAAATAACCTTGTAATTCTGATAACTACTTAAACAAGCCAGATACTTTATTAGTCCACAGTGGTAAATAATGACTCAGTTCAAAGATGTAAAAGAAACAGACAGGTTTTCTCAAAGAAACAGTTTAAGAAAGACTTCATCGAACTATTCAACCTGACACAAATTTTTTGCACTGATCCTGTAAATAACAAATAATGTCTCCAGAATTATCGGCAAAATTCTTAAGACTATCCTAAAGAACAACTGCCAGTAAATGCAGGCAAGTGAGGTAATATCAAGAAAGCCACGCTGAGCATGAGTGACGGACAGAAAGCAGCAGTTTAAACTGAATGTGTATAAACTATACTTCTAACTATAGCGAGCGGTAATTTCAATGTGCAGCCAAACTCGACAAGCTCACACGGATTGAATTTGAATCATGTAACAGAACGTGTTGCTGTGTTTTTTGCACCGTTTTAGTTCTTGTTTGTGTAAGTCGTGTGTATGGTTTACTAGGCCTTTGGCTCACGCTTGTTTGTGATGTTTTCTTTTACAGGGCTGTTGTTGGAATTCCTACTTCAGAAGAACGCTGTTTCCCGGTGCACCTAGGTAACCCCAACGATAGTCTGCAAGTGTTACGGACATACACGGTAAAAACGACCGGCATGCATGTTACAGTGATGTTGATTAGTGACGTGAACAAACACATCTAAACACCCGTTTGGAAGACGAGATATACCAGACAGTAATTATGCAAAATGGCGATCATATGACGATATGCATTGATTTGTGTGCTGAAACACGACGGCCAACACCGCGCTAGCACTCAAAACGCAGAGACAAACGACAAATTTAGTGACAGCGGTGAATGAAAAAATCGACATTACGAACACAGCAAACGGCATGTCATCCGACGAGAGTAAACAAGCCACCACTCAATGAGAACAGTTGAACAGATTGTCAAGTGGATTCCACTGTAAGTAAAGCTCTTCTTGTGCTAGGGTATGTTTTTACTGGAGTTCAGCCTTATATTATTTTTATTTGTTGACACTCAGTAATAACGACCGTTAAAAATTCATTCTGGTCGCTGGTGTTCCTTCTGTTACTTGCTGGGCTTAAATTTGAATTTTCGTGACGCAATCTTAGCAATCGTGCGCTCGCTTAATCCCTCCAAAACTGTCTGGCTGATTTGAACATCTGCAAGTCTAGGATGAGACGAACCTTTCAGCTCCATGCATATGATGAAAAAGGATATGAGACTGTAGGGTCAAACTACACCTTACCTAGTTATTCTACAATCCAACAGGCAAATATGGTGACACTGCTGGATCCTCCAGACGATTGGTAGCTCATGTTTGACTGATGCAACCTCGTGTCAGTAACCGCCGTACAACAAAATGCACCACTGATGTGAATCTAATGCCCATGACTCCACAGGCTGATAGGTTTTGGTAGGTAGGATGGAATCAAACTGGTGTTTTGCCCTTCATCAGAGTGTAAAGTATGGTGAAGTTTTATTAATCCAAATAAAATATGCCATGGTTTAATGAGAGGAGACTGAATGAGAACAAAAATGCAAGGATGCGGCACACAAATATTGACAATCAAACAGATCAGATCATTGCCGTGGCGTACCAACATAGATACAACGAAAACGGACAGATGGGAGTGCGATTATGCGCACTGACGAGCGTACGTAAATATTCCATGGAAGTGCCTGACAGGGCCAATCTATTGTTGTGCCAATTATGGGAAAGAAATTCATATTATTTATAGTCAGCGTACTAAAATAAGATGCGTTGATCAACCATCTCCACCCGATTGACGACTGACCAGTAGTGTGAAATATTGTGAAATGTAAAATGAACAACTGTTGGTTCCAACATGTGGATTCAGAGAGAGATATGTTTTATCTTCATCATGACTCGACGCTGGTTAGTGTTAGGTCACCCAAGTTTCTGCTTGCAGTTTTGATATTTTTCAACTGTACTTCTGCGAAACAATATATAACGTCATTGTTCTATCGTGTTTATTTTAAAATTTCCGGAATATTCAAGTTAATTTCTGACGAGCAATACCATGTGAGATCACAAACAACCAGTTTTCTTACTGCTAATTGGAAAAATTATCCTATGACGTAGCTACTTCTTAGCCATTAAAGTAGTTTAAATGCGCAGAAAATAAATGAGCTTTTTGAAGGTGACAGTTATAGCAACTGACCAAAATTACTAAGGTCGCATTAAATCTATTGAGGTGATAGCAAAGTTTGTAATGAAGGATAAGCTGAGTATATTTCCTGAACAATCGTATTCAGCTAATGGCTTCAGCATATTGTCAAGAAAATAAGTGGACTCGATTTATTCGTCACATATATTTGGTTCGTTTGAACTGTGAGTGCGGTAGTGAACAATGAAATCCCCACTTTTCCATTCACTTCTGTAAACATTATTGGGAGCGCTGTATCACTTGCAAAAAAAAGAATTACCACGTGGTGCTCGCCAGTAAGCCACACCGCTCAGATGCGGCACTTTGATTTCATGTTCAACTGATCATTCTCTCTCGAAGACCAATCACACACCCTTAAGTTATAAAACAATTGTAAGGAACAAAAGGCCTTCTGAACAATTGAGAATCAGTCATCTCCCAAATGTTGGCTTTCTAATGAACAGTCCAATTCTTGATTCGGTAAAGATATGATTGCTTCAGGGTAGGAGATATCATAGACAGAATTAATGCACGGTATGGCCTGTTTCTTACCATCTAATCAACCAAAGCTTTACGAACCCCGATGCACCTAATTATGTCGGCCAAGATCGAAGTTTTGTTTCAGGAGACATGCTTTTCCACACCGCAGAAATAACATTCACTGTCACACAAATGCACTGCTAAATTAAATATGTCTACGCGCTGTACAGCGGACTACATTTATGGTAACATTATTATGTCGGCATTTTTTTTAAATACAGATATCACTTCTTGTGAATTTCCATTATAGTTTTCCATCTTCTCACTTTCAATCTCACAATCCACGCACATAGTACAGGTGTGTTTCTTCTCATATGCCCCGGCTGGTGAGATCAATCAATATGCCTACATACAGATCGCTGTGTGTGCTATTCACTGCTACTGCTGCATTCATATTGATGGAACTGTGGTAAGCACATCAGTCTTCTTGCATTCAATCGCACATCAAACTGAGTTGGTCTATTTTGCATGAACATGCTTTTTGAATCAGTGTCTGTGTGCTCCGTCTTCATCGCATATCTCTAAATCTGATGATGTTTTTCGGTCAGTCGTTGTACATTTCCCTGTGGATTCTCTTAAGCTGGAGCTAATTTTTACAGTCGTGTTTATCGTTTACACAACAGGTATAGCCTCCCGAGCCATCTAATTCATTGGCTGAGTAACTCAACATGCACTGGATATTGCTATGCGTTACACGACTAGAGCTACATTCGTATCCTAAGGTTATTTATAGCGGATAATAATGACTCGCCTTCTATATTATCGTTACTGTCACTTCATTTCATAAAAGCAGCACTGTTTGGTGAAGCCATTCAATTTGTTTTCTAATGCTTACTTGAAACAGCCTGTCAGTTTCTGCGTTTAACTGAAGATTTCAGTGAGAAACGGATTTGTCACAGTATAACGTTTGCTTATGAAACCCTCACATGCAGCAAATTCAACCATATTTTTTCAGGCAGCTTTTTGGTA
Source organism: Paragonimus westermani (assembly GCA_008508345.1). NCBI lineage: Eukaryota > Metazoa > Platyhelminthes > Trematoda > Plagiorchiida > Troglotrematidae > Paragonimus > Paragonimus westermani. Next base: position 134,591 of record QNGE01000414.1, read on the forward strand.
CTGCACTGTCCGCGCGACTTTCATCCCTCTCTAGGTAATTAATAGAAAACATATATTTGCTTTAAATGTTGAGTCAGGTTGCAACGCAAGGGTCCCTATTGCAATGCATTCTGAGTCGAAAAAAATCCTCACAGTTTTATAAGTAACTTCCCAAAAACGTCGCAGTTTCACGAACTGTAATGCAGCATTTAGGTCTTTTCATCGTACAAAAAATAGTCATGGGGCATCGTTGATATTCTTCGTCTGACCGTATGTTTTGTTATGAAAGTATGGGAGAAACCTTATAAAGTAATTATCTTACTCCACGTGATCACCAGTCAGATATTAGCAATAGCATCGAATCCCCTCCACTCCAACTACATTAATTTACAGTTCAAAGTCCACTTCCTCAGTTACTGCTACAGATGTTTGCTATCTCAACGCTTATCATATTTGGCTGACTTGAATCAATTCATTGAAGAAGTCGTTCATGATATCTAATGATTCTGCACATCAATTTAAATGTCAGAAATTCCTCGACAACTGTTTTAGCTCCTTGGTTCTCAGATAAATTCCACGAATAATCCATACGTTATCGTCACTACACAGCTTTGATCTGTTAAAGTTATGTTAAAAATTCATGGGTTACTGTAAATGAACCAAAACGAATATGTTTGGAGTTCCTGTCGAGTTAAGGATAGAGTAAGGTAGTACCAAAAAAGCCTTGTCATTTGTACGATTGCCTAAAATTTATCATAGTTGTCGAACACTTTCAAAGCCGTGCACTCATAAGTCAGCTACATAGTATATGTTCAACCTAAGTCACTCCGATTTCTTTAGGCGTTTTCCCACGTTTATCTTCAACTGCTAATGCTTATTAAGCAAATGCAAGTTTTTTATGTCAGTCAGGCACTGGTCTGATGTAGTTATCTGCAGTTTGATCACTTCTATTCAGTCATGCTGGGACGTAAAAATTGTTGACAAAAATTGGACTCTGGACGATTTCAGTAACGATTGCACAACTCGCGGACCTGACCAAATTAACCCACGACTTCAACTTTTGAATGACCATCTAATAATATTTTAACTAACAAAGTTAATGTGATCATCTCAGTCCACCTGGTTAGAAAAATGTAAACCTGTCTGGTACGTTACGCATATCGTTTAGTTATCTGTTATCCAAGTTAACTTATACAAACTGAAAAACTCTGAATGTTTTACATGCAAACAAATAGACTTTCTATGATTAGTTGTTTTCATCGGACCGTTTATCTCTGCTTTTGAAGAAAAAATAAAGGTGATCATATGAGTAAACAGTTGTACATTGAGCCTGAGTAACAACTGCATCTCGCATATTGCATCAGAATATAAAGTTACAACAGCAACTTCCGTGAAATCCAGTGAATTCCGACTACATACACATACCTCTGTCCCTCTGCCTAATGCCACTTTCTCGTTCAACATCAAATGTTTGAACAAAACTAAGACATTGGAACGCAACAGTGCTGTTAAATATTTTCATCCGGTAGTGTATTTCAGAAAGAAAATTTGTCTACTTGGAATTGAGATCCAAAAAACTAACGGATTTACTTTACTTGCAGGCTACAAGCTTCGAAAATTAAGTTATGACTGCAAAAGCACTGGCTACATGTGTAGACGAAGACGTTTAGAGCGGCATTATTCATTTCAGTATATCGACTGAGGAGAGCAAAGGAGTGATTAGTAGCTTTCATGAATAACGTGACAAGGGTTATCAAGATTGCTAAGGAGACCAGAGAGAGTTATCTTGGGCGTGGTGGCCACCCTCGAACAGATTCAAGTAGATTTTCTTAGGGTCTAAAATCACGCAATAACCATGACAGAAATCAGGAACTTGGTAGTGTGTTGCCAGGGAAACTATAACCGGCATATTTCGGAGCAGTTAACTATTGAATACTCATCCAAACATGTAACGACACAGCTGTAGCTAACCAGCAGACTCATCGCAGTGCTCAAACGTTGGTGACATCACTCCATCATACACGAGTGCGAGATTGGTTAAGAGAATAAGTGAGATGATCACACATCTCAACGTGCGTTTTCTGCTCGGTTAGGTGGTATCTTATTAGACGACTGTTATCCAGGCCTAGCACACACTAACTCGGTTTGTGTTCTTCAAAATGCACTATTTTTCTGAGGCAGAGGTAGTATTTCGAATGAAAATTAATTTATAATCACACAAATGTGACCAGTGATTGTCCCCTGATATTCTACATTATAAAATCTGGTCGTAATTACTTTGCACCTTGTGGATCGCTTCATAAGTGTAACAAATGAAAAACAGTATAATGTGAACTGTAGCCATTACGCCAAAGTGTTAAACCGGACGTTGGGTTAGTCCTTTCACAGTTACAATTAGCAATACTGAGTACCCAGCAACGTAACTGTATGCCTCTCGGTTATCTTCAGGTCCCTATCTGACTTGTGTGTTTCATTTGTACTTTTTCATTATGCAAGACGAATTCATGGTCAAAAACTGGTAATAACATGGGGGTTGCTTGCCCGTTTTATTGATCATTCTGCTGCTCACACGGATCCCAACAGTGAACTCAGAACTGCATTCACATTTGGCATTTAGATCAAGTGCTTTTTCTTCACAATGGATTTTGATGTTCGTCCTCAAACTGACACTCCACGAATGTTTTCGTTCTCGTTTGAACACCTCAGATAAAGATGGACTGAATGGGGACTCGGAAGAGCAACCGTTCGCATTGCAAGCAAGAGTCCCCATCTATTGGGCCACCATTTCTGTGGACAGAGCTTGTGACAGAGGAACCTGAATGTAATTGGTTTTCAACAGATTTGTGCGAATAGATGCAGTCCATCTCGAATTGCAAAGTTTCGCAATTGCTACGGCCGTGTGAGCTGGTGTGTTTACCCTGAATAGAAAGCACTAGTTAAGCCGTGGCGTTGGTGGATATCAGCGTGAACTGTTTGAGAAATCCTGCTGGGGCAGTCGATCCCCTGAATCATTTGGTGGATTCCATATGAGACAGTGTGACGGGTGGGTAACAGAGTCCAAATGTGAAAGTTCCGAGCTCCCGGTGTGGCTTTGTAGCTCAGCTGGTAGAGCGCTTGCCGCTTTGAGGCATGCAGTGTCTGTCGCTGGTTTGAATCCAGCCAAAGCCCTGACTTTTCACAGTTGAGTCTCTTATAAAATCAGTTTTATACAAAGGATTTCTAATATCTACCTGACAAACCTTCCAAGTCTTCTCATACACAACAAATTGCCCGAATCGCATTATTGTGAAAAAAGGGATTAAAGTAAAAAAATATTTGTCATTTATATAACTTGTTCTAAGAAACGAAATCTGTAAGAAATGGAAAAAAATTGTTTATCAACTGATGAGTGGTGTTCAGCATCTTGTCAGTCGTACCTAAGCATGTTAGTAAAACTTAGCAAACTAACATCTTCAAGTTGAACGACAATCACATTTGATCGCAGCCTTTTCATCCAGATAGACTTTCTAGCCAGCCTCTTTCGAAAAGAAACACTGGACTCGAGTGAGTGTTGTTCAACTTGAAAATATACGAAATCCCCGACTACTCATCAGTAACCTCAATCTAATATCGTTAATGATTAGTAGTAGGGGATTTTTGTTTTCACGTAAAGTGAACATCACTCGTAGATCATTGCGCATCTCGCACTCACAAAGAGCTTCTAATCGGTCTATTTCGAAAAGAAGTGGCAGACTCGAGTTTTGCTCTAGTTACAGCGCTCAGTGGTACATATCCTTGCCACGGTCGGGTCTAGAAATCTGACCACGGTTTCATGTGACAACCTTGTTAATCAAAGCACCATTGACCTCAAATTGGGCGCGATTGAGTTTTCATACATATACTTCCAACCGCATATGCTTCCACGTAATGATCTCTGTGATTTCAACTCGGAGAGAAGCCCTGGTCGAAGAATCATCGATTAGAGATAACGGGGAGTCCGAACACTATTCACAAGCTATTGTGGTCGTGTTTTCATATACTGTGCTTCAGTCAAGTTTAATGTGAGGTCAATGGCGCAACGGTTAACAAGGGTGCCTTACGAAGCCGGGGTCATATTTCTAGTCCCGGCCGTGGCAAGGATATTCACCACTGCGGGCTGTAACAAGAGCAAAACTTGAGTCTACCGCTTTTTTTTCGAAGGGAGCCGATTGGAAAATTTATGGACGTACAGAAGCTGAGATCAGTTGCAGGTGTTGTTCAGTTTATATGAAGGTTACTCCCGTTTCAATCATCTAAATATATGTAACTATATGTAACTATCATCACAGGTCATGCACACCAAATTGCATATCGATACACAAAACCACAGGATAAATATGACACACACATGCAAAACTTTAAGTAATTTAGCCAAACACCCGAAATGCTTGCCTCGTTCACCTCTTAGCATGCATAAAGTGGCTGAAGTGTTTTCAGACAAATAACATGAAACGTTCAAAGTATGAAGTTTCTTTCAAATGGCTACGAGGCACGGGACATATCTGAACTTTTGGTATGATGTATTGCTAAGTAGGAATAACTTTTATAATCAACATTTGTAAGACGACAGTCGACGCTTGTAATACTGATTGCTCTCTCTTGGTTTCAGTCAATACGGATTCTACGCTAAATTATGGCACAGATACAAGTAAATAAACCTTAAAAATCGGGCACCGTAGAAAGTATGTTGAAATCAGCTACAACGAGTTTGATTCTCCTGTGAAAAAATAGTACGGAAAACAATGTCCGAATTTAAAAAATTCCTTGTGCATCACCCTGTATGCTGCCAAGTTCGCAGTGACTTGATAAAACACATACCTTCCGTTGTACATAGCCTGTGTGGCATATGTATCAACCGGACAATAAATTGTGGCACATTCTAGACCACAGTGACTAATATATGAAAGTAGTTCACAAAGCACGTCAGTTGTTTTCCTTATGTTCATTAAAAAGTTATACCAACCTAACAGTTAAAGAACAAACGTTATGTGCCACCATACCAAGCGGACAGGTCAAAGGTGAATGAATGAGTAACACTTATCCTACTATCACCTCCATGAAAAATTGAACGAAAACGCGAATGCCTGTGACGGGGGTTCAGTGAAAGTGACTGAAGTGTAATCGAAAAAACGGTGTTTTATACGAGTAAATAATAGGTGGTATGAACAAATGACATCAAATGAGGGCAAAACTTTGGCAAGTCTCTCAAAATTTGTTTAGAAAGTCATTTTCAGTAAAGCACAGCAAGCAAGCTACCCGATCAAACTAATTAAAAAGTGGCTTCAACAGGAAATTAGTCAAAGTGTGTGGTTATTGAACTCACGTATTTTTAGTTCCACTGATTGTGTCACTCTTGATTAAATTTTGCCTTACTGCGTGCTATCCATATTTTCTGTGGCTTGGAAATGGTACAGCTCTGACAGGTAACGTGGCGATGACCTACCCTCACCAACTGTTACCACCAATGAGCTAACATTGTGCTTGTCACAAAAAAATATTACACCAAAATTAAAACAGCTTGCGAGACACAGCTAAGTTGTGTGTAAGAAAAATAGAAGCTGAGTTCGACTGCCATCGAGTGGTTTCCTCAATTAGTTAAGAACTTTCAGCTTGACTGTTGTGCGCTGAAATTTTATTAATGAAACACAGCGTGACATGATATTTTGTGTTGCATTTGGTCGGCACTATCATCGTTACACCAGTTACACCGATTGTGTAATCCATGGAAAATATTTGGGTCTAGCAGAGTAAATATCACTGCCGCTCCTGAGACGTTTTTCGATAGGTCGAGTCCAACAAAAAACCGGTTTTTTCAAATTTATTTCTGAGCAGTAGAAGGTTTTGTCATTCGCATCATACAAACACTCGAATTTCCCATAAAACTGAAAGAATGTCACTTGTCTTGTGTCTGCTTGTTACTTCGTCTCATTTATGCATTACCAGATAATCGATTGATTAATTGTTCTCTTGACAACAAAAGATAACTTTGTATCTATTTGGTTAACATCCACGTGAATATAAATGGTTTTTCGATTATTGTTACAACAGTTATATGATTATAACACTCACGAATGATATAACAGTGTACTTATTAACAAAAACTTGTTTAGCTTTGTTGTAGACAAAATGCTGTAAATTAGTGTTTAAATTTCAGCCGTATTCTCATTCAACTTCTCAACCTCATGAAAAAGTAATCGATAAAAACAAACCTCTCTGTAGATATCGTTCTAGAAAGTGTCTGTTCATTTTAGTATTAAGAGTTGCCACCTAGTGCATCAAAGTTGTCATTGAATCATCGTACGACGTCCTCGAATGGCGCATTGATTTAGGTGAACCGAAGGTCATTCTAACCAAGCTGAATGCTCCTCACAAGTAACCTTGATCAAATAGAAGCTTGCGTGCATAAGATCTCACGTGTAATTACCGTATTACGCACATTTTACTCAACTTTTTTTCTACACTTCCACAGGTGCTCAATGTCTGCACGCCTTACGATCCCGATATTCTGGTCGAATATGTCGGTGATAAGTTGCACACATATGAAAGCTGCCGATGAATTTAGACGTTTATATGATTCGATTTCAGTCAGCTGACCTATGCGGACAGTGGTTCTATCCCAGACTTCACAGAGCACCTGAGAAGAAAATAGTACAACTCATGCAACCAGAGCTTGTGGAAATTTAAACGGATTAAGTTCACGGGTCTTATACTGTCATTTAGCGATCTTTTTCTGTCTGTTCACTGAACGTGGCTCGTGCCATGAAAACTTGTGGCAAAACGTTTTAACTGCTTCGAAAAATAGCACACCAGAAGTGTGCGCCTTATCAGAAGTATGTGATCCTGAGGAAACATTCGATTCCCGAAAAGCTTTCTGAGTACAAAAACCGTCTCTCAAATGAGGTAGCGCTTTAAATCAAAGATTTTAACGCACCGGTTTGAGCGCCTTTATCTCCAAACCATCAACTACATTAAACAAAACCGCCTACATTCACAATGGTGTAACCGCTGGTATGTCGCGTTCCGAAGAAACTTTTAGCTAATAGAGTACTTTCATGACAACCTTATAGAGTCTACCATAGGTGTGAGTACTAATGAATACTTTCGGCCTTGCAATGTTAAGGCAATCATCTCGCCGAATAGAACAACCAGTTGATTGATTTATTTCGATGTTTGTCGACAAAAATTATTTTTACATTTATCGGTCGTCGTGTGGAAGAATCATTTCCTCATAAAGTGTAATAACTAGCAAGTTTATCATGAAGATAACATATGGCGTAGTCGCGCACCCTAACATTCAAACCGACCCATCGATAAGTCCACTATTCGCGTTTATGAGGATCGATTATAGACGAGAACAAACCTGGATGGATGATCGAGCTTCCTCTGCAAAATCCGCTGGCGACGGACAGTGGAAAGATTGGGAACATCACACTCACAAATTAATTGTCTGGGTTTATGTTCATATTCTCAAAAGTATGGTACCCCACAGTTTTCTCATTTCGCTATAAGTCCCTTTCATTTAGTTATGAAAAGAACAACTGCTGTCGACAGTTCAGTTACTGCTCGAGAGTTATGCTTACAGGAATGAAAACGAACGCAATATTAACCTGGTTTGAAATAGTTAATTTCGTGAAGTCAAGTGCTAGGGGAATTAATTATAGTCAACATGCATAGCAAGGACCATAATGTTGATCTCAATTCTTATAACTTTAGACGAACCACACTGCAATGCCAACGTTCAAAATGTATTTGGAGTCAAGTACAAAGTTTCACTGAAAGGTTAGTGTTTTAGCTCACTGAACAGAACTGTATACTTCCAGGAAGTTGTTAGCGTCTCTAACGTGGAATAAAAAGTTAGCATGAAAAACGGGTCTTAGAAATGTGTCAAACAAGTCGGATACATTAGGACAGGCAATTCAACAGGATTTATCTTGAAATCAGTTGTGGATAGTGAATGTTTGCCCTAGTCTACAAACAAAACACAGCCAACGTGAATTCGTAGCTCAGCATGACAAATGGTGATTCTCAAATTTTAAATGCCCTAAGTATAAATCACACTAGGTAATCTTGAATCATTCAGTTGAATAATTACTCGTGTGTAAGTAAGCGAACTAATCGAGGTATTTTCAATAAATTTTCTTACCGATAACTGTTTTGTTGAAGTCATCTGCTCAAATAAATCCACTATACGGTCTGAGTCAGACATGCTGCCATTGGGGTAAAATTGTCCAATCTAATTTTCAGTTATTCTTTTGCTGTCATTGTTTGTGCGGAATCACAGCACTTGGTATATGTCAAAACGCATACTCTATTAAAAAACTGATAAACAACGTTGCCACAACCTCTATGGGGCACCGTTATATCTTAGGAAGAATTTTGCTAAATATGTCAATGCTTCTGCTAGTCTTTCCGAAGAATTTTTTTGGAACAGCTATCTAGAAAACAATTGAATACACACATCTTTTTAAGATATATTGTAGCTAACGGTCACGATTTTGTAGTCCACGTTTCTTCTGCTGTGGAATCAACAACGTTTATACTAATGTCACTTGTAGAAACATGTATGGCAATTCCGTGGGGGCCACCTAACACGTCGTTTCTCTGTCGAAGTTGGTGAGCGTTACCCAGTTCAGAAATCGAAACCCTGCACTTCTGGCACGTATAAGAGCTGATAGCAACTAAACCACCCGAACACAGTTAGTCGCCAGTGTCTCATAGTAAATCTGGATAATGGAAAGTACTGACAGCAGAAAATGGATGGTAATTAGAACTGGCAGGCAATTCTAGCAAGATCTTAACAACGACTGCCATATTCTGAACTATGTTTCTCTTGACCAGACTGTTAACCTGCTGGGCTGCTTCCCAGATCAACACCTCAGTGCGATGCATATTTCGGTTGGCAATCTAGAACTATACTCAAGTATATAAGCAGGTTATTGGAACAAATTTCTATGGCCTGCAATTGTTTAAAACGATATTGTTAAATGTGTACTTGAGGAATACCTTTCGTGCATGTGGTGGATGATCTATCCAGTTTATCAATTTGTTTGTTTCAAAAGTCAAATTATGAGGCATAACGCAGTTATTCACAAAAAGCTTGTATCCCGAAGGATTGAAAAAAGTAGGCAGTTTCGTCCAATGCAAAGCATGGTTTCGCAAGCATCATTTCCTTTGTGATGTAAACTTGACACCGGGGGCCTTCAAAATATTTAGAAAACTTTGGAGTGCGGTGAATAAGAAATGTGTGGATTGTGCAGCTTAAAAGATATGAAACGTTTGAACACAGTGAAACCTGTACCATAAAGGTTGCTTGCTCAGTGGTTGGATTTATACGTCTTATCAATCGGTTTCATGTATGATAAAACCGGAAGAGAAGAAGCGGGAGACAACAGAAAATGTGATGAACCGTGAGTTGATTTCACATAATGCTTGATCGTCTACTAAAAGTACTGCGTTGTTTTTTACGCGCGCGCCCACACACACGTGCAGCAACAGTTTTACATTGCAGTCTTACAATGAAAGAGTCCATGCAAATTTGGAAGCAGCTGGCACAAAAATCTTTTCATCTAAGTCAATAAATATAGGTATTCGGTAGGTTCGAATGCTTCACTTAATCCTTGTCAGTATCAATTTGTAATTCACACATAAACAGCTTGCTTGGGCAGATTGATACAATGAGATAGTTGCTGGAACCTTGTTTGCAAGCTTTGGTATGTTGCAACAGTTGGTTTCTTCATTGTGTTCAGATTTACTATTCTCTGGTTCTATTCTGTAGCCTCTCGGACTAACACGTAGCACCATTCAAAGTGGTATATCGAGGAATTTTTTTAGATTTTCATCAATTAAGTCTCATGTGTATTACCTGCGAAGGAATACATGATATAGCGCTTGGTACTATTATTGTTCGGATTTCAAATTCGCATTTGTGAGCCTTTGTTCATACCTTCTTTCTTCTCATCCACTCATGCTTCTGATTTACAATGAAGAAAGTTTCTTAACGATGCCCACGCACTCTTCTTGACTTGGTACGTAGCCTAAAAAGTCCTCAAGCTGCACTCAATGAAAACATTTACTGCGTGTCGTTTCACGGAGTTCCTTATTATTTAAACATCTATTAGTTAATATGTCATTCTTCTCAAGTGAGCGCCTGATGGTAAGTAATTAAAAACTTAGCATCAACCGTCGCAACCTGTAAGTTCTGTTAGTTATATACTGACTTCACAAATGTGGGATCATCCATGTTCATATATTTTGCCTCCAGTCTCAGTTCAACAAAGTGTCATCCGAGTGTCCTGCCGGGTACACATGACCATTCTACACAGTCTATTCCAGAGTGAGTTTACTACCTGATTGTTTTGCGTATTGCATAAAAGATCTCAGTAAACAAACTCAAGATTACAGTTATTCAACAGAGTAACTTCAGAATGGGTAACTTTGTGGTGTCTGCAAAAGAGGCCTGGCCTGCGAGTTCGTTCATCGCGTAAACTACCGTACACGTTATGACAAAAACTAAACCACAAACGTGTGCACTCATTTGTGCGGCACACATACACCCACATACATTGGGTGCAGTACCCTGTCATTTGTCTTGGCAAAAGTTCTCACATAGCACGTATACACTGTCCCGACAATCTCTTCTTGTCCGTCGTGTTCGGGGCTTGTCCTCTTGTTCCTGAATGTTTCCTGTGGGTAGTATACTACCTGTGAGTAGTCCACTACCCACCACGAAACTGCCCGTTATACAACAACTTAATTTACACGGGAAAGGCTCGAAATCCAAATTAAATTGACTTAAACTCCGCGGTTTTAGCGGCAGTCACACGCTGACTGACTTTGTTGGTTTATTCTGTGATTTTTTGGTTAGTAACAGAGGCGCGGGATTTTGTACGCCAAGTCACCTGTAAACGTCTATGTCGTACCAATGAACCGCACCAGTTCATTACGGAGTGTTGTGTTACCTCGAAGATGACTGTGCTATTCGAACTTAACTACATATGTAAAAATGTTGGTCTGTGTCGATTTCAATAATCATTATTTGGCGATAGTGCCTGTCTGCTTGAAGGTAGTTATGATCACTGTATACTATTTCCCTTGCGTCGTGTAACGCCGGCGGATTTCCGTAATCAAGACACAGACTTCTAGAGAAATTGATCTAAGCCTTAGCAGCATAAAGTTTGTATCGCCCCAAGACTAATCTACACTTCGGATCTTCCCACTCCGAGTCAGTGAATTGACTGAAGTTGGAATGACCAGATTGATAAACTACATTTTGCTGGTGTGATATTTTATTTTTTCCGTTTTCTTATAGGATGTTCCCAGACTAAAACCTCTCAGAATCATACAAACGGAACTCACTAGTGTACCAGTGACTAATTTTTAAATGTTGCTTTCGAAAACTCCCCGGTTCAGATTTCACACAGTCCAAACATATCTCTGCAACCAGAGTAAACTGGCTAATCAACGTAACATAAAAGCTTCAAGGGAGAAATTTCATAGGGCAGTCTGAAGATAGGGCGTGGCTTTTCGTCAGATGTATTTCTGATCATTAGGCTTTGGGCGACAAGGAGCAGAAGATTGTGGACTAGAAGCATGAGAGAAAGGCATGACCTCGGATAAACCCAAACTGTGTTCTTAGGTATTCTATCATGCTGGTGTGTTACGGTTATATTGATGAAAGAAATGTTTTGAGTACGTACACGCACACTGCTCTCTCTGCCACTGCGTTTACTGGGGTTTATCAACAACGTATGAATAAAGCTTTTAATCCAAGTAAGATTCATTTAGTGGCGGTTCACAAAGTGATAAATAGATCGATGGTGGTGATAGTTTGTTTGTCGCCCACAGTGTCTGTACCCCATTTTCTCAGGGTTTATCTGCGCCACACATTGTTGACGCTTTTTCGCGCGACGTTCCAACCGTTATTCCGCTTGTGAAGTGAAGGGCGAGACGTCAACATCAAAGGTCAGTATGTGCTCGGAACTATAGTGTCGTGTACAAAAACCAAGATCATCACCGCCATCATAAACACAAACAAGCATGTATACATAGAGGCGAGTATTCGGGTTTACTGATTAGTTGGTAAACAACCACCCACATTCATATAATCAAACTAGTTACTCATTAACACTTTTTGGTCGTGCAATCACTTGACTGTACAATTTCCTTGGCACACGTTACTCGTGGTAATCGGGCCGTCGGAAATATTTTAAAAAGGTCACTTTTACTAACCATCGCTATGTTACTGATTCACTAAGCCATCTAGTTATCTCCGCATAGACCATAATATATTTAACTCTATCAAAATAATTTTAAGATAATATTTTCTAAAATAATTCAGCCTGCATCAAGATGATGCACCAAGAGATTTGGTGGAGAGCTGTTTGAGGTATCCACCTTGGTTACCGTGTATGTTCAAAATCAAACGTTTGAAGGACTGCTCCAATAAATGGGTTCACAGATTCAGATTTCTCTCTGTCAAGCGTCCTTAAACTGCTACGAGTGTCAAACAGATCTGATTCTACATCACTATTTCCTTACTACCAAAATCAAAACAGTAGGGTCACAGCAGGTGGGAAGGAGAAGGTGAAAACGAGAGTCCGAATCGTTTGATTGCCACGTTTACGTGATAGACCACCAGTGAGTACACTTCTTGTCAATGTGGAAGAATCTACATAAGAAATGCAATTATACTAACAGATAACAACTTTGGATCTACGTAACGAATTGGGGACCGGTGACTGTAGAAATGCCCCGTTCTATTTACGAAATTATTCAGATACTCATAGTACCTCGCAAATGGCCAACCTACAGTTTGTGTTAAAAATACCCACTAAGGTTTGCGCGCACAAAATATTAATCTTTAAGGATACGCTTTGGTTAACGCGATAACGTACTGCAACTTTGGACCAAGATACACAAAAAGTGATAAGGTGAAAGTTACTCAGCGGCAGAAGTCCGATGGCTTTTCAGCCTAGAAGCCAAAGTTGAACGTAGAAAAAAATAATTTTTAAACTACCCAAATCTAACCTCGCTTGTGAAATGTGTTACGGAAAAGTTAGATCTCATTATACTATTCGTGGTTAAGCAAGTACTCTTGTCGAAAACGCAGCCGGTGTTGAATTGTTCTGCTGATATCTGCAACGTCCTCTATAATCAAAAATCACTTCCCAAATAAGAATGGTGAATTTTTCAGTCCTGAAATATGGTCAAATCTGACTGTTTCATCAATGGTGCAAATGTCTATTGGTTCCCAAGCGGTCGAAGCGCACCGTAAAATTTCTGATGAAAATTTTCCTCCACTGACTTAATGGATTTGCGTTTCGCATATATACAAGCAAGAAACATTAAATATTAAAGTATGTAACAGAACAAAGGTTCAAATAGGCCGGGTTTATCATTCTTGCAGTAAATACTCGATGTTAGTGACTATCTATATAAATCTCACTGGATTTATCCCAGGAAGTTTGGGTTTTTCGAAAATCGAAACCTCAATAGCGTTTGAGTCAAGACTTTCCACATATATGAACGTTCAATAACCGTAGGAAACTCCCACCTATTTTCAAAACGAACCTAACGCGAACATATCCTTTGCGGATTGTAATTTTTTTCACATGAACCCAACATCACCCTAGCCTCAGAGGTAATTAAAGCGTCACCTGTCACTCACCATGTCATTACTTCAAAACATTCCTCCAGTCAGCTGAGGGCAATTAAAGTCTCTCGATCGTATGGCTGGCCATAAGTCAAACATATTCATGCCCTGCAGGCCTTCAGTCCAGTTGAGCAAGTTAGACAACTGTGAGGCCATCCGGTTGCACCACAGTTACAATCTACTCAGCCAAAGTAGCGTTCTCACGTTCGTAATACTTCTTGATGCTCATCGTTAGACCGAAATTCCACGACCTGTTTCATCCCTGATTGGACTGTTCAGGTAGAAAATGTCTGAATGCTCTAACCCATGTCCATAAAACTAACTTCGTCACAATCGTTCTCACAGAGATAACGGCCAAGCGGAAAAGAGCGTTGCTTCACAATGCAGAGAGTAACCAGTTCGGTTTCCCATTCACACAATCTCTATCTGATGAATCTAAATCAGGATGAAACCAGTCGTGGAGTGTCGGTCTGAAGACGAGCATCACAAAGCTTTACAAACATCATTTCAAGCCTTTGCAGCTGTAGCCGGTGTAACATGGCAGTCAGTGATGTATTGTGTCCAATCACACTAACGAGGTGTTAAAAAAGCTGGAACTCAGTGTTTTCATGTTCGTTCGCCCACGCCTAATATTTAGGAAAATTTGTCTGTTTTCATGCGACAATCGTACATTTGTCCGTTGGTTTCGTTTGTGTGTTCGATTTTGAATGCTTGTACTTTTATTTCCAGACAATCGGCAGAGCGGTTAGATTGAAGTGTCCTCCAGTCTAATTAAAAAGAGACCAGGCCATTTGTTGCTGAGTCGGTTGTAACTCCAACGTTCTGCTTCACTGACGTCATTTGGTGGCCGGAATGTTGTGGGTGGTTAGTTGGGTAGTCATGGTTTTAGTTGGCATGACCTGACTACAATAGCAAACGTTTAGCTACACTGCCAATACCGTTTGTAGAGTAACGGCACGAACAGAAACCATGAACTGCTTTTAAGGCATCAGAACATTAGGTTGTACAACAGGAATGTTTTGCACATGGCGCACGTTACTCCAACGAACTTTCTCGGAAAATCATTCGACAGTACGATGCCAGCCAACTATTAAACTTATAATACTAGGAATGATTGAGTTGTTTTCCTTTTTTTAGCAAAGATTTAAACCGTAGGCTTTGACATCACTTAATTAGGAACATTTGGAATGAACAGACTAGGCGAAATCAGAAAGTGATCTGTCGGCAAATTTTCACCCACTGTAGATCATTCGCTTGTGTTAAACATCGTCACCTTCACTTGGAAGTGGTTGCGAGAAATTACTGTAGGTATGCCAGTGACAGAGGTCAGCACAGAAGGTAACAACCAGTGTGGAAATACGCATCTATTAGGAGACAGGATAGGTAAGAGCAACAAGTGCTAATGAAACAGCGCTGAATGAGTTGAAAACGTGGTTTTCTTGCCACACTAATAATGTGTACCGCTCGAAGTGACACCGTACCGTGTGGTAATGGATAACGCTCAAGTAGTTAATCGAGAAGAACATGGGTAAGGTTTCATGAGCACTGAAAAAAAAAACAATCTTCTCTGGTGTGTATTAAAGAGAAATGATGTCTGAATCTTACAGCCAGCCCTAATCCTGCATGAATCCCAAAATAAGTAGAACTGATAGCGTGGTTTTAGTTCATACACCTGAAGCAAGCAAATGAATAAAGTTAATCGAAAACACCAAATCGCCCGTGATGAGACGTCATTTTCTCGAGTTCACGGAAAGCCCATATTTTGCTTGCAGCTGCCATCGCTGGCTTGAGTGCAATGGATGCTTGATTTTTGCCCACTTATCAGGCCTGCTAGTCAACTTATAATTAACAAAATTGTTTTGGCTGTTAAGCAAATTTTCGGGGAGCTAAACCAATTAAAAATGATGTTTCCTCAGGAGAATGTTATATGGCTGACAATCGTATCCAAGGGTAAAAGAGTGTGCACAAAATGTGTATCTAAACAACAATCGCACTTATCTTCTGTCTTTTTAATCCACATGTCCAAAGCGTCCGTCAGAAACTCAGGAATCCGAGGGGTACGTAAATACCTCTTGCCAGAGCTTTTCCGTTAAACATAACGTTGACCAGGCCCAGTAATAATTTTTATCAGCGGTTCTCTTGCTGCAAACATGTTGAAACGTACTCCATGGAAGAGATAGCAGCTGTCATTTTAACCTAGTACTGGACAACACACTGAGTTGTAGGCAAATGTCTATAGCGCTTCCAGGTGAATCTAGAAATCCGTATAAAAAGATGTTGTCTGGAGCCAACTGTATTCTCATCACACTTCTTTTCGTGACAGTCATACCAGGTGAGTGCTGTTTAGACAAAGTTGCGACTAAACGTTCGGAAGTCAATAAAGATTCGGGTTTCATGGAAAAACGAGCGGAATTGTTAGTGCGCTTGGGTCACGTACACAGATATCAGATTTAAGTAGTGACGCGAAAAAAATCACTATCGATCTGCAACAGGAAAAAGGTTTGAGGCCAGTAGCCAAACAGGTGGTCTTTTTCACTCAAGGGAGCTATTGTCACGTGTTAGTTAGTATAGGCTGTCAAAATTGGCGTAACTTTGAGTTGCTTGCGAAACATAGTCCAAATATATATGGTCCAATTATGTGAGACACGTCCTCATAAGGAAAATCCGGTATATTACATACCCGGGGTTCAAAAATACACTAATAATTACGATTATATGAAGGTAAGCAGTATGTGAGAAACCGAGCAACTGTTATTTGGACCGTAAACTGATGTGGCTAAATTTACTGATGAAAGACGCGGAATATATTATTCGTAGTCGCTTGATGAAAACTATACGCTCCCCAAAGTTTGCAATATTTAATATTATATCCAAACACCAGTCAATCTCTAAATGTAAATCCTTCGTCATATAAGCATAATGAGTCTCATGGAATTAGAAACTTTCCAAGAGGACTTGATTTGTCACAGTAGTCTGTGTTTTGCTAGCGTGCGTGGGTAAAACCAATCCCGCAGGTTACTGTTGACTGTTATACGTAAACGACACTCCCATACACCCACACTATCGTTATGGTCATAAAATCGCAATTTTAATTGGAGGCTGAGATTACAGCGTAATTTAAACGACTCTGTAGATAAGTAAACGCAGGGTTAAGTTCTTACTCAGCTGAATCCACCGATAATCTTGCTGAATCTGCTTGAGATTAGCCCAGCAATGCTAGCTGCTCAGGTGGAGCACATCTGAAAGAATTCTAAAATTTTCCTGAGCAATCCTGCTTCCGTTATATGTACTCAGAGCTACCTCAGAGACTACAAAGAGCTCTGAACCTAAGTATGTGTATATTCCACGTCAGATGCGGGTGACTTTTCATACCCTAACTAACTTCGAGAAGCTAATGGAGCTACAACAAGTCCACCACAACAGGGGTGACAACTCATTTAGGATGTGCCCTGGATGAGACACATACACACGCCTGTAGTCGATGTCTGAAGCTTAAGCATTCGGTGAACGTGTGCATAAGTGAATCATTATCACATAACGTGCCTACCTGGGAAATTGCTGATGCCATCACTCAAGCAGTGCACGATATAAACTAATGAAGATTTCCAGTGCCACTCACTGGTCTGTTTGATCTAACAGACATCGGCAAAAATCCTCTACCCCGGCCCGTCTACTTAGTGCACCTCGACTTCTGAGAGTAACCTTCCTGCCAGATTAACTGAAACAAGCGTATGCAACTTGGCCAGCAGCTTGCTCACAATTGCTTATTAGGATCAGATATCACTCTGACAGATCAAGAAACATCTGTTCAGAGTGAAGACATATATTTGGCACCACAGAACCCAGTGTTATTGTTCCAAGTCTGGGAGATAGGAAAACCTTGACTCTCCACCATTCCATTGTGGGTTGGCAGCCTCAAATTACACTGCAACACACTGACTCAACCATCCCCATTCGGTTAATTTTCTCGGGTATATTCATCTGATATGCACGCCAGTGACAACGAAACTGCCTACTGGTACTGTCTTTACACCAATGCGGCTTCACTCCTCGATAAACTGGCCGAGATTCATGACTCGTTTCATAGCAAAACCCATTTATAGTATGCATGTCAGAGACCGGGCAGGAGGATGAAGTGAGGAATGGTGAATTGTCTATCTTCGGCGTGACAGTGTTTCGCAGTGATAAGAAAATCGGTAACTGAGGGCGATGTGGCCCTTTATTTATCAAGGTTGTGTTGGATCCCACGGAATCAGTATGGCAAGTAGTCAACGTCACACAAAACTTCATCTGACTGATCGGTGTAATTTACACATGATCATGGGACAATTGAATTCAGTCTGCTGCACAAAAATAGAGAATGCATCCTCCACTAGACGTGTCTGAAGGTTGAGCACAAGACAAGTTTCGCAGAAATGAGGGCACAGCTTAGCACGGTTGAGTGCTCTGACTCTACTGCTGGCACCTCGGTGTTGAATAGATCTCCGAACCACGTTCCATAAAATATATTCGTCCTACCAGGAAGACGAGATATTGAAACGCTCATCCTGGAACAGATGCCACTTAAAACAAACTAAACTTGCGGTCGTTGAGTATGTGATGAGGCACAGTCGTACCACGGCTGATACCACAGAACACCGGTTCTACTATCAGCACAATCTTGCTGAAATACTGAAAGTGAATCCTAAGTTGCGGCATTCTGCTTCTATCAACCTCTGGTGCATATATCAATACAGATGCAGATGTGACCCACACTCTGGAAAACATGACGTAAGTGTGCACAGCTGTAAATGGCAGATCACTCTTCAGCACGTAGATAGCAACTTGAGTGAATTGCCACAAATTGTCACAAATCAGAGTCGAGTTAGAGAACATACTAACTCCCGAATCACCCTGCCAAGATTTGAAACTCCCAGTTGTCTTAGAAACCTGCGCCACGGAATTAGAGGAACCACTTACATTACAATTGAATCGGTCCTCATCAACGGGACATCAACGGAAAGCCTCAAGTAATTCAAAATCGCACCTATCTGCAAGGGCGCATAAAACGATTACCCAACAAACTAGCGACTGATAATCTTGCTTCCGCTGGTCCTTAAACGAATGGGGAGCTCACTGAATGACTCTCTCCGGGCCAAAGTTGAACAACTCCGACGTATCACCAAGACGAAACACGAATCACAGAAGCTACGCGTGCATTACGAGACTCGTGCATCGCGAAGCTGCTGATTGCTCGTGATGTTTCGACAAAAGCTGCCGATGCGGGACTGACCATAAACATTGCTTATCAGAACGTTCGACAGGGTCGATCACTCCGTCTTGATGTGGAGACTAGATAGATAATACCTCTATTGGCGTCTACTCACATGGCTAGAGGATTGCATGATTGAACGTAGGTTCAACGTCGAGGTGAATGGACATGTCATAGTGGGTCCTAGCTAACAGCGGCATTCCGCAACGATTAATATTAAAACCCTGTTGTTCAGTCTCTTCATTATTGAGTTACCCAGTATGGTCAAACCGTCAGTGTTGCTCTACAGCGATGATGCGAATCAGTGGTGAGTTCTTGAGTACCCGGAAGATGTGACAATCTTACAAAACGATTTGAGCTGTCTAAATCAGTGGTTTGTGAGTAACAGCTTGCCGTTCGATGTCAACATGTGTAAGATCATGCACGTTCACCTTCAAAATCGCACGAGTTATTAGGTTGACCACACAAAGCTCCTCCTGTTAATAGGCGGACAGAACCTAGAGGGACCATGGCGGCGGAGAGTTTGAATCCGTTCACAAATTGTACTTCCATGGCTGGAAGAGTACAACTAACACTGAACATGCTGAGGATAATTTGTGGAAGCCCTCACCTAGAAGCATTTTTCGCTGTTTCTTCCATGTTCACCCACACGTAAAGATGGACGTGCAAGTCTGTCGTCCTCATTAAAAATACGTGACACTTCTCGAAATTGTTCGCAGACGGGCTAGTCAATTTGCTCATTTTCACAGGTCATCAGCCGCGTGTGTTTGGCTGAATGTTGTTCCACTGTGTTTCAGTGTTTGTTGCTGAAATGATTACAGTCAACAGCTTTACTGAATCTATTATTTAGCTAGTTTCGTCCCTTTTTCCGTTGCTCCCATAAACCATCCCATACGAAATTTACCGATCAACACAGAGACCAAAACCTATGGTCAAAATCCTTCTCCCTCATCTACCGCACAATGGTACTACTGTGAAGTTGTTTTCAATGAAGTTCACTCTAGGTTCGTAACGACATCGAGCTTGAAGAGATTAGTTTGCTAGACCCACTAGAATCACCTTTTGAAAACGCCAGTTTAGAAAAATGTTTTGTTCAGTATAGCTAGTCATTACTTATGACGATTTCTTATAAGCTGGGCAAATGCTAAAAATATTCCGAATGTTTTACACAGTGCAATGTAGCTTCGTTATTTCGTACATTTTCAGTTCAATTTGTTATTTGTGCACAGTAGTTTGCATCACTTGTGACGGTAATTATACATAAACTTCAGTAAACACATTTGTGAGTTGACTGGCTCATCAGTCACAACCAACTTCCATAGTTGCGTAAAAACTATTAAAAGTTCAGGTTATACCTCACCTAGTTTCCACTAATGAAATCGAGGGTGAGGAATAAGCATAAACTTAGTTTATCTCGGCCACCAGTGTATGTGTATCCACCATCATTTTGCATGAACCTCACTTCCTGGAGAGGGTCAAAATACTGAAAATAAACAAGTTCCGATATCAATTTTTCTGACAATATCCTATTCACACTGTCTACATTGGCTTTCAACGTAAGGAGATTGAAAATCTAAGGGGTGTGTCAGACAGCTACCAGAGATCCTGTGTGTGAATCTCATCTGTTTCCGGCTGGCCTCACTGAAATGTTTATGCAGCATTACACAAATGAGACTGTAAGAGTACTGCACAAAGGCGTAAGCGTGTAACTTGGAAAAAGTAACGGTGATTGCATTGTACTAAGTAGTGATCGAATCTTCCACAGAAGTATTTTATTGAATAACTTTTAGATCATCGTTTTGTGTATAACGCTCAAACGGGTTTATCATTAGGTAACCGTGGTGTAAAGGAACACGGAAAACCTCAACAGAATTGCCACCTATAACTGTGACGTGTTACACGTTGCATTTTCTTCGGCAGATACGGGCATATTTATACCAGTTCATTTTTAAAAAGGTCTAGATCGGAATTTCAATTTCGATACCAATTATCTTGCAATTCGCTGTGAAGTGGATGTTGAACTCCACTCGACTCGCCTTGAGACCGGTATGAACAATTACCTCTTTCTTGAAAATAACAAAACTATTACATCTGTTACCACCCGTGTTCATGCACAGCCCTTTCCCCTTAATCAAGCGGAGCGTGCGATATCCATTTTTTTGAAGGCCACTCGTCCGAAATATTATAATTTCAAGTAAAACAGAGGTTATCTTAACTTTTTGGGAGAACTTAACCAACCGTTTTGTTTCGCAGGAACTATTTCAGCTGGAGGTATAGATGTCACACTTACGTCTTGTGACTGGCAAAATGCACCTGAGTGTTTACCCCCAAGTTAAACATTAGATATCTTTGACAGGTGGGATAAAAATAGTCCCACCCTTTATACGAGTTTGGAAATGCTCCAAATGTGGCAATGGTAATTAGCTTAGGAATTTCGTTACAAGCTGAATACAACGCGTGCGACTGAAACCGAACCGTTAATTGTGTCATAATTTCAGTAACAAATTTTCCAGTTTGTTTGTATTTTTTTAAATACATTCACTTTTAACAAAAACGGCACACATCTCAGTGTCTCAGATCGTGAAATAATTCTTTTAAAGTTATCTCCGCAGGTGAATTTTTCTACGTGCACACTCACGTTTAACAGATATCCTGGCAGTAAAATATGTTTAACTAAATACTTCATAGGATCTGAATTCTTCGTCAGCCTCTTTGTAAAACCCATACCGAGGCAAGTTAGAAACTGATAAGACCGACCAAAATGATGTACGTGACAAAAGCTTCGGGAAGCCGTGAAACGAAGAGAAAACTTGAGTCAGTTTGTTTGTTGCATAGTCGCATTAAATTTGGTATTCTTCTAAGGAAATCGTTGAGAAGAACATCACTGATCTGAAGTATGAAAATTGACTGATCGCCAAACAAAGACAGCAGTTCTTCAACCTAAGGTACAACCCAGGTAATGCTGTCACAGACTGTTGCGAAATCAAAGCATTTCATTTCTCACGAAGTTTTTTAACGCTCGCTTTTGTTGCGGTGCTAAGACGCAGTTACATCTTCAGCAACTCATCACACTGGGAATCAAAACGAGACAATTTCCTTAAATTTCCACAAACAGTTTTATTCGTCGAACATGACAACCGACAAACAAGTGGGTCCTATTGAGCCAGTCTTGATTCTATCAAATTCAGATCTCTAAACATACACTTGGCTCTCACAGAAGTGTTTCCAGTTGGTCAGTAGTCACAAACCAGTTTGTTTTGTGGATTCGTAGGCAATGTTGCTTCATGGAATACGATCCGTAGAAGTTTTCAGTGTGTTTTCCTGGTAGCTCAAGCAGTAATGTATTCAAGTGTAATCTCTGATCATCTTGAATGGTGTTGGTTCGTTTTTGTGTTATACAGTGGTTTTGAGTTAACAGTGTATAGGAAACCTTTAAATATACCACGTTTCTCAGCTTGTGGGATGGGACCCATCAGAAGTTTTTATGTATACATTGGGGTGACGAAGCGGATAAAAAAGAACAGATGGAGAGCCGAAATTGTGGCTAGCAAAAGGATCGACTGTTCCGGTAGGATTTCTCAAACGGTTCACACATTACTGGTGAGCACAGGAATTAAGCGGATGTCAATCAGCCACATGCACATTATCAAACTATTTGTTGGTAGAGCTGTTGCTCTTAGGGAGGAAAGATCGACATGTCGATTGACGCATTCAAACTTTGTTTAGTCATTTGAGAGTACAAGGATGTCAGCCATGGTGTTGTGGATTCGTGAGAAAGCAGTCTGAAAAATAATCTATTCTCTTTGAGAGTATTGTTCGCCTTGACTGTGCAAACTAACTTACCACTATAGAGCAAATGGTTTGGAAAAAATGGCAACTTAGTTTACACGTTTTATTTTCGAAAAGTACCCTAGCATTGAGTTAATATGTCTTTATTGTTCAACTTTAAAACATTAAAAATGATGTTAGTCTCCAGCCTCAGATTTTTAAAAATCTCAGATTATAGGCACACGGCTGTAATTTACATAGACTATCACCTTGATTGAAGCCAGATCTGATTAGTTTCACCTAAATGTAGTGTGTGATATACTGGAATGAACAATTCCTGTTACTTCACAATCAAGGAATCAGCAACTGCCCGCAAGAAAGTAAACCGGAAAAGTCCGTTGTGAAACTAAAGAAAACAAACCCCACAGTACTTTGAAAAGGCCTATGCTAGGAGTGAGTCTTGATAAAACGTTTCCCAACAATTGGTCATACGCTGGACACGGATTATTTGTAAAATGTAGAAAGTGTCACGGTCAGCTGTCAAGGCTACTACACCTACAGTGTAATGCACATCGTTCAACCGGAGCATACTTCGAGCCCAACGGAAAGAAACGCATCAGAAGGGACTATGCTTCCGCACGGTAATTTATGGGAGGTGAGCTGATATTTACAGAGCACAATCAGTCAATAGTTTAGGCTCTATCAGAAACTCACCCAGCTGACGTTTTTTGTGTTAGTAATGAAGATAAACGATTTCGTAACGTTCGTCTCACACTGTCTTCTACTTGTTGGAAAAGGTCAGAGTTACTAGCTCGTTTTTATCACTGAAACACCTTTTGTATGGTTCTAACTGTATACTACTAAACAGGAAATTATAAGTTGGCAGATTGGTTGAATGTGGAAGTAAGGATATGATAGTGCTACACAACTCTTGCGAATTGCGTTACTAATGTTTGCCTAGAACACCCAGCCAACAAATCAAAGCATTGTGTGGATATGTCGATCACTCTGCGTTCACTATTGGCATCTATCAGCGGTAGTATAGACAGAACAATTTTATAGCATACATTGAACAGGATTTGCGTGTAAATCCAGGTCTTCGACTCTCGATCTTTTAACGGTTCATCGTTGCTTCTCATGCTTAAAACATTAATGCTTTAAGCCGGTAGTTAGCCATTACTGATTCCCGTTAGTCGCTGATAACGACAGTTACACTCTCATAAAAATCAGAAGTCACGACGGATAACATCCGTTAAAGGCTCGAGGAACTACCAAACCGCCTCTTTCGAAAAAGTATTCAACTTGATTCTCGCTCTTATCACAGCTCCTTAGTAGCCCCAAATCCCTGACCGACCCGAGACAAAACCTCCAGCCAAGTTTTTATGAGACAACCGCGTTAGGTTATTCATACGCAGAAATCTAACCTATTCAACTTCATACTACTGAAAAAAAAAACAAGAAAGCCAGTGTGGTAAGCGCATGCTATGGACAACATCAGCAAAACTATTTACTTGGGAAAATTTTTCGCTTCAAAATTGTATCACAGAGTTGTCAAACTCTTCAAAACGTGTTATAAAGGTAGTCACTGAATGTTATATGTCAGGCAGGATTCAGTGTCCAACCACTGTTCATCCTCACAAAAATGTGTAATTTTATTTCAAATAAACAACAGGTGTTATCATATCTACTGACCAAATAATCGTTAACTTTCGAACAAGAAATGGGATTTCAGTTGTGAGTAATGATTAAAGGATACAAACCGTGTGCTATAAAAACGCACTATCTACGGTTCGTACTGGTTATGGCACACTGTGTGCTAACTAGAAATATTCGTTAAAAGAAAAAAAATCAAAAATTTATTTCATTCCGGACTTTCATGTTGCTTGCCACATATAAATTAAACAATTATTAGCAGACAAATATACATCTGTTTCTTTTCATGGTGTTAAGTGTGGCTGGCCTGGATCGCCAGTGTTACCAATTCGCTTACTTGGCTCGTGGACTTGTGCGCAGGACCATCAAAAACACGATGACAAGCATCCAGATTGGAGTCTTTCGAGCTGGAAAACGAAAACATGGTTGAGAAAGCGTATGAAGTTTCGAACACAGTAATTCCCATTCTCAACCTCATTTACTCAGTTGTCTAAGTCACCAGTTCCTATTCCTAGCGAAGCTGTTATTGCAGGAGTTGAAAGGATCAGCGTTAAAGAACCGTCACTTTAGCAAGATGAAATTTGAAGAATTAATCAGAATGACCGTCTTTACAACGATGAATCTGATCATTCAAGAACTATGTAATTAAAGAACAAACAACCCTAACTTTATCTGTTTGACATCGATTTAATTAAAATTAATACTGGGTCCGCCAAAGTGCTTTAATGTTAACCTGCGCTCGTGAACTGGTAATAAATTAATAGTTCTACCTTAATGCACTGAAACGAAATTAATGCATCTTGTATTCAACGTAAAATGCTGCTTGTAGCGATAATTAGTGACCACAGAAGAAAACAATGTCCAATCTCACAAGCCGATGGATTACAAATTCAGTGTTGCGCACTGATTTTGAACGGTCTCCTAACTAGTTGTCTGACGTCACTATCTATAACAAACAAGTGTCATTTGAAAAGGTGGTTTCAGCTTGTTTATTTAAACAAAATATTTTGAGGACACCTTTTGAGACGTGATTTCAGTCTGCACATTGTCTCTATGAGAACAGAAATGAGGTATATCACCTTCTCTTCCAATGGCATTCCCTAAGAACAAAATAAACAGTCAGTTCGTCGGGTGATCCACATTGTGATTTACTCTACCTGCCACCTTTCCGTCTGAAATGATACCATATCCCCGGAATCCTACTTGGCTGAGCAGCAGACGAGTAACATATTATGTATGAATACTCCCCTCAAATAACAGCTTTCTCGTACAAGACGAGTTGAAACCACGCGCGAGTGTTCAATCGATTGGGTAAGATTTATCTTCACGAAACACCACGATTTCCTAAACAGGTGTTTTTGAAAAAGAAGTTACTTTCAACGAATCCCTTTTGCTAAAACCAATCAACATGTGGTCCAGGATAACCAAATATCTCATTCCTACCATCCGGACGAAAAACAACGCATGCTCTTAGTCACGGTTATTTTGCATTAATGAGTCCCATACTACTGTTGAATCGCCATGTTGCAAAGAGACCATGGCTAATCAGTTTTCCATCCAAATTTAAATCAACTGCTCAATTTCATCCTTCCTTGCTGCGGGTGTCAAGTTCGACAGCACCCTGATGGAGTGAATAAAACACCAGCCGGTTGTTTAGGTGGTAGTTAACAAAGGTTGAGTGACTGCTATTTAACACAAGCTCAGTAACGCTAACGGCATAATTCTTTACACTCAGTCTGATTGGTTCGATGCGCGCCATCGAGATTCAGACCGCGTCCATTGTAGATCTGAGCGAGTTAGCTATCGCAAAAAGTTGTCTTACATTGCGTAGGGAGTGGTCGTGAACAAATGGGACAGAACAAAGTAGATCTTTGTAAAAGCACAACGTGCCTCGTTAAAATAACAGACACGGCTCGATCGATAAATATTCACCTTCATGTGTTTTCTGGAGCGGAATGTGATGTGTATATTTTCCTATCTCCTGGTGAAATTAAGCTGTCTTCACATTCAACTAAAACGGTCCCAAAAACGCCACCACAAAGAGTTCCGAGAAACACTCTCCAAATTTTTATGGGTTATAATGCAACAAAATCGGAATACTTACTGTGGATATACCGTCCAGCACGTGTTGTTTTTATTGCGCGGACCGCCGAACGACATCAGTAAACGGATCTTATTCAATATCAACCGACAAAGCTGAAATTATGGATGATTCTTCCAGTGTGCTTCTCATTTAGCACACCTGTGCAAGCATCGTCAGTGTACAGCTTATACAGACCCAGTCTACTCACGACTAAAATCCGTTTGCAAAGTTTTAGCTGTCAACACATACCTGCAGCAGGATGACCATGTCTATGACCTTCAGTCGGCAAGAATATTTTTACAAAAACATTGTGCAATGTAAAACAGGCAACCGTCATTTTGCACAGTGACACTCTTTGGTAAACAGTTTATACCAAATGACCATGCACTTCTTTCGTCGAACTATCGTGACTTCCAATACATCTGACCAATTCAGAAGTGTTCTTTAAATGATGTCAACTAACTATTGCGACATACTTGTTAAAAACATCTAGCACACTAACTCTATAAAGCCTTGGTATCTAATGGCCTTCAGCTAGGACTTACTCTATTTCAAACTGGTTGCATGTTTACGACCGTCGGAGGTGGGAGATATAATCACGTTTTACCAACTACACTACCTCGCATTTCTACAAAGACAACTACTTATTATAATTCACATTGCCTTACTGTAAAACGCAGTTACAGTTGCCAGGGTGATATTACTTCAAAATATAATGGAAGTTCTACTGTCTCAATGTCAAATGCTTCTCTTCATTTGACTTTCACACAGCAAGTTCAAATAAAAATTAATCTCGTTTTTAATTTGGTAATGACAAAGCTGGTTATTTTTTGATACAGATATGGCATCTTCAGTTTAACGAGTTTATGGCCTAAACGCTTTAGCTCATTGGAATGGTGGTCCACGGCGAACACCTGAGTTAGTTTTATTCAATAAGTTGATCAAAATTTGTTGGTAACCAGATGATAAAACAAAGAAAAAACAACGGACAGCTTTCTCTGTTTATCGCTATACTCTCAACCAATTAGCAACGCACAACTGAAGTTCTTATTAGAGTATACCGCCTTGCCATTGCTCGTGTTACATGCACCATTCCACCAAGGAAATAAGTTTTGCTCGAGGTGACACTCAAGTGCACACCTTCAGATGTGGAAACGTAGTACCGGCGGGGACAAAATCGGGGGATTATCAGGGCTAA
Organism: Paragonimus westermani; assembly: GCA_008508345.1. Lineage (NCBI taxonomy): Eukaryota > Metazoa > Platyhelminthes > Trematoda > Plagiorchiida > Troglotrematidae > Paragonimus > Paragonimus westermani. The sequence continues at coordinate 162,192 of QNGE01000414.1, forward strand.
CAGTTCGAGAGTAATTTACAGTTCGGGCATCACATCTTTAGCAGAAACCGCCCATAGCATTTGTTAGCTAGCGTGCACAGCATCGTGGTTTCATGCCTGCTATTATAAGGTCTAGTATATAGCTTAATATGCCCAAAATCTTGCATAGCTTATCATGTCAATCGTCACCAACATTTTTGAGTGACTGAACGAGATTTGTGAGGCACAATATGCATACAAAAAAATAACGTTACTGGGATTGTTTCGACGTAGTGTGATTCTTTTGGAGCCTTACAAGAGTCGACTTGATAAACGAACATGTGAGTTTCCTTAAAAGAATGCACGCTATAAAGCAAAGGTTCCACTCAAAAGTTGGTGAATAATTTTCGACTTATCCAAGATGAAAAATGACAGGAAATTCAGGTTAAATGACCACACACAGTTATATAAGTGATGGTGTTGGCGACTGTCAAACGATGTGACACATGGCTACGTGGATTTAGCTGCGTGCATAACATGAAATGAAAGATGGGTGATAGTTATGCGATTTTGCAGAAAGAGGCTGGCCACTTTTATTTGCTTTGAGAAAACTGATATATCGTGCTGTAATTACCGACATCACACGCTCATTCTTATCAATACCAGGACGCTTTTCCTCATGCATTAAACAGCATTGTACTGCTGCTTTTAAACTACTTCTTACAAAATCCACAAAATTTTTGTAATACGTGTCAAATTAACAGCAGGGTTATACGAAGTTTTTAATGCAGAGTTATAATATATGGGTTAGCATGATAATAGAAGTTTACTTCCTAAGGTCACACTAGGTCCTTAGTTTCACATTTGAACGGGTACCTCAATAACTAAAGTTCTTCATGAGACCAGAGTTATTCGGAATGACCTCTGAACGTGCCATCTTTGTTTTAAGAGGTGAATGTTTTGTTAGATTAACAATCGACGAACGTTACTCCAGAAGATGCAATGAGTAATAATGTTTTCCAGGTGATTGGCAAAAAAGACCGGTTTGGCTGGAAAACACCATGAAATAAACTTGGTTCAAACCTTGTTCAAACTGGGATTAAAAGTTTAATGCAAACATCTAGGATATCCATTGAGGTGTTATTTGTCGGATGGATCGTAGTCAAGAACAGATTGGCGAAGTCTGAACACTTAATACACCAATGTTTTACTGTACAGCTGGTCGTTCCTCTAGGAACAAAAAATATGCGTCATTTTTATTTGTTATACCTTTTTGATAACCGCATGGTTAAAACATAACTATTAAATACCTGATAACATCAAGCCCGGATGACGAACGATTTTTACTCTGAGTCACAGGACAACAATAGTATAGTTATCACCTGTGTTGCAACAATGTGTTGTTAACAGTTTCGCACTCTGGTTCATAAAAATGTAATGTCTATTCTTCCTTTGCTTGTGGTTAGAAAGAAACTCAGTCAATATTATGACCAAGATTGGTCACAAAATGTAATGAATTAGTGTAAAGTAGAATTCACCGAAAATGTTTATCTGCCAGTATGAGCTGTCTCACCTCTGTCCACAACGTCCAAGTAAATGAATGGGCACGACAAACGAAATAATCAGTTGTTTGATTAAGATGATTCCTGTGTTGCCGAACTTCTTCGCAAAAATGCATAACAGAGGTGGGTGATATGCATTAGAATTACGTCGTTGTTCTTCCATATTCAGAAAGGTAATTGAATCTTTTATGAGTTCACCATATTTATGAAGTTCAGTTCACTTTTTCAACTGGCTACCTGTTAGTATTCCGGAGAACATCCAGAAACGATCTAACAAACTGTTTCTTCCCGTAATATACTGAGCAGAAAGAAGGCTTACAAAATTGAAATACGAAATTCCGTTAAATAATAAATTTCAAACAATGCCAATATTTTCAGCTAAAATATAGTATAATTTTTTAGCGTGTAATTTTAACTATTCTTCATGAAAAGAATTCCGCAGAGACATATTATAAAGTAGATTGCAGGTCATGATTGAAAAGGGTTTAGTTAAAACAATAGATTTGTCGGTTGTCGTGTAGACTTTTCCGGCTGATAACCTAAGTTAAATCACCATTCAGACTTTCAGAAAAAATCCCTTTGTTCGTGCAAGTAACTGTATGGCGTAGGAAAGCAGAATCACTGCAATTTTTGTAAACTTATTCACAGTAGTCGTTCCACAAAAGTGTTTCGTGTCTATATGCAGAACCTTCAGACTGTTCACAACTAGTTGTCAGTTATGAAGGTAATTTTCGGTAGCGAAAAGCTTTCAGAACACACCATATATCGATCCTGGCACTAGGTTAGTGTGAAATATTCGTTGATGTGACGAATAGACCGTGGGTTTTGACAAAATGAAACGGACATTGTTGACGAAGGAATAATACTGTCAAGTTATGGTGGTTTCAGTGTGGAAAGTGCAATTTTCACGAAGTCAAAATGGTTTGTTTGAGGGTAGTTCGCGAAAGTTTGACAAACTTGAAAGTTCAAGTAAACTGTCAAGTTGTTATAATGTATGATTCGGTGTGTCCCTGGTTGGTAGTAGTTGGTAGAAAGAGCAGCTCATCTATTAGGAATCCCAATAACTCATGCATTAAACAACTAAACAATGTTATGAACAAGAAACGACCAGGTCCTAACGCCCCAGTGAACACCAAGGTTATAGCGTATAAGTGATTTGACGGTGTGGTGCAAAATTTCAGCCCGTTTTCCACTGGGTAGGTACATAGGCAATGACTGAATCAACTGTTTGCAGTCGGTCGGCTTGGTTAATCAATGCACGTGGTGCGGATGATGCCCACCGTAGTCGAAACAAACGTTGGTCGCGAAATCTTGCCAGCACCTTGCCAGCCCATTTGTGGAAATGGTATATATATGTAAAGATAGAAACCCACGCGCAAGTTGTCACATGTTTTAGACTTTTGGTGAAGAAATGTGCAACAGCTCGGAAAAACAAAACATGTTTCTGAATCCTCCGTTCAACGAGACACCAGTTTATTCCCTAGGAGCACTTTTATCTCTCAGGACTGTCGCCTGTTTGATTATGGATTAATATTTTAGTCACCTAGGAGTAAGTGAGAAGTAGTCCGTTTTGGAATTGATCAGGAAATTAACCTCTGCGTATATTCAAAGCAACAACAGATTTTACTACATTTCAACGACTCGCATTTACCCGACCAATTCCATTTGTTCAAGAAAAATTCGAATTTCACAAAATACAAGTTATACCTGGCTTAATAATGGGTGAACTGGTTTTAGCTCTCGAATTTCCTGTATTTCGTCCGCAAACTGCCGGCAGTAAATGTCCAGTAGTTGTGGAAGAATGAAAACAGTATTGTCTTTTTAACCAAAGTTCAAAAACTGTCTACAAGTTAGCAGATTACTTTTTTGAAGCTGTCACATTTGTCTCAAAAATGACAGTTGTGAAATGCTCAAGCCAAGTAAATAACGTGATCATGAACTGCTATTCTTAAGTAGGATTTATCGATAATTGCAAGTTCAGGTTTACGTTGCCACTTAAGCAGCAACATGGTCACTGCAATCTTTCCGATATCTTGATGAGTCTCGTTTTCTATTTTATTGCTTGGTTCTGTAAACTGTGGTCGTTGGTTGGGGTCAACTTATACATTTTGCGGACACATTGTGACTTGTTAGGCTTTGGGACCGTTATTCGAACTTAGTAGTAGTGTAGTTCTGTGGAACGTTGAGGTTTCAATTATATGTGGAAATTCAAGTGAGTCTATATTATAAAACATGAAAAGGAACACTTTCAAAACTCGGAACTATCTGTCCGAATGCTTTTCGGTCAACAAGAGTGATCGGCAGACTGAACCAGGCAACGGTCTACTTGAAAACTACAAGCAAACACATTGTGCATCTACAGAAGTTTGAACACTGCAAAAAGATTTCCCTCCCCGTTGAAGCTTGCCTCTTCGGAGATAAAAATTTATGAATGAAAATGTACCAATTTTTATCTAAAGAACTGTTTTGTCATCTAGTTTAATAACTAAACAAAATCGCTACCAATTCAAATCATATGGTATAAGTGCGCTTGTGGATATTTATCTCTTAGATCCCTTATATATGAAAAAGAGCGTCAGGTTACTGATGGACATACAAATCAGAAAAGGCCCGCAATACTTACTTTAATCGAAGCCAATCTGCAACTAAATGAGTAATACTCATTCTGCAGTTAAAAACCGCGGTAAACTTAACATTTCTATCGTTCTCAACCTGATGTGCGTATCCGAAGAACTTCGACTACCTAACCTGCTATGATCTGTCCGCTGCTGAGATCTACAACAGAATGTTTCAAAGGAAATCAACTAATTATTTAAATTTGTATTAAAAATTCAGATTTCCAGCACCAGTGAATCCTTGATTAGTAATCCGAATGTTTTATCAATTAAAACAGCAATTCACGGAAGGTATACAGATGGTCGTTAGCAAATAAATGTGACATAAGGAATGAAGATTAAGTTTTATTTCAGTTTATGTTAAACCTTTTTTAGATTACTGGTGAACTATGTTTATTAGTGTGACACCCACGCGAAAATATGCTTGGTCTTTGCGGTTGACAGAATCAAACGTTAAGTGCTAAGGTAAACTTACACAAAAGTTAATATTCGATGTTTTTAAAGTGGTTAACTGTTGGTCTCTGTGCCCGAATAGCCTTTCTGGACAGAACAGATTAGGATATGAATACCTATAAGGCACGCACTGTCAACATTACTCACTATTCGAACCGACTTGTAACTTTTATCTAAGAACTAGTGCCTTCTGGTTCTACTTTAATCACACATTTACTAAAAGTGTATGTGCGATGCAGTTATACAGTAGTTTGAGTTAGATAACCAGCCAGTTTGACTTGCTCCCTGATTTGAATCTGCATTCAGATCCTTTTTTCTACATGTGCGCGTAAGTCTTGAAGCAAACAAATACGGGGATCCGGAAGAAAAAGATTTACTGAACTACCAATTTATCTGATCTGATAAATGACGACTTTTTATGTAACAATTATAACCGCAACTATTTTAAGTTCTCGTCTTCTCTTTTTTGTTTAGCACAGGCTCTCTTGTGACAAACCGGCTTGGTATCAGCACTGAGGCAGAGTCGTCTCACTCTTAACACAATTTCTAACTCCTTGAAGAAAAATGACACTACGGAGAGGTCCATAGCTCGACTTTGTCCGTGTTTAAAAAAAGAATAGTTGGAACTAGAATAGACTCCGTCACACACTGTTGTAATCTTCAGAGATGGAGGTATATCTGTTTATTTTTGCTGATTACCTGCGGTAAATGCCCGTTCGTTCTTTCAAAGCGTCCAAAACTTTGCTACTGGTGTACAGCACTGGTGTACAGCATTGCTCTTCACATGTGAGTCGAATAAATATGGTTCGTTCTGAAGCGTACGCAACGAATAGTATGATGTATCTGCGTACTAATACACACTCACAAGTCGGAGAGTATGTTGTTTTCAATCACCTGCAGTCTATAGTGAAATGCATGTAAACGTATCTCAGTCACTACAGATTTACAGCGTCCTTTTAAGATTTTTGTAATGATTCCAAATTCCTGTATAGCACCCCCTACCACCGCCCATATTTTATAGGTTTTACTTTCCCAAGTGATGATTAAGGAACCTAAGAAATTCACTGAATCTTACTCATGCAACAGCACCATCTCGTCATCTGTATACGAGTTGGTGAAACATGGACATGCCTATTTTTCTGACAATTCCACTGAACAGACTGATTGTAGTAATAAACTTGGACACTTCCAAATAAAGCGCCTTCTATCACGAGGTCCACGAGAAATGCGAATCAAAAGCATACGGAATATGATGAGGTGAAGCTAGACTTCCTCAATAAGCACAGCAAGGCTGCAGCTGGTTCACGAGGGAATTTTCAACAACTAAGGAGCAGAATAATGCATGCCACTTCTTGGGCACATAGTTGTAACAACAAAAACAAAGATGTTGGCCCCTTTACCTTAGTAATAACAACAGGAATATTTTAAACATAGTATTAAAACAAGTCCTAAATGCACGCAGAACCTCAAGTTTGATATACTGTCTCATTTTTGTGGAAAACATTGATGGATGTTCCGATGACTGCCTTCTCTGAGAACTATGATTCAAGTCGGATTGATTCTTTAAACTTGAAAAATCGTTGAATCCTGGTAAGCAGATAATCGCTACCTAGGATTTACAAGATGGTCGGGAGCACGGTACATTTCAAGAACATCTCAGCAAAGCGAATGGGGGAGGAAAATAAAGGGGAGCATAGAAATAAGAAGACATTTAGTCAGCATGTAAAAATGACTAACAATGTAGACTGTCCTAGCGATCCACTTTCGCGTACACAATCCCTGCAGGTATATCGTGGCGTTGCATTCATATTTATCTTATAGTAATGATGGAAAAGGATCTAATTAGACAGAGTCACACAATCATGGGGTTATTTAATAGTGTTTTATGCATAACCATACAGTATGCACAATGTGCACAGTACACTTCAAATAACATTACGTACTGTGGCAGTCGTAATACTTTATAATAAGCCTGAAAGAGGGATTCTGTTGGATTGCACTGAATGTAGCACATACCTCTTTAACGGTGTCAAATATTGAATCGACTCTTTTTCAGCCGATGTTACTGAGTGTCGCCACCGCCAATGTTCACATTTGTTAAGTAGTTAATTCATTACTTTTACAGTATCTTCGGTTCTTGTCCAGAGAACGGATGATTGCCACGCCTATATAAAACGCCTCGTTGGAAACCTTCTGTTTAAATCAGCTCAAACGTCGAACCATACCTTTGCCTGCGAGAGTCTGCAGGTTGCAAAACCGGAAGGTACTGAAAGCCACACTTGAAGGGCTTGTGGACAAACTGAACACGTTGATAAGACTTACAGTCTCAGGCACGTGTAAACACTCTACTAGTCTATTCAGGTAATTCGAATATCCAGTTACTTAATAAACGTAAATGTAAATATTCAAAGAGGACGTTGTAAGCTGTAGTACTTGTGTGCTAAGTGACATTCCTATCTCAAGGAATCAATCCAGAAAATTACCCAAGTGATTTGTCAAACGCTTATTATATTTTGTTCCACAATAATTTGATTACAAATTTTGTAAAAATGAACAAGTTGCAAGTCTGTTTTTTTCACATTTACTCCTGAAGAATAACTAAGGAATTACTTACTATTTGGAATAGGTCATTGAGTAAATTTCACCGTGAGATAACTGTCGCCTTATGTAATTTATGGCGGACGTTATAATTTTTGGGCTTTGAGGAGTTTTCGCCACAGACTGTTGGGAATTTTCAAAACTGTGCATTCTCGGTGATTGATTGCTTTGAAGAGAAGATTGATTGCGAAACCCACTGGTTGCCAATTGGCGCTGAAGCCTACGTCTTACCGGACTCAAGGGGGCTGATGAAGTCCAGTTGCTTCGAACATACTTACGTGTTTTATGCCCGCAAGCCACAGATTTGTCTTGAATTGACTGCTCGCCAAAGCACGGCTGATCAGTGACTAATTGTGTGAATGAGGTTGCCCGGCTTTCAAAGCTGAATGATGTGGGGGATGGTTCCATTTCTGTTGACTTAGCAGCATAACGTTTGAGTTCGTCTTTCCAAAATCGCTTGGCAAATAACGCACGCAGTGGTTCTGATTTCACTGTAGGTGCCTTCGGTTTTACAGGTGCTCCCGTACTGCTCGTAACTTGAGTCAAATTATGGTCTTCACACAAAGTATATTTGTGATCAGATTTCTCCATCGCATTAGGGAACAAGCCTTCCGTTATGTTATTCATGATCCACTTCAAAAAGATGAAGCGGACAGTCAGAGTAGTAGCTTTGTATCTGGGAATTTCAGTGGGTGTCATCGGCCAATCAGCTACCAGTAGACAAAATAAACCAGTAATTTTGCTCAATCCGATCAGCCAAACAAACGTAACGGAAAATTGCTTTAGAATTCAGTGTCAGCTATTACTAACCAAAATGTCAATATAACGAACTGACTGACTAAGTCCAGGCGCACGAATGAACACAAAGCAGGATAGACGCAAAAATGCTGTGATCCTGTGGATCGTGTTTTCTTGTTCTTCCCTAGTTACACTTCAAAATGATCAGAAAATCTTTCAGAATTATACGGCAGATAAACAACTTTCCAGAGTTGGTTCGCTGGTTTTCGCCTAGTTGGCTGACAACGGAGAGCAGGCAGGATACCGAAACAGTTAATTGTTTGCCAGATCTAGCACCAGTCAGGTAAGCATTACTCGTGGACAGAACACTAGGACAACTGACGGTGTCTGTTAACAAATCATTCACAAAGGTGAGCAGCCCTCATCAGATCATTAAATTTTAGTTCAAACAATTCATAGTCAACAGAAACGCTGATCAGATGAGTGTTGACAGCATCGAGCAAAATGGTGTTGTAAACAGCAGCATAAGTCTTACAATACGAAAAAAATTCTTGACCTTTTGCAAAACAAATGTAAGAAAACCTACCCAAATCTATCGTGACGGTGAGATAAGCAGTTTATTTCGAGCGAAGAATTGCTACACATATTCGTAACATTTTCCCAGTCCGGATAAATCCTAACTGATATATGGTATTCTGTTAGAACAGTGGCATACAATCTCATGTTGAATTATGAACGTTTCACGCTCCACCGATCACGTTCGAACAACATTTCTCCATCTTCAGTGCATCCTCAACTCCATTCCTTATTTGTCATGCCCTCATACTCACAACTTCTGAGGCAATCAACCACGACCGCAATTTCTTCCTTTATTGAACTTTTTAATACCTGCCAGTGCAGTATAACACGCACATGAGCACTGGGAGCTGTCCACTGCATAATCCCACTGTCTCCAATGAAAAGTCTAGCGTTGCATTTCCCAGATATGATCCATTCATTTTTCAACCGCTGAAAGCACTCAGACTGAAGTGGTGGGGACAAAAATGCGATGCCTGCACCAGAATCACAGTCTGGTTGTCTGTTGGTAAGTCACAGGTCCAATTTTATAACCTGTTTAGTGCTGATGAAACGCATATTGGTCGAAACAATTGGTTATCGCTTGTTGGTGGTCTTTTTCGACAGATTCTTTCCACAAATGTATTGCCGTTTCCCAGTTGGCTGTGGTAGATATATACCGGTTCTTGTGACAGCCACAAGAATGACGTGTCTATTGCAATCCATGGCGAAAGTAACTGTAAATGACAAAGGATGTGTCGCACCCTCATGCAACCCTGGTGACCTGTAGGTAAATGTCTACGCTATGCTTATTGCACTTTCTTGGAAACAGTGACTTCGTTTCCTCAACTTATGTGGTGTTACTGAGACCCCACTGAGTCAGAAAACTTCAACACTACTCCGCTAGCGGTTCCTCTGCTTAGACGTTAGGTCAATGGGAACATTTACCAGCAATACGTACTTTTTCTTATAATTAACCAATGAAATATATTTCACACGATGTTAACCTGGAAAAACTGGTCACATTTTTTGGTTTTCAAAGTGATCTCACTAGTGTGATGGATCCCTTTTCCTCCTATGGTGATGTGTACTCAGAATAATACTTATTTCTATCAATGAAACACCATAGCTTGCTTTGAAGTATAGCAGTGTAGAGAAATTCTTCAGTGGTAACGAAGAGTTTTGTTCAAAAACTTTTTTCTACTGTGGACGAAGTCCAAATAGAATCCACACATCCTCGTTCGACTAGTATGCGTGCTTATTGTTTTGGAGAATAAAAGCGCTTCACAGCACGTTTCCAGAAATCTGAAGAAGTATGAGGGTCTTGTTCACTGGTTACCGGCAAACAAAAATTCGGTTCGTCAACTGAATCTTGACTGAACTCTGGGTATATTGGGCTATCTCTATCGCCTAAAGACACGCTAAATGAAAATGGGAGAAAAAGGTTTGAATAATATTTAGCTAGTGAGATAATCCATAAAGTTTCACTCTACTTGTCGAGTTATGCTTGTTCATTCAACCATAACTCTGGATAATTATATAAAGTGTTGAGCAGAAAAATCCCACTGTTCTACTCTGGTCAGCAAACCTTCAAAGCTTTTGGCCAGAAACCCCGTCAGGTTGGATGGACTCATTCGACTAATCAACGTCCCATTCCCCTCGGAAACAAACATGATGGATGACTGTAAAAAGTATGATGGGCAGCTAGATTGAGTCCAGAATGTCTGTATATAAACAACGTAGATTAAAATGTTCACAACGTTTTCTCGGTTTGCATCCGCGTTTGATCATTCGTCCTATTGAATTAGTACGAGAAAAACCTGAGACAAGCCAAAAAACAGTGGACGCATGCATAAAACTTCACTGGACAAACGGATAGAATTATGAAGCTCCCAGAAACTATTAGGACACGCGTTGGGAATGAAGGTCTTAATCAGATATGAACCTGAAGCTACGTTGATGTGTTTTCCCACCGGCATTCTAACTGTCTGGCTAGGGACGTCGTTTGAAATTCGCATCTCTTTTTCGTGACAAAATTTTGTCTCCGGACACAATGGAATTTCTAATGTACTGCCATAGTGGTCATATTTCGTTAAATAAAAGAACCACCCTTTTTCCTGAGCGAAATATTTCTCCCAAGTTAACGAACTGAACTATGCCGTTAGCTGTTACCGGCCCATTTTTAAATTACCGAAAATCCTGGAGCTAGACAAACACTCACGGTTTGGGTGTCCACATTGTGACCATACGGACGTTCGTGACCAGACTTCGGTAAGTGAACCATACGAGCTGTTCAGTAATACATGAACTTGAAAATTTGAAACGCCGTGTAGTGCTCAGTGTGCATTTCGCGGTTGGTGACGTGCTTCCTGATTAACTTGTCTCAACGAAGAAGGTCGGAGACGGCTTGTGCTGAGCCAATTGTGGTCTCATTCGCATAGTGCGTATTTAGTTAGGATCCAAAGTAATTAGGCCAGAAGAGTTATAAGTTAAGTTCCTTCTGGTTGCGTTGGTCAGCACTAATTAACTAGATGGTAAGCTGATCTGAAGGTTAAAACTTACCTCCTGAGAAACAAAAATAGGGAACCCCATTTTGTGTTGGAAAGAACGTTAACGGAAATAGAATTCAAGAGTTATTTAAGTAAATGGATCCTCACTTAAGTTTTTTGAACTGGACCGTAAAAGAAATAACGATCCGACCATTAGAATTCATTACGTCAGAAGTTTGAAAAAAAGAAAGGATAACATAAATGATGATTTTGACAGGGAGAGGAAGTCGTTTACCGTTGGCTGACAAGATGGCAACCAGAAAATTACATGGCATTCAGAAGACAGTGATCAATGACGTTGGTGGCTAAATCAGGCAGGCAGACAGCGAAGTAAACGGGTAAATACTAGAGAACAAATGACTCAAATACCAAACTTATAAGCGATTTCCCCAAATTCACTTTCTGATGACATTTTTCAGCTGGGACGTGAACAGATTTAATCCAGTTACACGTTCATCCAAGGTCTATACACCGAAAACTTATTCCGGGATGCAAATACAGCCCTTAGGAAACGCATCTAGATTTCATTTAGACTCACCTACTGTCTTGTACTTAGTCTAAGTGTGGGAATAGTAGATCACGAGAAACTCTGCAAACCGTTCTTTCGAGAAACATTCTTGAGGTTTGAATGATAAAGAAATCAAAACAACAGGAATAAATTACTGATGAGTAGTCGGGGATTTGGTTTATTTTCATGTTGACCATCACTCACATTTGATCGCAGCGTTCGCATTCAGATAGACTTTCCAGCCAGCCTCTTTGGAAAACATGCACTAGACTCGAGTTTCGCTCTCATTAGAGCTCGTCAGTAGTGCATATCCTTGCCACGGCCGGGATTTGAACTCCGGACATTCCAATCATGAGGCAACCGTGTTAACCACTGCGCCATTGACCTCACATTAGGCACGACCGAATCATCAAATCTGAACGCTCAACCACTCTCGCTTGTGAGCAATGATCAGGTTGCCCGATCGTCTCGAGAGGAGACACAGTTACTGCCTGTTAACTCCAATCGATAACCCCGCGATTAGGACTTCCGAGACAGGTCGAGATCACAGAACTCATTAAACCTGCAAGGCGATATTTTAGATTACTGATGAGTAGTCGGGGATTTGGTTTATTTTCAAGTTGACCATCACTCACATTTGATCGCAGCGTTCGCATTCAGATAGACTTTCCAGCCAGCCTCTTTGGAAAACATGCACTAGACTCGAGTTTCGCTCTCATTAGAGCTCGTCTGTAGTGCACATGCTTACCACGGCCGGGATTTGAAATCCCCCATTCCAATCATGAGGCAACCGTGTTGATCACTGCGCCATTGACCTCACATCAGGCACGACCGAACTATCCAATCTGAACGCTCAACCACTCTTGCTTGTGAGCAATGATCAGGTTGCCCGATCGTCTCGATTGTAATGGCTGGAGTACAATTCCTGGTCGTGGCAAGGATAGGCACTACTGACGGACTCTAATGAGGGCGAAACTCGAGTGTAATGCTTCTTTCCGAAAGAGGCCAGCTGGAAAGTCTATCTGAATGCGAAGGTTGCGATCAAATGTCAGTGATGTTCAACTTGAATATAGGAATCAACTTAGAACTTACCGCTGAACAGGTAAACCAGTGTGACCGTATCCATCGGTCATATTTGAACAACTGAATAGCAGGAGATTGTTCCAACAAGTAAGCGGGGCACACTGCGCCAACGACTTACTGATTCCTGTTGTGCAAAAGTCACATAGGATTATTGATGCTGAACTTCGAATCTGCGTCCACAAAATCGGTTTTCAAGTTGAACTGGTACATCATACATACCCGCTTTAAGCAATCACCCGTTTGCTTGCAGTTAACTGAAAATAAACTGATGCCCTGTATAGTGTTGTTATGTTGCGCCCATTCAAATTACTTAACCATTCACCATTCACTTTCCGCTCATTCATGGTGGTCATGACCCTGACACTAGACGGTACTATTACCCAGGCCGTAATCATTCGCAGCATTGACTAAAATAACTTGCGGGTGAAGAACGAACAAACGAAGTAAAAAAACTGATAAAAGAGTATCAGGCCGAAGAATTAGAAATGTTATGATTGCCGACTTGTCGTTGTTTGTAACGTTGCCATTTCGGATGATGTTTCGGACTAGTGATGTGAATGTTCACGAGAACTCTAGACGAGCAGGTGGCACATACCTGTGTTTGCTTGACCCCTACGCGTTTATATTCAACAAGCGCTGGTTTTAATACATAACGCCCGGTGTGATAAACGCTTGAATGACAACCATAGTACGTAACCCAACCTTAAGAGATTGTGAAATGTGGTCAGATGACCAAGGGAAAGCATAAGCGGATTTTCTCGAATAAATATCAGTAAACTGATGTGATGCTTATGCGACCACCTTTGATGTAGTCTACTTGGCAGAAGCAGTGGTAGTCAAACGTATTAAGTCTTCTGCCTAGAACAGGCTCTGTTCCCCGACTACGGGGCAAAAGAGATTTCACACATGGTTGGGAATAGTGGTGGTGTTGTTTGTAGCTCGGGTTGATTGTTTTCGTATTGATATGTTCGCCGAGCTTGGCATTTAGGTTGCAAACGTTTCATCACCAAGCGAGGTGAAATCATCAGTGACATCATCACTGATGATGTCACCTCGCTTGGTGGTGAAACGTTTGCAACCTAAATGCCAAGCTCGGCGAACATATCAATACGAGATTTCACACAATCGTCACGAACTCTTCCTCTCAGTGACAAGGTAAGAAAGCAAATGATGCAGGTTGGCAAACAGCTCCGTCTCTACTATTTTCACCAAATTCCCAGCAGCGATAATACACGCTGATGATGTGACACCAGTTGAAGGTGCAAAGTTGATCATGGTTTCAAACGAATGGCCCGCAATAAGAAATGCGCAAGTAGAACTGAATTAACATTGCTGTGCTAGGTATACATCAGGAAAATTGACCGGGTCCCTCAACTTGCTCTCCGTGGTTTGCATGTCTTCGGCAGAAGGGCCAAGCAACGCACTATCGTCGGCCTACTCCTTTTCGGCCAAATAAGTCGCATAAAGAAGCTCGACATCAAAGTCACTGTAGTCTTGAGAAACAACTTTCAGGATGTCGTTCATGGCAATAGTGACCAGTAGGGGAAAGACCAGACACAAATGGTAAACGTCAGTATAATTAGCGACTATCCAGAACGATTTTCCACACTCACACCCGACTAATAAAGTTAACAGACAATGATAGTAGCGTTTTTTCGTATTTCTATGGAACACCTGCGAAAGAAGACTGTCCTAGGAAATGCTATGAGCTTAAAAATTGAGGAGAGCCTTCAACTCTGAAAAGACCTTGATCATCAGCCGTCTGTAGGAGTGCTGATACTCCGAGCCTTGAGTAAAACATATTTTGTAACGATATCCTTAGTTGGCACGAAATTCTGCCTGCTCCTAATGTATCTAATTTCTTTGGGTTTATTGGAGGACAGAGGGTTGAGGTCAATGTGTAGCGTCTACGTGATAAACACTAGGCAAGTGATATTCTGGTCGTCACTTGGCTACGGAACCTTTTATTCAGAACGGAAATCGCTGTTGAAAGGCCACAGTCACGAGTCACCCTTTCAGTTTATTTGGTCCGCTGACTTCCGATAACAACTTACCTCCACTATCCTTGAAACAATCAACGATCATTCAGGTCCCACCGCCTGTCTTCTGGTTGAGGCCGACTGGGAAGTTTTAAAACTTTCGGCCTACCTGTAAAGTCAAAACAACTGTTTGGTGATTACAGAACAGTCATTCTAGAAAATGGTTCCAGTCACACGAACTCAACGGTCCATGCAACCACAAAATAGGGGAAATAGATTTCTGCTATTCACAGAGAGGTCTTGCCTCATCCGTTTCTAATGTTTGGCCGAGTGGTGTCCACTGTTTTTGTGCGAACTGACCGCTAAGTTGTCTAGAGTCGTCATCCAATTTAGTAAATTGGAATCGTGTGGCCCCTGTTCACGACACTCAGTCATATGACAAGATTCCACTTCTGTCGTGAGTGCACAGCCTGTACCGGACATACCTCCGCATAACAAGCTTTTGTGGCCGGTTCGATTTGTCCCCGGTGTTTATCAGGTTTACTCTCCAGACTTCCAGTGGTTAATTTGCTCACTAGCGTTTATAAACATGAGTCTTTTTAGATTCTCCCGGATAAAATGCTAGTTTTCCGAGTGTATGGCAAGGCAAAGCTAACACACGCACTAACAACCTCCGCGTCCAGACTTTCACCTGAGAGAGCAGCAAACATTGACAGAATAGCGCCACCTATATTGACTACTATCTGATTGATTTTTGTTCACAACTAAGCTGCGGTCCTCAAGCCACACATATCCTCTTTCTGTGTTAAAATACATGGGTCAAAATAGAAAGAACCATTCTTTTAAACTTTGTGTTCTGACACCGAACACATCATCTAGCCGCCTTCATCCAGAGAAGGACGACAAAGAGGACTGTTCAAAGTGCCGGCTAGAATGACTACGTTTGGGCACTTTGTCAGCTTCAAAAGGTTAACTAGCGTGTACTTGAAAGCATCCTTGTTTAAATTAACTCAGTCTTCTTGAGGGGTGTACACCGATTTAATGAGAACGCAATGCGTTTCACGTTGTTATACACACGCTTTAACCCATGTACTAAATCTGATGAAACGCAGAATAATGCTTACCTGAGTTCACCCATATGAACAGTGTTGTGCTTTGGAACTCAACTCGATTCCTATTCTAGCACGACCACGAGGCTCATTGTGTGAACCAACACCATTTCTCCCAACGCTTTTCCTTCACATAATGATATTTCTGGATGTCACAAATGATCAGCCGCATTCACTTTAATTTAACTACCAAGTTAATCAAATCTGTTCTTCTTCGGGACTGGTGTAGCTAATTACTTGAGCATCCACATTTTGCTTGCTTCTGATTCAAAACACAATGCACAACTTTCATCTTTCGTTATTTCTTCAAAACTGATGAAAGGCCAATTTTTCGACCGGTTCTGCAGAGAGAAAAAGTTTTATTGTTTTGATCAAACAAAGTCTGATCATATCTATTTTTTTACTAATAACCTCGTTAAATTGCACTTGGCACATCTTTTGTTTTTATGTAAATGAAACTAAACATGGAATGCGCTTACCGGTCTGGTTAGAATGCACATAATCTTTCGCATCACATGCAGCTGACGTGTGGTTTTTAGGCACAAACTTTATCTCCTTTTCACTGCAGCTGTTTAATTAATTTTCCTCCGGTATTCCTCAATCTGGTACGAAACCAATATTCCTGGGTTTGGTCGAACATTATCGAGCAGTGATTTACCCTTACAATGTTCAGCAATTTCGTGCACACACATACTTGACGAATAATAAAGACTACATGCATGGGTACTATTTCCAGTTAGCCGTGATAGACAGCATTCTTGTGATGTCAATATTCGTTTTGTGATCAACCGTGAGTTTGGGAAAAAAACATTCGCAGCATTTATGGTTATTCGGGGGCCATATATCATAGAACTACTTAATTGCAATTTGCGCCAAGGCTACTGAAAAACAAACTATTTCAATTCCAAAATGGCCTATGCCCCCCCTGAACACAAACTAAAGCTTCTCTGAACATGAAGTAGAAGAGAGTTCTACTTTTGTCAGATAAGTCATTTTGTGCATTTTGTACGACTATGCTGTCTTGTTGACTTGACCGCATCGACAAATATTGCAACGCTCCAATTTTTTCCGCCTGCCTGAAGACAGGATAATGAAATTGTTAGTCCACAAAGTCACTGCAAGAGGTTAACGCATGTGCAGCAAGTAAGTCTGTTCGGTAAGCCGGCTGGATGCTCTCACTATGGCTGAAGAAGCCGTGGTTCTTCGGTTAGTCTGTTTTGTGAATTCCAGATTTTATCAACACCCAGCCGCCCTACTCGCATGAGATTCATTCGGTGTCACCTAGATAGTGAAAAGAGTCGTGAGCTGAGGTGTTCAGCGTGTTGAAAAATGCAGTTTCCTCACCACTTATAAATGATCTTTGTTGTCTCACTCCCGTAGACTTGCTAGCCAGTCTGTTTTCCGAACGAACTCCAATTCCGTTGGACTTCGTCATTGGTGTATGTCATCGCTACCGTGGTCATCAGCGTAAATACACTGAAAGCAGCAGACCCTTTTCGTATACTTGTATAGTTGAGTGGAAGTGTTGGCCTGTATCGTCTTGCTGTTCCCACTAAAACCACATTCCTCTAGAGAGTCCTGTTCCTATTTTCAAGGTGAAGAAGTTGTCAAACATGACGGAATGAACGTCATATCTCTATATTCCCAGTGAGGTCTCCATCCGGTTTCCAGGTATGCATTGGCCAGCTTCTTCCAGCTAACGTGGAAGGTTCACAACCAACCAAAAAGCTTGATCCTTTTTACCGAAGCCTTAAAAGTACGCTGAACTGACGATAATTAGATGGCAGAAGCTGTTCAGCAACACGAACATTCGGTTCAATGTTTGCTTGTTTGCACTTCTGCCAACAGGCTGGTCTGATCGCGCGATTTTTAAGGCAGATAAACGTGAAACATTTTATTTCCAGAACCGGAAAGATCATCTTCTGAGACGAATGCTCCGAGACAAGTCGACATGTTGGATCTCGATCCTGCTGGAGCACTTCTTTTTATCCTAAGGTAACGTCAGACTTTGCCTAGAGAGCGACGTGATCTTGCTGTTCAGAAGCCTATTAATGTTCCAAGGTAGAAGAAACTATGTGTATGCAACCGTCTTCATTATCAGAGCAATTTCGAGGAACCTCTTACCAGGTGCATCTTTTTTCATGCTGGAAGTGTAAACCAACGATTTTTATATTATACCCCTTGTCATGTCCGGCCAGTGATATCGGCATCATTGCGAGTGACTCCATGACAGTGTTCACTGGATTCCAGTCGAAAGGAGTTATATCCACACATATGTTTCCACACCGAAGTGTCACACCAGGACGCAGCAGACTCAAATATCAAGAATACAATGCAGATGTGTTAAAAGGTTTCACAAGGGGCGTTCAATCACAAATGGATCTTCCACATATTTTTAAAAAAACCGGGCCAACCCATGTAACCGCGAAATAGAAAGAAATCCTTGTACAATTTTCCATTAAATTGAAATTGTGTGACAGATCTCCAAACACTAAATAGACCTCACACAACACAGACATTCGGAATGGAGAGAGAAGGTTTAAAAATGTTGAAACGGCATTAAGCTGTGTAGCACACCCAGCTGCTTACATTTCTGATAATGCCAACCTTTCAAAATTGTAAAATCGGTTTTACTTCGGGACGTTCATGGTTTACTCATGTTTTGAAACCTACTAGATCAGCTTAAAAGTGTCGTCAGTAATTTCACGCGTACTTTTTCAAAATTTCCGGTGGAAATACGCTAGAAAAACATCACAGTGAGCACAAGGATACCACAGGTGTTTTAACATGGATTTGATTGGAATATCCTGTTAAACGTGATATGCTGTAAAATTGTGACTTACTGGTTAAGTCCATGAGCCTAAATTGCGAAACATTCAGAACCATGGAGATGTAAACTTTCCGTCGCGTTCGTAGACAAAATTACAGACAAACGATTTGTTTCTATGACTCCATTTACGGCGAGTTATCATGGTCATGTGAATTGTACGTAACATAAAACTGTTTATATGACATATACAGAAGAGTGACAAATAATCACTCATTAACACGTTTTGTTTTATTTAACAGGAACAACAGTCTAGTTAGAAAGCGCCTTTTGTGAACGCATACGTGTAATTCAATTAACGTAATCTAGTTAACATATTATAAATGATCATAAAGTGAGCAATTGAATGGAGCGTTACGGGGGAAATGCTGGCAGGACCCAAACAAAGTCTAAAGCCAAGAGGTACCTCTAAGAAAAATGGAAAATAGAGTGGAACTGTCTTCGCAGAAGGGATACTCAAACCCGTTTATCAATTAACACGACGCAAAGAAATAAATTATTGACCGAAACTTACATTTTATCAAATCAAAAAAAGAGGGGTATACGAATCAGTAAATACTGCACCGGTATAGCAGCCCCAGAAGAAACGAGATTATGTTAATACTGCATGGGACTACCATTGTGATCATAATAACCTGTCCGTTCTAGCCCCGTTCAATGATAAAAGGTTTATAAATTGTCGAATTGGGCAGGTAACAGATTGTACAAACCGTAAACCAGAACTGCTATGCCCAACACTGAACTCAGCAGTTAAACGGTTGAAAAATGAAAGGGATGACAGACAAAATGTGATGAGATATTGACTTTAAACAACGTGCTGATTACCGAATAAAAAATTCAGAAGTTGTAATATGTAGATTCTGAAATTCGATACGTAAAGTCTGCTAGAAGGAACAGCTGATCGAATAAACCAATGGGTTACATAGGTCTATTTACTGACTTGATCTCACAGTTTACCTCAGCTTTTCTAAACAATAACACTGGCGACAAATTCCGTACTCGGAACTTAGATATCCATCTGCGAGTTCTCGTCCAATAACGTTTTAAATATAT
The DNA here is from genome assembly GCA_008508345.1 of Paragonimus westermani. Taxonomy (NCBI): domain Eukaryota; kingdom Metazoa; phylum Platyhelminthes; class Trematoda; order Plagiorchiida; family Troglotrematidae; genus Paragonimus; species Paragonimus westermani. The sequence continues at coordinate 181,779 of QNGE01000414.1, forward strand.
TGTAACATTTTTTTAGGATTAGTTGACTTACTGTATCTTTTGTCGTGGCAGGCACATAATATTAAAACACGGGCGGATGACCGAACAAACATAATACTACATCCTGATGACCATCAAACCCATGCATGAACCGAGCTACTATTGTCAAGAAAATCGCAGTGTTGCATGTTAGAAATTTGGAGGTCACCAAGGAAGTTTGTGACTGGTAACTATAAAGTCCCGTTTGATCACAGATTTCCAGCTCACATAACATTTTCAACCGGCGCATTTGTACCATTTCTATGTATCCGACGATTAGCTCAATTTAGAGCTCCCCAGAATTGTACACAAATTTAACGATGGAGCTTTAATTTCACTCCAACTTATTCTTAATTGTAAGTCTTAAATTTCTTGTTGGAAAACATTATTTCAGCGGTTTTCTGGAGTCAGAACGCAAAAAGAGTGCATCCCCTGTTAACAGAGAACGTTTCCCATAACCAAATAGAGCTAATCGAAGTGTAGCTCAAATATGCACGACTAGATGCATGGAGAAATTAGATGCATACAGTCAGGTGGCAGCGTGGCCTTGATGTTCATGAAACACCATTTTCAAATCAGTGAAAGCGATTCCACCTACATAGGAATGACAGAAAGGCAACTAAAAGTCAGGATAGAACGGCATTTGCCTTAGTGAGTGTGCAACCGCGTCAGCCGACTCCTCCGAAATTGTGCGGAGGAGGCCAAAGATGATTCACATGAGACACCGGTTCCATCCATTGTGCATCACGTGCTCGAGATAAATCACATCAGCAATCCGTCGGTTTTCCCAGTAGTCTACACGTACACACTCACTTCACTTTTTCCAAGAACTTGTTAAACGACCGAAGCTGCCATTGGGTGCACAAAAGGAACTGGTTAGTTAATTGATGCTATCTTGTTAATACTCGTGGATTTTTCATATCTGAACAAGACAGTATCCGAAAGATGGCGATTTTTTGCATATAATAATTTTCATTAGTTCAGTGAGTACTTGATTAGATGTACCGAGATCAGTTGGAACAAAGGTCGTACAATATATCTCTACTGGCTTGTCTTTTCAAAGTCGTTTCAGGAAAGGCCTGCTCCAAATGAAGTTGGGTTTGGTGTGCGGGTATAATTTTGGCAGAGGAACTGGTATTAGGTTGGCTATAGAAAACACCTTGACCGAGACAATATAAATTATCCGGTTGACTCCTGAGCAGAGTCGCCGACTGACTTTTTCACTATATCTTCTTACTGAGTGAGTTGTGAGGTGTCGATGCACAGAATTATTTTTTCGGATGGACAACAAACTGTCTTGCTGAGCCACTCGAAGAGTGCATGAGGATAATCATTCATGAAAACAAAAATTGTAATCGCCGTACTTCAGTGTACACGTTACTTGAAGAGCACAATCTCACAGCTTGACGGAATAAGGTGAGAAATAAGGTATGTTAACATTAAACTAACGTAGAGACAAACGGCAAATTTGAAGATACGGTTCACAGAATGATTGTGTGGACTGGTCTATATTTACCAGCTTAATCGTGGGTGCCAGATTTCAGATCAGGAAAGTTACTTCACAACAGAACTGACGAGCCTGTTTCGAGATGGGTTGAATGCGAAGTGAAACAGGCCGCACCAACTTGTTTTGCACACCCAGTGTATCATAAACATACAGCATCTTTAATCTAACGTTGTTTGGTGACCTCCGGATGTGTTCTTCACGGTTAGTGCTTTCGAACCGACGTACCCGACAAAGGCTCATCAAATGTTCCAGTTAAACGAGGAAACTGTCATCCTCTTCTTTTATCTCCCCTCCATCAGAAAAAGGCATATTCTACAGTCTGAAATTGCTACGGTGAGTGACCTAATGCGTTAGTTGTTTGTGTGTGGTTTTGCATTGCCTTACGCATATTTGCCCGACTATATTATACAAGCACTAACATTACAGTATGTACCCAATGGGATGCAGCATAATTTGTCAGGAATTAAACTGTGCAGGCTGTTGATTTTACTTTCGGTTTTCACTTCATTTTGAAAAACGATCGCATGCGGCAATTAGCCTCAGACCATTCCGTAGAGAGCCGCAGCTAATCGACACAACGGCATACCGTCTTCAAATAATCGCAATATCATACAGGTTAAAGTATCATGTGAATATCGTTTGATGTGACAGTTGTTTTACTAGCTGTGATATGAAGCCACTACAGGAATATATAACTTTCAGATCTGGAAACTTTTAACTACCCAAACCACTCTTTCGCGTGGAATCCACCAAATGCACCAGCTAGCTAGCTTCCAAATTACTTACTTGTACAAGTTTAATGTCCATCCTAGACGTTGGTGGGTTCCAGCGTGAACTGTTCAGCAATTGTGTTCTGGCAACCAGGCCATGAGAACTTTCAATGAATTATATATGAGCCAGTGGACTGGATAGTCAATTAAGTCAAAATGTGGAACTTCTGAGCACTCAACGCAGATTTACAGTCCGAATGGTAGAGCTGTTGCCGCGTTTCGACGTGATGTTTCCTTCGTTGAGTTGATTGAAGCCAAATAGCAGGTTTTCAGCAATTAGGTTTTCTTCTAAAATACCCAATCTACCACGTTACTTTTCAGCGTCTTCCCAAGCCAATTTAGGCATTTTTTATGACACCGCAACTGATACATTTTCCATCGCTTCCGTTGGAGTACCCAGTTGAGTAGATAAATCCGAAGCAATCACCCGAGTCCCAACCGATCTGGAGATCAGCACATTCCTCCACCCTGACAACACCTTACAACGCCAACTTCTAAAGGCAACTACCCAACCGAACCACAAAATCGCACCGATTAAGTTTGTATGGCAAACTGTACAAGGTGCCAGGCTGAATACGTTGGCCGGACATCTAGTTAAGTGAAAGTTAGAATCACGAAAAAAGTCATATTTTCGTCCAATAAATGCATTGAATTAAAAACTTGAAACATGATTTGAGTAGAACATTCTATGCGTTAGCTGAAATCATGAAATCGACTATGGCAGCATTCGGATCCCACATTAAGATATCAAGTTTTACACCGAACGGAGGCACTAGCATTCTCTCGAGATCAGCACATACCCCGCCTTTATCAGCTGTACTGATGATGCCAACCTACCGTTTGTTTGGCAGACCTAACGACACATCACAGCGCGATGCGGAATTAACCAGACTGAGGCCGAGCGGGTAGTATCAGGCAAACAATTCCTGTCAATCCCATGAGCAATCTCATCACCCTACTTAGGTCCGCGTACACAGAGGACAGTCGCTGGACTCAATGATCACTTGATAAACAGTCAATCTGAGTTACAAGAGTGAATTAGTTGTGTGCTAACCTTTCTTATTCGTGTGGTCATTCGGATGAAAGTTGCTTTGACAACTGTTACACATGGCAGCCGAAAAGTTAGGAATAATATGATCAATTTTCTCAGCGTCCCTGTAGGACCTTTTGTTCCAACCAAATACCCGTTCATTTGCTCATGACGCCTCTTAATATGTTTCATTATTTAACACAAACGCTCTGATGAATGTTTCCGAGCCCGTTTCTCTAGCGGCATGTATATCCTCCGAATGTACTAAATGGGCGCAGCTATTAAACCTGGTATGGTGAAAGGTTGAGGAATGATAACTAAACTTCCGACTAGCGAGTCGAGTATACACAGTCGGCCGCACACACGTCTTGCCTGTCTTGCTTATTTGAATTATGTTCACGAGAGACTTCGACTAACTCAACAGCAAACAATCGGGCAAAATTACTTCCAATGGCTGAGAAAACCAGGTATTGAGCAAGAAAGGGTATTTCATTTCGACATGATTGTTGTAGTTGAGTTGGCCCCGTCACTTTGTTAAAACTCATCTGGCCTAGTAGCACTGAACGAAGTGGGACTGCACGATCCGACGGGTAGACGTGTACAAATAACATCAGATTTTTTGTTCGTTCTCGAACAAACTGATCCAGCAACTGTTGGGCTGATTTGTTTCTTACGGCGCTCTCATTCAAATGCTGACTTTAGGCCTTGACACTTTGTGAAACACTGAACCGCAGTTGGCCGTTTGGTCCCCTATGCTTTTCTTCAGATATGGTCATTTAAAGTCCACTCCCAGTCCAAAGACTAAAACGTAAACATGAATGCGAATACCAAACAGCCGGTTACTGGAATCACCTCAGAATTTAATTAACTGGATTTAGTCAGTCGTTCAGACACACATAACGTGGGTCACCTGGTTAATACCGGACTAGCAGAATACGACTGCGCACTGTCAATTTTGTTCCAAATATCTGGTCGGTTACCCTCAACTTAAGCAGTCATACACTTCGAGGTGAGGCCGACTCGTTCACCTAGTGGGTCCACTTCTGCTCTACCTAGTGGTAGATACTCTATCCATTTCAGTATCCACTTTAGTTTACGTGTTGCGCAACCAGAATGGAAACAGGAATAACATTCTACGCTACTTAAGCATCCTTGCATTGCTAAATAACACACATAAAAGACAACAGTTCGTCTAGAGTATCGGTGGAGGCAAAAACATTCATGCCGCTGAGCTCAAAAGACACAGTTCCTGTTTGAATGGTCATTTTGAGTGGATTACGTATTTGGGGACGTTGAAAATAGTTGGTGTCTTGTAGTTTGACGTCAATGAACCTAGGGTTTTTGTAAACACTTACTAACTTATCAAAACAAAGTATGCGCGTTACAGGCTAACGAGTTGCAAAAGTGGTTGTAAATTAACAAAGTTAAAGTGAGTTTAACTGTGTACTCTGTATGGCCTTAATGGGCGCCGATGATGTAAGCATCACACAGAACGACTGCTTATGGTTTTACTCGCTTTGTTTAGGTCGAACGCATTACTCTGACTAAATATGAAAGATGAACCCGATGAATGGTATGCACAGTTCTTACCCTTACCCACGTTTACCATTTGTTCCGTGATAAGATGAGTTATTTCATGAGAAATTTCTCCTGTTAAACAACCCAATAAACGCAAAATCCAGACATCCTTCACTTCAACCTAACTGTTTTTAATGAACAGATTTAAGTAATCTCAAACATCGCTGTTATTTTCGATTGGTAGCTTTGTGCTATCAAGTAATTTTCCTGCTACCAAACGTCATTGTTGTGCTCTACGCCAGTTGTTCTCAGTGAGCGATCATTGTAACTGATAATAGCGTACTTTTCATGTTTGTTTCAGTGAAAGTTGCATCATTTTTTCTATTGTGATAAACGTGGGCCTGTGCCGTCAACATGAGCTTCCAGCCAGTAAACGCACCATATTTCCTTAAAGACGACTAGTGTGAATCATTGTTGAAGACTCCACAGTAGGTAGAGTTATGTTTACTTTGTTCATAACACGCTAAAAATAACTTTTAGCCTGCCACATGTTGAACGATTTGCGAAATCGAACCAGTCGTCGGTGCACAAATACATCGACAATCAGTAGTCCAGTGGAGCTAACTTAAGTTAGGGGGAATAAAAGCTCACAATTACAATTAACTTCTTGTATGAGAGCGAAATGCTTTGAGGTGTGATTGCTACAGTTTAGGCTATCCTTGGGAACATACTAAGTAAACACACCTTATCGCATTCTCAACTAAGGAATCCGATCTCTTGCGCTAAACTTGATTATTTATTGTTGTCAAACAGAGGTATTCGAGACAATTATGTCCCGTCAGTACCTAGCACACAATAGTTAAAGGAACACTGGTAGGTGTTAAGATTTCATTTTGCAACGTCAGTGCCATGTAACAAATAACATGGAAGATTTTAGCTGAACGTCTACAACGTCTAGAAATATAGCAAGTAAACTGAACATCAAACACACAACCACATGATTTTACTAATGCTGATTACCCTGTAGGTCCACGGCAGCCTGAAGTTAAAAAATAGCTGCTTTTGAAATAGAGACAGGTTTAAGCCGGCCCCAAAAATATTTCCAGAAAGATGAGATGTGATGGCGTACTAATGTGTTGAAGATTAACGTCACCTGCACGTTGTAGCCAACCAACAGAATGCTTCATGCAACCAAAGATGTGCGGTCTTACAATTTCCATTCACTACAGTCAAGTTTTGAGGATTGTTTATGAACAGGAGTTCATTTTCCCACATTTTCGACGATGGCGAACTCTGGGTTCTGCTCGCATAACTTTTCCTGCGGTTGTGTGAGACTGGGCGTAAGTAGTGTAACTGAGAGGCAATAGGTCGACCAGCTACCACTGAATGCATAGGCAGCCCGTACGTCTGATCAGTTATCTGTGACTTAGCAGTAGTGCGTATCATTTTCAACAAAGATATCATTCGTACCATTGTTTGCAACACTGAACTATCCACTTTGTAAGGTAGACCAACGTACACCAATTTCTCGACCATCACGTTATGCTTACTGTTTTCAACCCTCGTTTTGCTATGACATATTAAAACAATTATCTCGAAGCGGGTTCATATAGGACGAATGCCACTTCATCTGGTGCGCCGTACTGGAAGAAGTCAATTAATTAGTTGTCAAAACTCTTGGGTATGCTTGAGTGTAATCATCCAGGGCGTGGATTTCGGGCAGATGCGATTTCCTGTCGTTCTAACTTTCTCCTCGTCCAGCAATGGTCCGCTTGGTTACGCGTACTGTTTTATGCAGAAAGTGTTAAGATTCTACGCTTACGGCAGGTGGTGTGGCATTATCAGTCAGAAAGTGCTGGATGATACACAGCTACTATGACAACCAATGAAATATAACGACGACCAATATACTTGACTAAAGAGAAAAATATTAGTCTGCCATGCTTTCTGCGATTGCTAGTCAATTTGAAACGTACTGGCTCCATCAATAGCAAAAACCGTGGATCTTGGCAACAAAGAAATAAGCATCACAAAAATATCGCGTTGAATACAGCACCATTGAGCTCGCAACGTAAACGACTGAATTATCATACGTAAACGCACAGCAACCTACAAAATATCACTCAACGAGTTGACAATTTTCGTGGCTTCGACTTGGACAGAATTCTTAGGCGTGCGGTCTCAACTGGAGTTAACATGATAATCACTGTCTCCTCATGAAGTGACTGGTTGAGCTGAATGTTACTCACAGGCAAATGTGACTCAGCCTTTGCATCATATGTTTTGGTAATGATCTGATTGAAATTAATGAGGCAGTGGTCAGAAAGAATGCTTTATGAAAGCGTGACCGGTGTTCTGGTACCGTTCGTGGCAAGCATATTGATTACTACGGATGAGATCCAGATGAGTTACTACAGAAAAGGGTAAAACTCAATTCTAGTGCTTTCTTCCGGGATGACCTGACTAGAAATTCTTCAGGAATGAGATTGCTCCGCTCGCTTGTGAATGCTGTTCAGTTTGTGTAAGACCAAATTTCCCAAATAGTCACCAAAAATGAAGAACCCTCATTTGTGTCTATCTGATGAGTTTCTGAAAAGAACAACAGTCTTCTGTTAAAGTAGTACAAATTATTAAAAGATCCTTTTCACTGAAGCTGTAAAGAACATCCAGTCCAACCATTTGAAGAGCTTTGGGTCCAACGCTTCACGATCGTCACCGAAAAGTTTATTCTTGGAGCCGAGAAAGTATGAACATCTACTAGGCCACATTCAGTGATAAACCGAGTTTTCCATTATGCCTGTTTCAGGGGATTCCAAGATCCGAATTAACGGTTATCTTGTTGATGAGATAACGATCAACATTTAAGCAAGGCGCTAATTTGCTTTGAATTCATTAGTTTTGAAAATGGCACAGAACTTTACTTTGTTCCAAAGGTGAACCTTCCAGCAGATGAATCATCCACGTAGTTTCAAAATGGTGACTCTTCGCCACGTTACACAGACACAGTTCACGAATATATGCTAAATGTATCTGTTCGCAGAACTTTCCATAAACAATCTTCATGATTTTCCAGTCAGATCACCCGGTATAAGCCGCGCTCAAAATATTCTTTTAAACAACTTGGAAAGAACGGTGTGCGCTTGTGTCCATGTGAACTCCACACAAACTGACTGGTAGTTATAGTATCAGATGAACAGTTCGCATTAAGTTGCATCTGTGCAAGGTCGCCAGGGTGATACTACATTATTTGACATCTGCTTACATTTCATGTACAGAAATGCTTGGTCCAATCTCATGCAGCTCTCTTGGCTTGTCCTGTGTGTGTGTGCAAATGTTTTTCTGTTTGTGGCCGACATGAGAACGTAACACATTTTTGAGCATCTTCTGATAAATGTCCTATAAACGTACAGTGAGTAAAGTAGAATGACAAAAGAAACATTTTTCAGAGTATTATCCGGTTTTTGATCCAGCGAACTGCCTGTCGAACAAGAGCGCTTCATGAACATTAATAGGATCTTCTTTGACCCGGTGATCAGGCAAACAAGTGTTGAAAAGTTATGTCACCGAAACTGTTGAAATGAGCGGTGTATTGAGACTGCCACCAGTGTCAGGCTGAAGCCCGCATGAAAGTCGGTAGGAAATCGAATTTAGTGGCCTTATTCTTCTAAAGTAGCCGGGCTGTCTGTAAGGTTCTCAGACAAATCAGAGAAAGAGTAATTTACATCCGATTTCAAATAACTGGTGTGAGCCGCATTTAAAACATGACAGTGCACAGATTGTGCAGTATAACTAAGCTTTCCCTTACCCACCGCACATTTTTAAACGGAACCATCATAATGGATACTGGATTGCTGCCGTTTTTCCTGCCTTGCACACCGCCGGGTGAACCGAAAAGTCAGCAAATTACATCGAGTATAAATTAGTGCAAAGCCAAAAGATTGGCAAAAAATAATCTAAATCTTTATAGTGAATAGACTAAAATTTTTAGCAACGCGGTTGTTTCCACACCACTAATTGTCTAAAGACTAAAATGGTTAACTGTCTGTTGTTTTGATACCCAAGAACATGTGTAGATAGCCAAAAAGCACCAATCCGCTGTCATCTCAAATAACAAAATTCGTGTCTACTGATGGATCTTATCAGACCTCCACTACCCTTTAACGTAATGGTGAGTAAATATAGTTCGATCGCCAAATAATCTACTGGGCAGGTAGATTTGATGTACGTAAACAATGCCCTACCCAATACTGGCTAATTCTCCACTGGTGTAAGCCGTACAAAATGAGTGTATCGACCAGTCTACGTTGACTTTAGACACACAGACCCACCTAGTTGTCATTCTTTCTTGCGATTGGTGAGGATGTCAGAAAAAAGCGGGCACCATCTTTTCTGATTCACAGACCACTGTCAAATTGGCATGCTAGTTGTTCAATCGTTTTGTAATTCCATCGACTGTTTAAGGTGATTGCATAAACATGAGGGTGTCACCAACACAACATATGTAAGGGGAAAACGCCGGAGCTGCTCTAGAAATCTGCTTCTCTATCATGAGCGTATGAAATCAGCAAGCATAAGTCTCAGCGGGCTCTCCACAGAGACTCCATCTAGATATTATTGAGGCTTACTCCGAAATTTAGAAATGATATTCTGCATTCATGGTGAAACAGAGAGTTTCAGTAGGTGTGTGGGTTTTCTGTACCGAGCCCTGTGGTTTTAATCATATGGTACGTAAATTATATCATTTTGTGCACTGAAACATTCATAACCAATGACTGGACGTCTGCTGAATACATGAATTTGCCTGGTGGGTTGAATCTGTAATTCTTCAGTCCAGCCAAACAAATCTCTTGCATTACCGATCAAATTTCCGTTTTACTTGTGTCAAGGTACACTCCAACCACGGGACCAGATTGTTTTGTGAAACAGTGTCCATAAATAAAATCGGTCTGAGCAGTACTCTAGGTTTGTTTGTTTTGGGTAGGCTACACAGCCCTAACGCTGGTGAACCATTGCGACCATAGAGTTCGCAAGTGTCGTCACCAGTCGTTGTACTTAGGAAGAGCAAACTGTTGGGATTTGTTCTCAGGTTTCAGTGTGGACATCTTTCCAGTATACCGTTTAATACCCACAACTGCAGCACAGAAATTAAACGTCAGATTGTGTGATTTAACATATTATTCTCATCAAATATACAAGGGAATTCAAGACAACGAAGTCGAACAAACCGAAAACCAATGTCATATCTTTCAACCTCTGGTAATGTGTGATACAACTACATTCATTATACTCATTATGGTGACTACATTGTGTTGACTGCAGTCAGCATCCTCCGTAAAACTGAGGAGAGCGCATTGTAGATATGTAGACCCGATGTTTCTCACTGATGAGATGTGATGACAGCGGACTGAATTTGAACAGACCGTTGTACAACATATGGATGGAATATGTAACCGACTGTGTAAGCAAAACTGAAATCAATGAGATCCACAGAAATGACTGTGTTTGTTTGTATCAAAACGTGTTTCGTGTCATCTCCAAAAAATATAGAGTGCAGAAATGTAGCTAACTTCAGACTGCGTAAGACTGGTCGGTTTACCAAGCTTCAGTTGGCTCGAATGTAATGTCGACAGCACCTGAAATAATGTGTTTTCCAGTCTTATTTCGATAATTTTTCTATCCTCGGTGCCTTACCACCTAATCATCAATTCCAAAAGGTCCCTTTGTGTTTCACTGGTATCCATGAACATTGCACACACTGCCTGGAAGCGGAAGACGCTCAGAGTTTGAAGAAGCAATTTTTACACGAACGAGATAAGTAGGCAATTCTGACCAGTATTGCAAGCTAGTTATACGTTGCAGATAAAAAGGTTGAGCTAGTAGTCAGGTGTGATAGACAACTGGCAATCTTTGGTTTTATGCCCTATGATTTACACCAGTCCATTTTATCGGGGCAGTCAACCAAACCAGTCCGTCAGGAAAGCTCTGACAAAAAGTTCAGCACTGGATGTGTCGTCCTCTCTGTATGCATGCCATACGGTCCGGACGTTTCTCGTTCGTTAGATAGATGTGGTCAACAATTCATCCATAACGACAAACTTTAAACACATGATGAAATGTTTGGATAAAACAAACCAGATTAGTCCGTTTATTTCAAAACGTCTCAGGTTCGAACTTATCACACACACCCGCAGTAACAATGTTTTCCGGATATAAACTGCCAATTTTACAAACTTTTCGTCTCAAATTGTGAACTGTGCGTTATCTTCAAGGTTTGCATGAAACTGCACATGATGTAGAATTGCTTTCCAACTTTTTACCAGAGGTATCGATTGGACTTCCGTTTTCCCAGGGCTGTTTGATTGGATAATCGAATAACGCGACCAGCAGATAATCGCAGTGAGCATGAAAACAATCATATAAATGTTCAGAAAAGTCGAAACAAAGTTACGTAAACGTCCTCAGATTTTCAGTTGTGCAGCCACCTAACTGAATTGTGCACAAACTAACCAATAGAGGCTTGTACAGCTTGAGAGCTCTAAGAGGGTGTTATTCTAAGCATAACTGTTTCATTATGCGTGAACCGCATGCAATCCATAAACTGTGATACTTTAGCTACTGTGGCAGGCAACTGTAGTCGCAAACAACAGTAACCAGGGATAACTCTTGAAAATGGGTTTCACTTACACCGAATGTGTTCGAAAATGGGCGAAGTGAACATCACTCAAAATCGGTTGCAGCTCTTATCTTCCCATAGAACTTCCAACCGGTCTGTTTCGGAAAAAAGCAGTAGGCTCGAGGTTCGCTCTTGCTACAGCTCGCAATAGTGCTTACCTTTGCCACAGCCTTTAACAAGTGAAACATTGACCTCACATCAGGCACGATGGAATCATAAACTGTGAACTCTTGACCACAGTAGCTCATGGAATCCGCTAGGGTTGCTCGGTCACCTCGGGAGGAGACAGTAGCTATTCTGCTATCTCTAATCGATGATCCCTCGACTAAGACCTCTCTCAGATGAAATCACAGAAACCATTGCTCAGTAGCGGAAGTGACTGATTAAGCATACACTGCATGGGCGATGACTTGACGTGTTGTTCTGCACCTTGCGTGGTAAGTTTCCGGTAAACTGATCTGAACCCTTAGCGTGGCTTTGTACTTCATCCGAAAGACCAATTACAACTTCTCGGCTTGCGGCATCTCTCGTTGGTTCGTATACAGCTGAGGTCCGAGCTTTTCGAAATTTCGTCTTCTTCAGATTCATCAAATCCGCTACACTACTCGCTAGTTAAACTAATCAACGAACTGTCAGTTCACGGGACAGCTGACAAAAACAGCAACTACAAGAGTAGAAATGTCGTCCCCTCAATACGCCGCTGTTCATTGTTTTTGTTTCTCCGTCTGACCTCACGAAATGCTACGTGTGTTTGCCTCGTTGTAGCACGGAGTTCAAAGGTAAATCCAGCAATCTCATTCTTAAATCATCATTTGTTTACTTGATATGAACATTTTAACATAACGCTATGGGTAGCTGCCTAGCGAGCCTCCGTTTGTTGCGGTCAAACGAGACTACTGGAATGTCAGTCTGTATTACTATGTTGTTATACCATGATTTCTTGTGTGAAACCAGCATACGCTCTAAGACAAATATATCGAGTGCTTAACACAAACCAATCCTAGAAGCTCATAGCTCTTGCCCTTCAATCTCTGCATTTTCACGTGCATCCTGTCGTGATTGTCATGTCATGATAACCCCCGTCCGTGTTGACCAACGTTCAGCTGTAAAGACAAGCTAGCATCCCTTAAAAACAAATGATACCCAGTCTACATTCGCCCTAATAAGTGCGTTCGTTTGTTTGCAACTATTCACCCTCTGAGCGCCGTTGATCTATCAGGTTAGTGATTGTTATGCAACCAAACATGTGCCCCAATGGAACTTTTACTCGAACGGAGTTCGCTACATCTTGTCGAAAAAATGTCTCAGAAGTGAAAATTGCAGGGTACCGTGGAACACTAGTTCAAGTGGTGTGCAACCGCGGTGGTAGCCAGTTATATGCTTTGCGAATTTGGTCAAGAATTTTGTGCTCAATAAACTAGCTTCATCGGTTGCAAGTTATCTATTCAGAACAAATCACGACAATTACGGTTCATTAACAATCGCAGTGACCTTCCACGCCGGCATAAAAGTTCGTTCCATTTTGCCGAGAAAAACGCCATAAAACGACTGAAGCCACAACTGCGTATACAAAATGCTACATTCTTTAAGATGGGACTACCTTGGTAGTGTCCCTGCATATCTCCCTACCAAGACAGGATGCTGTCATTGTACTTAAAATTTTCTATGTACACTTTCTAACTTTAAGTTTGACCGAATGTGCGCCAATAGATGCATTCAGTTCCCCCGGAAAAACGCTATGCAATACCTCACTGCCAGCTTGCCTTTTAGAGTTCGTTCTTTAGGAAAACCCATTTCATCGCTTGCTGTCATGGCTCATTTTTCTTCCACATAAGAAGTGTTCCGAGTGAGTGTACACACAGAGCATTTCAGTAGCAACCATTGTGTGCCACCTTATGTGGAACGTCAAACATTGCGTCGCAGTAGTTGTTCAATCCTATCCGGAAAGATAAGGAACCATTTCGTATTACTCCTTAGTTGGACACGCAATCTTTGGAACCGAATCCCATTGCAAACACGTCTTGTTCCCTATCCGATTGAAAAATCAAACGGGAAAAGTCCTCGGTTTAAACTCCCATGCTTTTTGCCGTTTTGAATAGGAATGCAAGAGGTGAAAGCGTCCAATGTACCAGTGTTGTAATAAATAAAATTTTACGGATCGTTCAGGACGGTTGCTATCAGTCTTAACTAAACAAATCGACAGTCAAAGTTTTTCGATCACATAGTATCAGCAGGCTAACGATAGTCAGAAACACTCCGTAATAAAGAATGCTGAATAAAAAGTGGACAGAAATGGGTGGAATCTCACAGCCAGCACTGAGTGAGAATAAGTAGTGCGAACATTTCTGTGCACTATGCCATCATCAAGATGTTCCCGCTCAGCAATAGTCCCTTCCAGATGATCCTTACCGAATAGTTGTGTTGCCACGCTTTTCATTCGATCTAACAAATCTGCCATTGTTTCGCCCTACCAAGCGCCGTATCTCTAATGAAATGTTGACTAGGGTGAAAAAAGACATCAACATCAACATGAATTCGCCATGAAAATGTGGGTGTATCCGAGTTGTCTGCCGTCATGTTTCTTAGAACGCTTCTTTTAGATAGCAATACACCTGCAGCTTCTTACTCATGAAGTTTATTCGACTGATGTGTCTGCAAGCACGTACTGAGGGACAGACGATCAGGTAATCATGCAAACCGAGGAAAGCAGTTAGCATTTTAAAACACTTTAACCTCTGTGTTAAGTTTCGCCCGTGAGCTGAAGTAATGTTACCACGATTCATGTAATCATTCTGGCCGGGTGATATCAGAAAGAACTGTTTATACACTGGGTAATGAACCACAAAATTCAGTGGTCAACAAACTCCAATCGGCTTTTCAGTTAATCAGAGGACATATGGTGGAGATAGGGCGAATCACCATCAGTCTGTATATTAGAAACACTTGTGTCAGTGTTGAATCCCCCACACTGGAATCATCACTTAACAATCCATCATTCCAACATCCTGAAGCAAAACCCTGATCCATGATCTCCTTTTCTACATCCTAGACATACCGCAGGCATTTTGATTTATTCACAGAAGTTCGATAGTCGAGATTATCTTAAATCAGACATACCAAGCACTCAATCTTTCGTCCTTCACATCAGGATGTTGGGGTTTGTCTTGCTTGACTGCAGTGCGTCCGGTGAGCGAAAGAAAGTAAAATGCAAAGTCAAGAGACGATGTGTGACTGCGTATATGAACGATTTTCTGCGAACGGTATCGAAGGGTAATTCGTGGGTACTGAAAAGCAAGCATTTAATTAAACAAATCGATTTTTTACAACTTGCCTTGAGTAAGTGAGTAAATTTTCCGTTGCTTATATCTAATCTGCTTAGGCAATAGTCAAATGAATGTAGAGGAACAGTCATGCACTTTTCCACCTGTTGCTAAACAGTCGTTTGACGCAGACGATAAGGAACAGCAATACAGACACCAATTTAGGTAGCCAAACTGTGCAGGTCTGCCTAGGAGCCTTTTGCGTAAACCACTGTATCTTTGAGGACAAGTGAAAGAAAGTTTGAAAATTGCAGTCTAACACAATATCTAGTTAACTTTCCTAGCCTAGTTTACCCACTGTTATATAAAAGCTACCAATACCTCACTTGTTACACCTTTGTTTTGACAACCTAACTGATAGTAAATAGTGTAACGTTACTTATACGGCAAATATATCCGAAGCCTAAGGTTGCATATTCAAGTATCCAGATAAACATACAAGTTTCTGCAACCATTAGCTTGCTGAACCATTTGAATGGAATACAAAATTATGACCTGGTATATAATTAGGTTAGTCTCTGTGACTGTCCTCTCTCTTTATGAGAAATTGAGTGCAGCCACTGCAATAAGGTGGACAGTACCTCTTAAGAATGTACTATTCACAAACTTGCTGCATTGAAAACCACGAAACAAAACGAGACTTCTTCCCATAAGAACGTAGGGTACAACCACATTCAACGTTTCATTCTGCCAACGTAGGCAGTCGGTCATTTTATGATTTCTGGCATTCTATCATCTCTTTCAAGAGAATTTTGGTCCACTTCACTAATTTTGCTCTTTTATGTCCATAGAGTCCTTCCTTTTGTTGGTCAACACTGCGTCTCTCGTGTTCAAATTTGTTAGAACACAAATCGGCTGACTTTCGCCAACTTTTATTCACCGAGAATTTGATGTTTTTTAAGTCTCTGTGGCTGCAATAATAGCGTAGTGTCATTGCGCCAAACAGAAAGTCTGGTCACAAAGTTATTCCTTGTTCTCTAGCTATCGACAGTGATAACCATTTTAACGTAAATAGTATGAGTAATAGAATGGTCTGTCCTAACTCACCAGATGTGTCACATTACCAACAATTCTAGTGAACTGTTGGAAACTGTGTAAGAATTCCAAAACTCACAACCACATCCATATATTGCTTCGCAGATGGAAATACTGTTATGTGTGTTGACACTATCCCAGTACAGAGCATACGACAAAAGCGTTGAGAAAATCCTTCCTGAAGTGCTTAATGAGAAACAGTGTAGGCTTGTTGGACTCACTTGAGGTAACGTTTCATCATGGTAATAAATTGTTGTCACAAACAGAAACTGTGCTGAATAATTTTGGTGGGCTTATGTGTTTCACAAGTTAAATTCGTCAGATGGTCAGTGTATCATATTCAAACTGTTCACCTTGTGTACAATTCCAGCAGTTGAAACGGAACGGTGAACAATCTCAACACTTCTCTCGGGTCTTTCTTCTGAGTTGATTACAAGTACCGAACTGCTACTGAGTAAGTAAGTCTCAAACATCGGAAAAGTCGACGTAAAAGTTTTGACCGTACAACCATGTGCGGGAAAGACGAGTATCAATAGATAGCTCAAAATAATTGAAAGCCCAACTTCATTCTTGTTACTTCTAGCTGCAGTTTCATACAGGTATAATTCTGTTGATTACTGTCGTGTTTTAATACCGCAGTAAAACTAGTGTCCGAATGAGCTATTTCATTACACTTCAAATATGCCTATTACGATAGTGAGAATAAAGACATACAGGCGAACATATGTTTTCGATAATTATATGAGGGGTTAGTAGAGTTAGGTCGAGTTATCGATCAGACTTATTACAGAGAAAATGAGGTCACTGGCCAGTCAGCTGGCGATGGCTTGAATGGTCGGTTACGTCACGCTTATTCATTGGTTTGACCGCGCCGGTTGGCCATCGATCCGATGGAGTTTTGGCCACGGTAGGTGCAGCGTCTGAACAAACCGTTTTTGATGACATAATATCGGGTCAATCAGCCTGATTCCGATAGCCTCGGCAGTACAAAGTGTTCTAATTCGGACAGCTTTTGATCGGTTGCCTGGCACGCGATATACCACTTTGAAAGCTTCGTCAGTTTTCACCTGGTGCCCACTTTCAACCAGATGAGCGAGAATAGCGCTGTTGACCGATCGTGATTCCCCGTGTCCCAGCCATCGTGGATGGTGTTCTCGGATTCGTTTCGAAAGCTGTCTTGACGTTCGACCAATATAACCTGCTCCACAGGAACAAGTGAATGAGTAGATACACATAGATGAGGTCTGAACTGTCAGTCTATCTTTGTTATAAAACCTGAGAATGGGGGATGTGGAGAATTGAATACGGAGCTCAGCAGTGGCATAGGTCCTGCTTATTGTCTGGTTGAGCCTATCTGTCAGCCATTCCGCGGCACTATCACCTTTGAACGGCACTCGAATGAATACGGGTTTCTTTCTTACTTCATGCACTTCAGGCTTAGATGATATCCTGACCATGTTTCTGGCGATAAATCGGTCCGGGTAGCCGTTATCATGAAGTACGTTCTTTATGAATTCAAGTTCATTTTCTAGCGTATCCGCTGAACAAATTTTGTATGCTCTATCAGTCAGACAGCGCACCAGATTCCTCTTCTGTTTTAGGGGTACAAAACTGTGAAAGTTTGTGTACTGACCTGTCCATGTACTCTTGCGATGAACCCTACGCTGAATAGTTCCATCTACTCGTCGATGCATACGAACATCTAGGAAAGATATCTCGTTTTCGGTCTCCTCCTCAAGTGTAAACTTAACTGATTGGTGAGCACGATTGAATGTGTCGAGTACCGTGTACATATTGGTATCCGAATTGGCTACGATAAATATATCGTCTACGTATCGGTGGTATTGACTGAAACGGCTGATGGTGGATTGAAGCGCGGTGCGTTCAAGCTTTCCCATAAATATATCAGCCAGGAGGGGTCCGAGCGGGGATCCCATTGCTACGCCATCTGTCTGCCGATACAGCACACCGTTGAACATCAGTTGTATATTAAAAGTGCAACGGAGCAGAAGTTCTTTCAATTTTAGTGGTGGTAACCCAATTTCGATTCCGCTCTCAGACACGTAGTCACAGATAAAATTGACAGTTTCTACTAACGGTACGTTTGTGAATAAAGATACTACGTCCAATGAGCATGATTTCTGTGAAGTCATGTTAACGTTCTGTATGCAATCAACAAATTCAAACGTATCGCGCAGGCTGAGCGGGGCAATCGCCTTTCGGACGGGTTCCAGCAATTTCACTAGCCACTTTGCTGTTGAATGGTAAGGCGAATTCATCATATCAAGTATTGGACGAACCGGTACACCAGGTTTGTGGACTTTTGGTAGCCCATAGAGACGGGGTATAGTAGAACCCTGTGGTCGTAGCTGCTCATAAGTCGCGGAAGTTATCAGCTGCTCGTCCTTTAATGACTTAAGGCACTTGGTGATCTGAGGTTCGGCATACTCGGTTTGTCCCTTTCGTTGGCAACTCTACGAAACTTGGTCTGGTCTGCAAGAATATCATTCACCTTCTCGATATAATCGCTTCTGTTCCGGATGACAATTCCAGCTCCTTTATCCGGTCTGCTGAGGAGGATATCTGGATTCTGTTGAAGCATCCTCAGTGAGTCTATGTGCTCCTTAGTTAAGGGCCCTCTCTGTCTCGATTTACGTTTACGGTATAGCTGGCAGCAGTTAACAAGTGTAGTTTTGAGTAACTCAAGATCATCTACCGAACGCGGGGTTAAATCTTGCATTTGACCGAAAAGATTCTCGAATTGCACCTCTAGTTCTAGACGCTCTTTCTTACGTTGTGGGCAGCAAAACTTGGAACCGAGTGAGAGCGCCTCGATTGTGATACGATCAAGAGGTAAATTGGAAAAGTTGTGTACGTACCTTTCTGGTTGAGGTGGAAATTCTGCCTGAGGCCTGGAAATGCAGAGACTGCGCGATAGTGAAGCTCGTTTCTTCTGAGTCCGTCTGGCAACCACTTGTTTCACGAAAGCTGTGAACAATTCGCGTTCCTGATATGTGAGATTTTCCACTGTTGATTGCTGCTGCGCTATATTTCGCTCAAATTCGACAATTCCCCCGCGATGGGTATCCAGTTAATTCAGGCTGTAGCGTTTCAGTGCTATGCTTCTTATTTCGACACGGTTCCTGCGTAGGGCCTGCCAAATTGGCTTCGGGTATTCGTTGCGATCAATGCAGTCAGTGATGAATTTGATAGATTCCTTCGCCTCTACCAGACGGGTGGTGAATTCAGGTACTCGTTGAGCGCCTTAACCACTCTGGGCTGCGTGGTTAATCTCAACGTTTCAAATATGCCCATTACGATAGTGAGAATAAAGACATGTAGGCAAATATATGTTTTTGATAATTCATCTTCAAGCCTGTAGTTGGCTTTACGTTTTGTTTTTAGTGAGTTCTACTTGCAATTGTACATGTTGAATTGTCTCGCAAACAATTCGGAGCATACAAATAAGCCATGGTTTTAGGTCTTTTTCCGTCCTGTCGATGCAAACTACTCCACAGCCACAATAAATCTTATGGACGTAATAATATTATAAAACAGAGTATTACTACTGACTAATGATATACGCAATTCAATACTTCTCAGGAGTAGATCATCTTCCGGTTTGCTCTAAATGCAGCAGCAATGATGGGCCCTCTAAATCACTGAATAGTTTTAAAGAAATACAAAATATGAAAGAGGCTAGTGTATATATTTACTGAAGAGTCCCACTTTCCAATGTGTAAAGCTAGTTAGCTCTGCATTAATTTCTAATGAAAACTTTCGAGAAACCTGATGCCGATCGTTGTACAACGATATTTGCTAACTTCGACCACCAATATTCTACAGTAATACGAGGGACACACCTAACTTTTCTGTGATGAATGCCAAATTCGATATTAGTAATAACTCTGTCAAACTGTATTCAAGCTTAATCGGTACAGGTGATTCATTTATCTATTCAGATCATTCGGCAAGGCACCTTACTTACTGTTCCCATATTTGCCACCATTGAGATTGTGGTCGCATTTATGTCGACAGTTTTTCGTCCCTTGCTTCAACATATATTGCTTAAGAGAAATAAAACTTACAAACCCAATGGCTGGTGAAGTAGTCTCCAGATCGTATAAAGTGGGTGCATACTTGAATATTACTTGGATTACAAAAGTTACCCTGGAATCAAAGAGTGGTAAAATGACTGAGTTGACTGAACTTTCTTACTCTAGAGCACACAGTTGAAGCCTACAATTTTGATTGTATTTCTGACACAGTAACAAACAACTGCTTCCGATCCATCGCAGACTTCTTTCTATGGCTCATGCACTTACCCACATTAAGGACCATGCATTTGGTACACCACCAATGTTCTCTGAATAACGTATGTGTGTTTTATGTGAGCCTGGAGGTGAGTTATGAAGTCTGTTTTATAGAGTGCAAAAATTATCTTGGCTAGCAACGATTACGCATCACGTCAATCCCTACAAATGGTAATCCCAGGTTTGTTGGCCTTTTTGTAAATTCACTGCTCTAACAGTTTCGATAATCTAATTCTCGCCCCGACAAGAGTTTGAATAAACATGATAGATCTTACAAAGTTCGCTTACTATCAAACTCGTTGAACCTATGATGATCTCACTTGTTCAGCACCTTGCATTTATCCATTGGTTGATTCAAGCACAGTGCCGTCAGCATATGGCACTTAAAACATAACATTGCTCTTGAAAACAAAAGTTCATCAAAGAAGACAGTTTACTTCTTGACAGCCGATCTTTTCTATGATCAATTTAATAACCTCAGTCGATTCAAAAATACGTGCCCAAATCTTCTTTCTGCTCTGAAGTGCTTGTGGTATTTTCTGTGACACAGTCCTCCCCTCCGCCGATTCCGGCTTTAGCTTGCATAACAGTTATGAAAGTTCGATTATATGCTTCTGTAGTATTAGACGTAAAATGCTACTCACTGTCATTTTCTGCCTTCTTGAACGAAATTCCCAAGTTGTCAAGTTTCTCAAAATCCCACAGTCTGTTCATTAACAAAACTACCTGTCTGAATTTGTTGCTTTCGTTTACACAAACTAATGTACATGTGAATTTTTTAATGACTGATTCTCTCTCTAGCTGAATAATGAACGTCGCTTTACAGTTCATTCTGTGAACTATCTGATAATTATTTCGAGCAAAAATAAAGTACACCTTCTTGATGTGAACCTTTCACAAAAATCTCCTTAATGACGAAATTATCGCCCCGCATATCCGGATCTTTTGAGGTATATTTCTCAAATATCTCGTGGACCGATGTCCTTTCATTTGTTTGAGTTCATCTGGTTTTACCTTCAGAATGTGATTTCTCATTCATCTTAACATCAGCGAATAGACAACCATTGTATTTCTGCGTTACCGT
The DNA here is from genome assembly GCA_008508345.1 of Paragonimus westermani. NCBI lineage: Eukaryota > Metazoa > Platyhelminthes > Trematoda > Plagiorchiida > Troglotrematidae > Paragonimus > Paragonimus westermani. Next base: position 203,047 of record QNGE01000414.1, read on the forward strand.
TCGATGGAATCAGTAGTCGTTTTCAACGAATGTTCAGTGTGATCGCGCGTTAAATTAATCCTAAATATTTCTGTGTTTGTCTCAAATTAGCAATGAGAGCAAATTAATCCAAACGTCTTTTGTTTTCCGGAGACGATAGCATCTTAAAGGTTGAACGGTCAACTGTTTGATTCTACAGAGCGTATTACTCATTTAATCTGAATGCATCAGAGCAAATTCTTCACACCCTATAAACACAGCCTACAAATTAATAATAAGTCAGAAGCAGCGGAAGAGGAGCTCATGCAGTTGGTGCGTTTTCTTGTTTATAATAGACCGTGTAACAAAAACAAATGATTGTTTACGTGTACCCGGAGTGGGTTCAAATTTCGTCACTACTCACGAGCCGTCTGGATTTGCACGTTACCTATTTAATTCCACTAGTTGTTCTACGTTTTCACGCTCTTCACTCATCTTTGATCGACAAGATTATAGAAAGTAACTTTTTCCTATTATTCAAGCTCTTGTAATGTTTTAATTAAAATGTCCATTTTCCTCCACCGCTCAGCACAATTACTATCGTCATTACAAATGGATACAGCGACGGAATTACGAACACTAAAAATGGACTTTTTAATTCTGACCTTCCATTACTACCAACTTATCATTAAAAGTATAAATCAGTCTGGTATATACTCACAGTTGTTCTCTTCATTTTAACACCCCATCAAGGTGTGCTTCTACTGTAATGATGAGTCAACTGAAAACCACGCGCAGTGCCAGGCCACATATTTTCATTGGTTTTGTGTTCACAGGTTGTACCGTGTCCAATATGAACAGTATTCCGACTAACAAAAACGTATTGTACACATAAGATTTATCGTTAAGCGAGAACGAACAAATAATATTCAAGCGGGTGTTTCTGAAGCTGTAACTACAAATTGCAGATGAAGCAAATTTTACATCCGAAAAAGCACAGATCATGAACAGATCTGTTTCTTTGCTCTGTTTCACCTAAATTGAAAGCGCTCGCTTGGTCTCAATGAATATGGCTGTTGTTTAACAAAATCAACGCCAAAACAACACAGTCTTCTTTCACTTTCTCCACAAAACGGAGTAATCATTCATTCTGTTAGCTACCTCAGTGTTGAGCTGATTTTAAAACTTACTCAGATCTATGTACCATACATTGCAAAATACTTCCTAGAACAATAAAATGTTTGCAACGCTTGAAAGACGTCCATCACGTTAGTGAGAATAAATACATTCAGATGAGCATATGCTTTTGATAAGCGATCGTCAGGCTGATTCAATTATAACAGTTAATAGACTTAGAGGGAGATATCACTCGGATTACCTACGGCGAAACCGGATCATTAGCCAATCATTTGGGGATGGTTTGGTTGGTCTGTTATTTCAGGCTTGTCCATTTGTTTGACCGCGCAGGTTGGCCATTGATTTGATGAATTTGTGGGCACGGTAGGTGTAGCGCCTATACGAACTGCTTTTAATAGCATAACATCAGGTCAAGCAAACAGATTCCAACAACTTGGGCACTACAACATGTCCTCAGTCAGACTGCTTGCCCAGTCCGCAAAATACCAGTCGGGACGCTTGATCAGTACAAACATGGTGCTCACTTTCGATCAGATTAGCCAGTATAACAGTGTTAAACGCCCGTGTTTCCCGTACCCAAGCCACTGCGAAGGGTGTTCTCGGATTAGTTCCAAGAGCCGTCTTGTCACATTTTATTAGTCCCATATCAAATAAACAAATTTAACTTTCAACCCTGTTACTAATTGATGACACATTGCAGAGGAGTAAAATTCAAATGTTTTTGCTCGTTGCCTTGGTCGAAGATATCGTTGCCTTGGTGACGTTTCTGAAATTAAACTGGATCATACTGACATTCATAGAAGGGTGGCCACGACACTCCCAGTTGCTCAGTGACGAATGTTGTTAAAACTCACTTAACACCATGTGTATCTAGTCCATTCGAAAGAAATTTTGTGAAACTTGACTTTTTATGTGTGTGTCTTATGTTTATACCATACTAAAATTCATAATGTTCGGGGAAATGTTGCAGATATCCGCACTTACATTGTTGGCGCAAAACAACGTTGAGTGTCTAAGAAACGGAAAGCACCTTCACTGTTTCGGTTCGAATTGTTGGTGTGATTTCAGTGTAGTTCGCACTATCATTTCTCCAATTAACGGGGGCCCGCTAACTGACGTCTTCACAGCAGTTAACGAAGACAAATAGTAACCAAATACGACGTTTTAATACGGTCTTCGGAAGCCGGAATCTAGTGCATGTTGGATACTCGTATCGTCCTTTCAGTACCGAACAGTAATAACTAGGAGTAAATATAAGATTGGTAGAGTGTATTAAAGAGAACAGAACAAACAAGAACCAGTCAGTATCAAACAGGATGGAGAAAAGTTGAAAAACACGCGGTGCCAAGCCACATATTTGGTTTTTAGGTCCATGGAAGCCTACGGGTTTATTGCACAACTTTAGCCCGGAACGTCTAAGCGCGGTGGTCTCAGCGAAACTCAAGAAACGCGAATTACGGTAACGCTTTAAACTGTGAATGTCAATCAGAATTTAATCCCATGATTTACTGCTAATGGTTTTCTGAAAATAGATGTCGAAAGTTTACGAGATCATAGGACGAATGGGACAAGTTAAGCTGTACAGTCACCTTCTGAACTCAATTTAGCATGTGTTCCTTCATTGAAGAGTTGCAGCACATGTCGGTTACGCTCATGCACTTTTCACCGCAGTTACAAACAAACTGGTTAGTACGGTACCACTTGGCGTCAATTAATTTAGTCTCCCTTTCTATGAAGGTACGTTAGCTTCTGAGTACTGCCAAGAACTACTATTTCGGTTACAATGTACGTTCACTTACTTGTTGAAAACAGACGTTTCCTAATTCAAAGTGAAGAGCCATCGCGTTTTGATGAATTTGCAATGGAGACGACATGTAGACAATAGGAAACACTGATATCTATCACTGCCCTTATAATTGCCGATATATTCAAATGTGTGGGTGACATTGTGTTAATTGTGATAGGCCACCATCATAATTCTTCACCTACACAGTGTGCACTTGTCTCAACAAGGACTGATCAGAGAGAGCACACTACTAGACAATGAAGACAGATTGACCGTGACAATTCGTAGTTTTTTATGGCGAATAAAAAACCCCTAATTATAAGTGTTCAACCTGATATATCGTCTTCTTTGTTTATCGCTCTTGTAAGGTTTGGTTTGTGCAAATGTTTCTTAGAACCCGACTGAGTTAATGCCGTTTTTATCGGAAATTAGGAGCAGCATGACAATGTTGACACCCTCGTCTGCTTATTAGGCTGAGAGCAGTTATTGTTCAACAGCAAATGAATAAAACTATTGCACGGTTTTAATGTTTACTGATCTTGCTCCCATCAGTGTCTAATGGGCTTAGTTCTTTGTTTGGTTACCCCCTAAGCTTCCTTTCGACAGACATTGTGGACTTCTGACAGTATTCGTCAAATACGCCTCTATTCTAATTCAAACAATTAGTGAAAAAATAAAGGTGAAGTGCATGTAGCTGACAAAGTCTGAGCACAGTTTTTTGATCACATTTTATCCGCTACATACAGAGAGACAATGATAAACAAGTCAGTCGTACGTTGAAATATTTTTTAGACCGCTTAGCACCACTTAAAACGTGCAACTGTGTTCCCGCGGAAAATTCTTAAAACATCAACCAGCTTTTTGCTCTTTGCACTAATTTTTAATCTAATCTTTTGAACGAACAATGACTGGTCGGTAAGCTGGTACTGAGGAACAGTTTGAAAAACCTCTTTTTGAATGGAATTGAAGTAGTTTGTAACACTAGAACTAGTTTCTTAGCACAGTAAAGTAACGTCATCAGACAGGCGGAAAAATCTGATTTTTCAACGAGTTTCGGTACCTAACATCCGTGTATCGCCAAGCATTTATGTCACGTAACGCAGATTTTTGTTGGAAACCTGTCAAATTACCACTGGTAAGGCCTGAATCGACCTCTTCAATTAGACCACAATAATATAACTAGTTTATCAAACCCAAGCAAGTGTACTGAGCAGAACAATGCACGTTTCACATTAATCTTGGAAATTAATTAAGACGAATGAAATATGGGCAGCCACATTGTTCCATTATTATCTTTAAATGTAAATGCTCTCTTCTAGTGTGAATGTTTCATGTGGTTTTCGTTTTACTCACTGTTTCCTCGTCATTTAATAGGTAACTAGTTATGGCACTTGATAACTTCAGTGATATGGAGATCAATGAGGCCAACGGAACTTATATGGATTTTTGCTTGATAGAGAGCCCAAAGCAACTGCACCTATTCTGTCGAACTCAAAGCGACAGTTTAGACTGGAAAATGAATTTGTTACATGAGTACGCCTGATATGGTCAAATTTGACTTTCTGCGATAACCAATTTAGACAACCGTTACTACTGCTTTGTTCTTTTTGGCTGATGTGAACTCATGTGGATCAAATTCTCGTATGATACCCTTCAACATTTTGTCAAACTAATTCGACTAACTATGCCCCCGATGTTCGTAAAACAATAAATAACCCATGACATGTTTCGAATCATCTCGTTAAATTCTGTTTTGCGCAGACAACTCAGGGTGTGATTAATAAGTTGCTCTTAGGAGGGGTTTTTTGAACCAACGGCTTCACCTCTGAGACTTACGACAAACTTTGAACTGAGTCTGACAACAGTGCACACAAGTGATCATGGAAGAACCGTGCAGGAGAAACACGCACCCGGTTCCCCGAAATTATTCGCATTATTTTTCAGATTAAATAAGAGAGCTACTGGGTCAAAACGCGAGAAACAAATTGGCAGCTAAATGACCGTATAGATTGAATTTTGATTCAAACATTTCTTGTTGAATTAGAGAAAGACCCAGAGAACATCTGACAAAATGCTCCACCTCACTTTCTCAGACAGAGTTGACAATGAACAGCTGAACATGAAACTTGCGATTGTTAAGTAATAACAACCAGTACATCACATGACGACATTAAACTTACCTTGAAACTACCTTAATTTATGGCCGTTTTGTTCTTGGCCACGATGTCGACACTATTTTTTTCCTACGTTCTCTACAGTGAAGATTACTAATGTAGACAGAATCTCAAAATAAAAACGATTTTGTATGAAGTCAGCTGACCACAATGAGTAGAAGTGACAAACCAACAATTATGCTATATAAAATGTGGGACTGTTTGGTTACAATTTGTATAATATATACGATGTGTACACCCGGGTGGAACGCTGATCGTATTCAGTTGCCACATTTACTACCCCGTACAAAAAATTAATCAATCTCATCGAAACTGTTGAATCTTCGGCTTAAAACAAGTTTCTCAGCAAATATTAGACAAGTTCAAATTGTCACCACTCTTGAACAATTTAGTCCACGGAAAGTACTACCTTTATCATTAATCGTGAGGCGTGACACAAGTCTTATAATAAGAAAGATGGTTAATCATCAAAGAGGGAACGGTTTTGCTAAAAAATTTGGGTTTACTTTTAAAACGGTTTTCATTTCATAAGTTTGAGTCCATTTATTCTTTGTCTCACTCAGTACTTTCAATGATGTTTCGGCCGTCGTTAGGATGAAACGTGAACAAAGAGTAGGGGATTCACACAGGCCGCGGTACGCGCTAGCACATGCTAGGTAACTGATTAAATCGTCCATCACAACACATAGATTAGAAAAGAATGCCGATCCTTGTTCAGACATTGTTTATCAGTTGCTGCTTACAGTGGGGAAAATGCAGATGTTGCAAATTGGCCTATTGTTGTCCAGACACAAAAGTTACAATACCAGTTTTGCAAAACAAAGCATGCTAATTGCTATCGAAGAACAAAACAATCTTAGGTAAGGTCATGCGTGAACAGCATTGGCTTTGAGATGAACACCTGGCAGACTGAACAGCGCTCTACTGAAGCGGTATCGGGTTTTTGCCGTTTACAAGTACAAGCATTAGAAAGTGCCTCATTTTGTGTATAATATACGAGCTGGTACAATCGCACATACTAACATAAAGCCTGAATATTATTTGGAATTGAAAAATTAAAATGGATTTTATCGTGACCGTCTGAATTCGCAGTCTTACTACCTAATTACAAACCCAGACATTTGCAAAAAATTTTTGAAAGGGATCCATCTTGATGTTCTATAAAGAGTATCTGCCAAGCCTTCAAGCAGAAGTTCCCCCGAACGGAAACAACTCAACAAAGTAATTAAGTGCATTATCCAAACGTAAACAAGCATGAGAGTTTATGAGGATACTTGGTGTGACTAGTCATCTAGGACAAACTGTAAAAAACCATGTACAGTCACCAATGATCTGCCTTCTCAGTGGGTTCACAGCTAGTAGTTACATTCGCTCATTTACTGTCGCTGCGTTTGCCATTGAAAAAAACATCAGACTAATCATGAGACTGCAAAACACGTCGCACTTGTTACAAGAATGCCCAAAATACTGATAAGATTAGTCCGTCCCTTGGACCACTAGAGCATAAGCAACCATTCAACCTCAATAGCTTGTCGCAAATCGCAGAACAAATTTCATCTGCCACAACCGGATTTTGTCTATACTTATTTCCGAGCTCTTATTGGCCGTCATTTATTGGTCCTAATCCAAGACGACTGTCTGGGAAGCATTTTAGTGTCAACGGGCTTGTACACGTAGTGGTAAAAGCGAAACAGCTTTGAGCGCGCGTTATTATTCTGATCAAATTAAAATAAGCTTTCAGTTTAAACCTTAAAAAATTAAATGTACTTGAGCAACATATAGTTGTTCTGAACGCTACACAACACACTTGAACCAACGATCCCTTCTGGAAAAGTTACACTTTGTTTGCCGAAAACTTTTGAAAGTGTTTGTTGTACTGCTGTAGAAAGAACTGAGATGTCTATTTCAAATAATTCCTAAGATTATTCTAATCATCACCAAGAGGAAAAACACCTCGTTGAATACTCAAACAAACAAACCATGAATTCCATATAGATAAGGTCAGACATAGTATCTTGGCTTGACATTTTGCCAAAATAATCGAACGATGTAAAAACAGGCGTAGTTTGCGCACTTCTACCAGCAACTCTTCATACCATAGCTGGTGTGTATCATAATAAAAATGAACTGAAAACACCACATGTCCGCAATGATCACGAGGTTCGAATCACATTAAGTAGTCAGAGATGTTCTCTAATAAAGCGGAATATTCTCTTTAAACGATTGGTAGGCATGAAGATTTTAATAATTTTTTCATTCTGACAGGAGATCTGGTGCAAACTCCACTGGCCGTCTGAACGTAGTCGTCGGCGGTTACTTACGAGTTGTGAAGGAAAAGCGAACCGATAGTTCAACGGACCTAGAAAGAGGGGTTGGCAGAAAATTAGTGCTGTTGCTTGGAGGTAAGGTCATAGACGCTACCACGCTGAAAGACATCAAAACATGTTGAAGTCAGACTCCGTAGATGTGCGGTCTTCCCAAACTGTACGAATCTGTATATCTATTAAGACGGAAAGTGGCCATTCTTAACTGAAATGCGTAGGAGACTCGGTGATAACACACTAACCGAAAGACAGCCCCTAGTTAATCATAATGTTCGGAAATGTTGGGATATCTAATAACCATACGACATTCCTGAACGAGAACTTGTTGTTACCACATGCGTCGTTAGAAGAAGCCTTCAGTTTTTACTTACTTCTATTTATTCAAGTCAGACAAAACAAATTAGGACGCTTAATTTTATTGTGTGCACCTAAAGTAAGCTTTGGCTCTGAAAGCAAAAGTTGTGTTCGGGTGGACGGCGTCATCATTGGAAGTCCATTTGGTCCGACTTTGGCCGAAATATTTGTAGTCTAGCTCGGAAAGTAATTGGTGGATAAAACGGACGGTTTGTTTCTCTATAAAACTGCAAACATCCGGCAATAGAGTTACGAAACCAAAAAAAACTGTTTACATTCAAACACTAGATACACTATACTGAGGGTAGATTTCTTTTATTGAATACTGATATAATTAATGGAATAAATGGATCTACCCGTATTTCCATTTATTAAAATAATGAGTGGACAGGTCACATTGACATTTTTGCTCCGTTAGCCTCATGAAACTGGATGGGTGCAAACAAAAAGGGTTTGTACTAGTAACACCTTAGATGAGGAGCTACGTCAACCAGAGCGATTATCCTAAACGACTCAAGGGAAAACTCGACAGTAGAAATGTGCAAAGTAATTCATAACCCATGGTTCCAAATAAAGCCGAGCAGACGTTCATTTAGTCCAGTTTCCCGAAGTGAGTGAGGCGTGGTAAACGTTAATGTCAAAATTGATGGGTGCGCTGAAAGTATGATCAAGAGATTCAGTGTAGCAATTAACAAGATCAATATCACAGCTCAGTTACCTGTTCGATTTACTCCCCCGAAATTTCGCCGTCCCCATCTGAAATATATATTGCTTCTACATGCTGTCCCTTTCTTATTTATCGTTTTGTTCGTTTCTGTGGGGGGAATTACCTAGGCCTCGCAATGCGGCGATTATATGTATGCGTCTGGTTTCGCTAGCTTGAAGATCGGCAAGGCCTCATTCATCTGTGGTCGCTACACCCTTGATCGAAGCACACCACCTGGCCAACCCGACTGATTATATCGGGTGTGTGGGTCAAAGGTCGTCTACTAGCCATCATAGAAGCGTTACCAACCGAATGACTTCAACCTCGCTATGGGCGCGGAAACATCGGGTCAAAAAACCAAGCGCCCCGTGGACTCGCGTCTCTATCCCGGTTGGATCTGTTACGTGGGCGTATCGATTTTCTTCGGGAAATTTTACAACACAGATGAGTAATGTGACAAAACAAAGCCTCACGAGTGTGACTGATCTGACATTAGTGATTACCATCTCTTACTCCAAAGATGCACCATCTCCGGCGAACCTGACAAAGAAACATCGAAAAAAAGCTTCATTGCGACGCCTTTCTTTTCGTTACTAAGATAGACATATTCAAGTGAATAAATGTTTAATTTAAAACGCGTTGAAAATTCACAAAATTTGGACTGTTCACACCAGTGACCTGATCGGTTGGATATAAAACAGCTGCAACGGTTTTCCGTGTACCACTTTAGTGTTTTTAGTAATCAAGCACTCTCAGACTGTCTGTTCTTGCGGGCTGGATAGGCTACTTCCACCTAACCAACATCAACGTTGAGTACAAAAAATGTTTACTACGGTAGTGGCCGTGTAAAGTCAACAGTGAAACGAGACCTCAGTTTTACTTGAATTTCTTATTAGAGTATACAACTGAAAGCATTTTATGTAAAACCTCTATTACTTTCAAGCTTGATTCAAACAGCTTCAGGCAGAGAGTAAAAACACTTTCAAACCAGACAACGATGTTAAGGGATTTGTGAAAAGTGTTTGGTGTTGAGACTTCTTCAAAGTCTGCCCGAAAAACAAAACAAGGAAACCAGAGAAGGGCCAGGAACATGAAAAAGATCAACAAAACTAGAGGAGAAAGTTGTACTTTCGAAGTGAACTGCGTGCCGACATTTTGGTTGAGGATTTTCCATGAGCTTCTTATGTATCTGATTCAATGAAGCGTAAAAACGCTTTATCACCAGGAAACTAATTCCATTTTGAACCTTGTGAAATCCAAATTTTGCGGGGCTATTACATCCACCATTTGTTGAATGCTACAAGTGGACCAGTTATCTTGAAATGAAGTGAAGAATTCCTACACCTATCAGAAGCATAAGTTTTATCTTTTCAAAGCAAAACATTGATCACCCTTGTCACAAAGATATTTACTACTGACGAGATGTGACATAGGCACAACCTGCATCCAGTGCTTTCTGTTGACACAGCAGTGTTTATTGTCAGCTAATATAAATGTAGAAAAAACGTGGGTTTGAATGTTCTGCAAAACAATCTGACGGCCGCATGACTGATCTTTACAATTTCATAAGGTACCATCATAAAATAGTCGGAGAGCAAATGACCAACTGATATCAAAAAGATTACACCTTATTGTCGCTTCGATTAGGAATTCGTTTGAACCGCACATAATTAACAGTGATTGAGATACAAAGTCTACCAACGTAGTTACACTGGGGAACGTAGTAAGCCAAACAACTCTAACTAGACATTTGCAGTGATAAATATAATGCGCGTAAAACCTGTATAGTTATTGTACGAAATTTTAAGAGGGTGAAAGTTAAACAGCACATCAGACTGGTGCTTTGTTGAGGTTTCAGTCTATGCAATTTTGAAGCAAGCTCAAATTCCACCGCATTAAATTCAGTCGTACGTAGAAACCAAACTGAGCAATTCTCTTCTAAATTCTGTCTTGTTGTTCGCTGGCTCACCGCCTTCACATAACTCATCATCAGTGAAGTTACATTGTAGTTTAAGCCGCGGACAAAACCGATTGAGTTGTCTGAAATATTCAACTGGATATTTTAGTAAAATGTTATTCACCAATTACAAAATTTAGACCATATACTTTTCTGGACAATTATTGACTACATAGCTGCGTCGTGTTGTATGGAACCGTAAAAAAACGAATGGTATTACCGCTCCGGATCCAAGCCGAAAGACATTATGAACAACATGGCGTACATTTGTATACCGCACGATTATTGCAGTTAAAAATGGAAACTCGGAAGCTACGGGCTTTGTCCTTATCCCTTTTTAGTATCAGTCTTAAAGCTATAAGTCTGACGATGATCTACTCGAGTGATTGATTGGTTTTCTACTTACCTGATCACAACCGAAGTAGAGACTCTGTCCGCAAATCCGTGTAAATCCACGTTACGTCTCAAGTGATCATGTTCAATTTCATGATGTATTTCGTATAATTGCTTTTTAGGCTTAGCATTCCGATTTGAAGCAGCCATCCTATGACTCAAGAGGACAGAGGTAGGCATAACTGAAAGTTGCTTCTAAACAGTAATCAACTGGCCATCCAGTAGACTGGACTGTAAGCACTGCTGTCATTCATTCATGATTCACAAATAATCCTCTTTTGCATAATATATACTATGCTCATGTACCAGGCATTCCTGGAACACAATACGGCACCACTATGTCGATCACAAAAAATTCATCGGTGGTACAATCCGCGGTAAGTGGGTGCGTTTAAAAACAGCTTGATTTTGTTAACTCAGTGATTCAAAGTTAACTTTCCACTATTCACGCTGTTCAAATTATTTGCGTTCACTATCAACACCACAGCATAGTCATATTTAAGACTATAATTGATAAAAGCAGTGCTGAAACTTACAGCCAACTGCATATCGTTTTGGAATCCATAGGAGAACTGATACAGTGTGCGTGAGCTTGAGAGATACGATGATGTGGCTGTTGACCCGCCAGTGCAACAGGCTGAAATAAGGAATAGATACGCACTTTTCAAACTGCACGACATCCCTCTCTATCGGGACAGTGTGAACATATAAGGAAGAATTACTATAAGGATGGAAGGGAGTTTGGTATCGCGCGGTGGCTGACTTAGGGAAAATCGACAGTTTTCTGTAAGCACTATCCACATTGCAGTTACTAACCAGGAATTATCAAAGTCTACTCCAGAATGGATTGAATATATGTTGTACATCGGTCGCTGTTTTAATTTGAGCGCGTTAAGATTTCCGTCCACTTTGATATTTCTGTTTATTAGATATTAAGGTGGAAGTATCTGATATACTAGCTAAAATGTGTTTTTCGACTGGGTCACCAGAGCACACCACACTTGTCTTTTAGAAGGAAGTTCAGGGTAGAACTGATCAGTGTGAGTGAAGGAATAAGTTGGTGACAACCTACTGCACGGCAATAAGACAGACGATTGGCTTCAAAGTTTATTCATAAGGAAATCCGAATTTCTGCTGTGCGTGCTTGCTTGTGACGTAGAAGACCATTTTCACCATCTAAGTTCGACTTCAGAAATTATTTTACGAGATAATCGCAAAATTCAGTTGACCAAAACTCTACATTTTATACCACTGAATGCTTCAATATACACTAATCAATACGGTGAACGTCAGTCTTACAACCGGCATAACAAATCACTCGAGTTCCCAGGCAAAAATCTTAAAATACCGTTAAAATTTGTCAAATTTGGAAGTAAGGTGTAGACCGGTGCTCTTTCTTCTCATAACGCTGACATTCATCACGGATTACACTTTGTCACGCACGTCTAGTACGACTTACATTCGCGTGTTATTAACTCTTTATTCGAAATTAAAATACAGCCCACCAGTTTTTTGCACTGCCTTCAAGATTTAAAGGCAACAAGACCAAAACTAAACAAAACGGCAATGTTTTCACGCTGAACTAGAGCGAGAAATTTATACGGTAAATCTAGTCATTAAAATTTCACAGACCAACTTAAAAACAGAGAGGACGAATCGATTCAACAGAAGTGGCCGATTTTAGCAAAAGATCTGTCGAATTGCACGACAGAACTAAGCTCTGGTCCCTCAGCTCTTAAGCAAACCTACGGAAAATTGAACGGGTAGGTTTAAAAATCTATGAAGAAAATGTGACCTGCATCTTCTCACCATACACTCTCACTTTACTCATGAACGAACAGAGTAGATCTGAAGGTTTCTGTAGCTGCTCCAAAATACGACTGTTGTTAACGTTGTGCCACAGATCAGGAATAGATACCTGGTGCAAGCTTGTCTGCCTCCTATTGTCCCCGTGTCACTTCGTCCGAGTCCAGTTGATTAATGCCACATCATAGTGTGCACAGAATATGTTTGTGTTCGTGCGTTTTAGTTGCAAACAGGTGACCAGTGAGTGTGGTACAACAATGATCTATCGAAATTGTTGTTAACATTTATTTGCAAATCCAGTCTGCGGGATTGTTGAAGGACAGTTAATGGTTTCAGTGCATCATTTAGTTACTGGCAGAGCAAGAGCAGTCACTTTGGAGCATTTCGGGTTTTCAAAGGAGTCAAACTTTTAGTCGCTTTCTACTGAACCTTATTTGGGAGAGCGCATTTCCGTTTCTCCAATTTTATTGTGGTTTAATTGTATACTGTTAACCAACAGAAGTAGTCACTCAAATCTGAAACCCATTACGTAGTATCATTCTAGAATAGTAGATAAAAGTTTGATGAATAATCTGTAAGTGACTGTTTACAAAAGCAATTGGGGAAAGAAAGTCACCAAAGTGATAATGTAGAAAATTTACTACTGATAGGTAGTTTGACAGATTGCTTAATTTGGAAAAGAGCAAGTTCTGAAAAGTTGGAGTTTCGGCTAGATCCAAACCGGCGTCAAAAACAGTACGCTCACACGCGACGATCGCCATACGAGATGGGCTACGGGACTATATCGGGGACTCGGATATTACATACTAAACTATAACTCCTTGAATTTTGCTCTTTTTCTCAAGAAATGTTCCGGAGGAACCTCTGCATTTGTATTGGCTTAAAAAATTACCATCAGAAACAAATATTTATCACAACGCCGTTTATGGCTTCACGGGAAACTTCCTGCAATCTCCAAAAATTCAGTGGTGTTTTTAATAACATTTTCCAATTCCGGAGTATTGTGTCTGTTTTGTGTCTGTCATTATTACCTGTTGAAATCTATGGTACTGGTTTCGGATGTTTCTTTGCGTGTATGCTCACCTATCGTCTCTATGGAATTACGGAGGTGAGTTGCACAAACCGACGGCTAGCTAAACATTGCCTCGGGCACTATACAGTCTGGATCAATAGCGCTTCAACAGGCCAGTCACTGTGGTATGTACGACGGATTATACCGCCAGCCTACCAACATCACTTGATCACGTCTGATGTCAATGTTGGTCGGAACTGATGAAATCGGGATCCACTAGAACAAGCCGCTATTTTATGCCACGAAACCTTGGTCCAGTCTCTGCGCCCATTACAGTTCAATACCTATTTCATTACCAGTCAAAGTTTAACGACACTGGCTGCGTCTGAATTTCGACGCAAATGTTCCCTCACATGATTCTACTAGTAGCTAAGTCTGTTGCGGCCTTAACTGAAATCTTTGCTAGTCCGAGTTTTGAGTGGTCCAGAACAAGGTTTACTAGGGATGGGTGATTTGAAACGGGGTTGTTCGTCAGATTGTCTTCAGTGACTACCCAATATGGTCTTGATATTTCAAGGTTATAGCTTCAAACTTCGTGGGTTACCAGCATCCGGCTAATAGAAGAAACGATAGAAAACAGAATTCCAAGTCTTTCTTGGCTTTGGTTATTGAAAATCCTGTAAGCAACTTCAGTTCTTTTGCTAGCAATAGGATGTTAACTTAAGTCAAAAGTGTCATCTGGTAACAGTGCTGATCACTCTGTCAATGACCTCGAGTTTTGGTCATGTCGTTGATTTGCTCTACAGAGGAGCGCTGAAGGGTGGAACGTCAGTGCAATGCACTTTACCAATGAGGCAGATCGGATGTCTAGCAATCATTTGTTTGCTGCGTTAACACCAAAACAATGACTACCAATTTTTATATTCGACCGCAAATTCACGTCATCTGCAGCCACCAGTTGGTTCAAAAAGTGCCACTTATGTGGCATGTAAACAGCCAGAACTTTCCAACGGAGCAACATCTGTGCACAGTGAGCCGCACAAACTCATCCCAACAATAAAAATAACGACCATCAACCTATCAGTAGAGCGTTTTGTCAACGATACAAACTACTTCCTTATACCCTAGACCGATTTTCCCGATATGTTAAATGCAAAAGAGAACTTCTGACAAAATTTGGCAATCGAACTGCTTCGTCTGTTGTATGTAAAACGTAGATAATCAATCCACCACGTTCATGTCATATATCTGCGGTTGGTAACATCTTTGATCCTGCCATCTTACAGTCTGTCTTACGCCATACAATTGCTTACGTTGAATCAGAACTCGGCTTTACGCGAGTCCGATCAGCTGGTCGACATGCATACGCAGGTTTATAAAACACACAGCTACCGTTAACATTTGTGTTCAAAAACTTCGTTTTTTGCTTAAAGTGACAGCCTATTTAGAGTAGAAAATATGACTGCTACACGAACAACTGAGTTTGTGAGTTGTCAAGTCAGTGAGTCATCTTCACAGATTTCTAACAAAACAGATTAATCAAAAACAGATTTGCTGATCACACGTAAAACGACGGGAACTATAACTCAAGCGTTTTGCCTGAAAACTTGCTTCTGCCTACCCATTTGTTGCTTCAAAAAGAATGATCAGAAATTGCCAGTCACGAAACTTAGCCATTTGTAATCGTTCGAGTGGAATGAATGTCCAAAGGTTTTAATTGTAGTCATGAGGAAAATTATGCAGACTTAACCGGTAGCATTGTTGTTATGTTACCATTTACGAACTACTTAAATCAACAGACTACGGGAATGCAGTAACTATCTAGTCAAAATAATTTACAATTCATGGATTTTTGAGTAGTGTATTTTTGCTTTCAGACGCAATTCACATGTCGGTGAGATAATAACGGAATTAACAGACACACGGTGTTATAAGTAGTAAAAGTTAAAACTAAATACGTTGGTCACCTTAAATTTTTGGAACCTATTAACACGAAGCAATTTGACGGTGCCCATGAAATGGATGTCGTGACTTAACCGATATCAAAGAAGACAATAATGAACGATGATTGAATACACTGAATGAAGATCACCGAATCGAGTTGATCTAGTCCAAGCAAAACAAACATGCATCAAGAATGAGGAAAGGTCAGCAGCAGCATGTCAGACTCCGTGCTCGATGAAGTTACGTGACTGTTCTCTCTATATCTCCCACGAAGTTATCAGCTGTGCACTGTATTGGATGGAACAAAGTACCAAAGTTGTTTACATTTATTCCTGTCGATGAGTTTACCCGCCAACCGAAAATATCAAAACAAGTATTGATCGTTTTACGTAAGCAGTTTCCACGGGATCGTAAACAGTATGCGACTAAATGGGGGAGTCACCGCCCATATAAATGTATTTCACGACTGTTTTAGAAAAAAACGGTGACATTAAACGATATGAGCCAGTTGTTAACTAACGCAGATTCGCGATATTTCTGCTCCACAAGGTTCAGTACAATCCAAAGAACAATTCTGGTGATGTTTTCAAAATCACTAATTTGTGCAGTGTGTATACGCCCTTACGTATGACCTGATCATGACAGAACTTGGAGCACAGTGGGAGCCAGATGGGAACTTATTAACAATGGATACATAAGCGGGTGTTGCACATCAGCCGTTCATTCGAAACCCACTAACGATATGTAGAAAGTTGGAGAGAAGCTTTTAAGATAACCACCATTTTTAACTATTCCGTTAAATTGACTAAACGATGGCTCAATTGATCCTTCACTCTATAGGAAGCTAACACTTACTCAGCCTTGCCTTATGACATGTAAAGTACGCTTGGCAGACACTCGCCATTCAAAAGCAAAACAAACATAATGAACTGGGAAGCAAACTTTGCTTCTATCGAAGGAAACGCCTACCCACTGTGATCCTTCAAGAAAAATGAACGTCAAATTTAGGGATGTTTGTTTGAAAAAAATATACGGATAAAATGTTCACCTATGAGTTGCAGTGAGAGACGGTTTATCTGTCATACAATTAAAGCAGACCCTGAACACAACAATCACACCATAGTAATGCGTTGCTTAACTCCATAGTATACGAAGATAAATTAACTAACGGTATTACCGAACAGGCGTCATCTAGTTAAATCCCACTCGTGATTACATGGTCACGGTTAGCATTACAAATAGTCACAAGTTCGGAAAGCTGTTGCCTAAAGAGATCGTCATCCATCATCTTTGTTAGCTGATCAAACACTTTGTAGGATGTCACCAGCGTATCAAGTGTTTTGCTCCCAACAAGAACGAGTGGATCGCTGAAAGCTGCCAGTTGCTATCGATAGACATGTCACGCAATGGTTATCTGATCAGAAACGTTCCATTTTGGCCCTTCACCTACTTGGATATTTCATCAATAAATGGTGACAAATGACCAGCTGTGTGTACAATTGAAATGACCTTATTTCATTCCCGCTGCTCTTATATTTCCATTCTGACTTGATTGCTTGTCCATGTGGATTAAATTGTACGAAATGTTGATCCGGAAATTGCGGCATTAACTAGGACCCTTGATCGATCTTCTACACTTTTTGATGTTGAATAGTTGGTTTATGTAATTAATGTGAGTTAAATTCACTGCAGAACACCAGTAAAAATAGATATCCGTTGAATATTTTATTTGAGGAAACTTACCTTAATCAAACATTGTTTCTATATAATACCCGGTAGCACGTACAACGTTGCTCAAGTGCGCAGGAGGTCACGGGAGTTCTAGTCACATCACGAAAGTACTCGTTGCTAACGTGCATCGACTGAAAATTTTCCTGTATACTTCATTTTGTCTGGATGAATTCACTTTGACGGAACTAGAAAGCAACTTGGCTCGTGTGTCGTTCGTCTCACAGTGAAGTGGCTGCCACATTTCAATGTTGGTTCTGCAATCTGCACGCCAAATAAACATCCCCCAAATGATCAAACGTCCAGTAGACCCAAGTTCAGTAGCCAAAACCTGCTTTAAGTCCACACTGTTCTACCAGTGTATGTTTCCTTGATTGAAAGAAAACTGATAGATTCAGTAGCTGGTGGAAAACAAAAGGAATCAGATTTTCACCTGGGGTTGAGGCAACCTAGTTGTTTGTAAGAGTGGGGCAAGTTTTGCTGTATTATGCACTGCAGCTATAGGCTCATCGTTAGGCTCAGTGCTGGCTGGTGCCCTTGTTAAAACGCTCAGAACTGAGGAGTTGAATGAAATTACTAAAACAGTTGGTTATTACGGAAAATATTTGTACACTGTCTTTTGCGTAGTGGACAAAAGTGAGAACACAACCTTCAACCGTTCTTAACAGGGTGCGCTAACACACCGTTTTTGTCCTATAATAACTGGCTAGTGATTAAACCATTTTTGAACGTAGCTATGACACACAGATCACATAAGCTTGATAGTGAACTGTATACAGGAAAACCTGTTGTGGTCAACGCCTACACGTCCGTAACCACGTGGTATTTACAAAAACAATATGTTCTTGTAGGATGTATGATCAACAGGGTGGGAGGTGATACAGTACAGGCGGAATGAAACAAGCTTCAGTGTAGTACTGGTGAGTGGTAGGTGTTTTTGTTGCAAAAGTTGAACACCATTTTGGATTGAGATCAGCTGTTGCGTTTCCACCGACTTTACAGTCGCCCCCCCCTTCAAAACGAATCACCGCAACTGAAGTTTGCTCTTGTTGATGCTAGCACAGGCTTTCGACGGTCGGGAATGGAACTTCGGCTACTCTTTCGTGAAGCGATCGGGTAACTTGAGTATTACTTAAAAGCGAATGCGACTAAGCGGTTGTATATGATGACTCATTTGTGCCCAATGCAAATTGATTAAAATGGTCAGCGCGGTTACCTAATGAAAGCATCACTGGAGTTCTAATCTCGAACGTGAGAAGGATACGTATCACTGACTAGCTTCAACAACAGAGAAACCAAGGTATATTGATCCCTTTCTAAATTGACTGACTGAACAATCTGCAACAGATGTTATCAACTGCGAGCGTTGGTCATTCTGCAGGATATTCTCAAAAGAAGTGCTGAGGAACACATTATCAAGTACAAGCGTCAGAGAAAAATGTGAAACTCAGCGGATGTTACCGGTAAACAGTCCCATAAAATTCCTTTTGAAAAGAATACAGCAATTTGGCTGGAAGCCAACCGAAATCAATTGAAATCAAATATTGCATCACCACTTCGCAAAATCTTAGGTGGTGCATTCTGTCTGTCACCCAGGCGGTCACACCTTGATTGGGCCATCTGAATCTGCACGTTCAGTAAGAGATAGGTCAGACCTTGGGACCATCATAACTGAAAATATGCACCCAAACAAGTGACAATCTCTGCTGTCTTGTCATGTTAACAATGAACTTGGGAAACCTTTTTCGTTTCTGGTCATGAAAATAACAAAGTAACGTTCAGGTGTAATCTGCGTGGCTTTTAATTCCATTTTTTTACTAGTACCTTACGTATTTCCACTTACTTCGAGACGTTGTGTGGCTCAACATGTGGAATTATCCAAAGTAGTTCTGTTCAACACAGTTTTGTTTTCGTGATTTCTGCAGGAATTTTCACTTCCTAGTAGAAAAAGTGACAATGAATGGAACATCGTTTGTTCAGACAATTTTGAATACTCGCCCAGACAGAAACAAGGAAATTCACAGTGACTTCACAAGATGTGAATCACAGGTGAACAGATCCAAATCCACAGGTCTACCGGTATCGATAAACTGATGCATGGTGACAAAATACACTTTGTCACTTCCGCAGATGAGATCTACATGTGTCAAGAAACACGGTGCAGATGAAACTAATTACTAATTTTGTGTGCATGGCCCAGTCATCTGGGTTAGTTACAACGTTTATTATTGATGTACCCGAACGCATTTCCACAAACGTGGTTGATGCTTGATAGCCTACGAATGCCTTGTGAGACGCAACACTGTGCATATACATTTGACTATATAATACTATACAGGTTTTTGATTTGTTGAGATAAATTTTAGAAAACTATTGAAGCCCAGGTTTTGTAAAACCATCAGTCCTGTGGTATACCACTGTGTAAGCGTCCCACACAACTTACGTCCGTTCGTTGGATGAACCTTCAGACTCGACCTTCTATCCATCTTATTTGAGAAGGGGCAGATGTGGGCCTGTACCTCTCTTTCTGAACTAACCAGTACGGACTTTGTTAGAAATGTGCCACTGAAAATGCAGTTATAAGAGAAACCAATTGTGCAGATTCACCGGCATCCACTTGATACCAATGTTGTGAGAGAAGTAAGCTGTTTTGTGGATAAACTTTGACTTATAACAGTTTTTCTATGCAATACTTATGCTCATGTAATCTGATGTCGACAAGTTAAGGTTAACAACCCATTTGAAAGTCGGTTTGAAAATCCGCAATACGATAATAACATGGAGAACATGGTATTGATATGTTGAGGTCGTCCAGAAATTATTGCACATCAACAAACACTTGGTTGGATTAATTACCCGACCAAAACCATCGCATGAGTTGCCATTACATCATTCGGTCAGATACGGTGAAGCGACATTTGTAATAACGTTACTAATCTTCTGTCCTCCGATCGAAATATCTCATTTTCCAGTTTGACGCACAAATTAACAGTCAATAGGCCGATAACGTTATACGCTTGCTGCGCCAAAGAATGAATTTTGCAGTGCTGTTGATCGTTGACTGAGTATGCTGTTGGTCTAGGATTTCAGAATTTTTAGAAAAGTGTATCGATGGGGCTCTAATTTTTTAAACTGATTTTTCTAAAACAGTTTTTAAAGCAGCCAGTGCATATTATGTTCAAATTAGTTGAAAACTTACCTATACAATTTGGATAGATTGTGTTTAAGCTTGTTAACATTACCACATCAGAGGCGGTGACTTTATTTCACAGTCCAATGGAATCGGTAAGATATGTCCACTTCATTCACTCAGCCAAACTTTTCATTCACAAATTATTCTTCAGAACCATTTTATTTCATCAGCATGCACTATCTGTCAGGCCACCTGTAATGCAGTGACGTGTGCCCAGGATTACGATTTGAAGCTTACGTTAACTTACAACTGACCACTTTCCATGGGGCTTGATAAAATTATTGACGTAGCTGTGTGGGTGAACGTAACCGTAAGCGGAAAACCAGACTTCCCTGGTTGTTTATCTTATTCCTTCGCTGGACCACCAATCTGAATAGCAAACAGGCGGCATGGTTACAATGTTTATCCAAACAAGTCTGCCCATCGATTCAAGCTCGTTCGAACGAATAGACAGTGCGGCCGTCAATTTGGTATTATTGTAATCCATCTTCTCACCTTCCGCCGTAGTGGACGAGTCACTCAGTACTTCAAGTCCTTTTAGCTTCGGATCATTGATTGATACCCTCCAGTTCAAATAGTTATTCATTTGGCGCAACTGTGGATGCCTCCTATTATCCAATTGTCGTTCAAGGAGGACTTTAAACCCGGCACGTAAAATGCAGCCGCGCACCATCCTGCTACGGTCAGATGTGTAAACGTTCATAAACTAGAGTTTACCTCAACATAAAAAGCAGTAAGTCGTTTTGCGTAGACAGATAATATGTGCGTAAAACCAAAGAGATTGACGGTGCTCAGAAATAGTCTCACTTTTGGTGTTAACTGTAAAGAGAAGACCCTACATCTCACATGAAAAATAGTATGAACCCCATTCACCCGGTGACACGGATATCGCCTTATAACAAACAACCAATTGGATTAAACAAACGTGGCCAATTTACACAAAAAGAATCATAACAACCCCTGGCAAAAGCGCCGTTTGCGTAGATTTCATCACCAATAACATTGTATATGATTATTATAGTTTCACATGTATCTGTAGGTAATGCGAATTGTCAAAAACATCCGTCTTCAAACCTGACTGCGTGGCAAAGGGAGATCCGGTTTTACAGTCTTCGAGAATGCCCAACTAAGCCGTCGTCGTAAAACTGTCTAAATTGGGACAACATGTTTATAATTTTGAAGTTTCAAATGTCCACTACCGCGGTTTAGAAAGTTACCCCTTGAGTGAGAAATCAATTCACACTCAAGTGCCCCTTTTGTAACCTAGGAAAATCAATGTACCACGGAACAATTGGTGAGAAGTTTGCCGTTATTACTCCCCAGTAGTTGTAACTGCTGTTCTGTACACAGTTTAAGCGTACAGTCTTACGGAAGCCTGAACGCAAGTATTATTACAGTTGGTCATTTTTGGCCGAAAATTTCACGTTATGTTAACCGTGCTTCTTATGTCTTCTTTCACTATCAGTCAACAGATTGTCCAAGCTATTGCTTAACGTACAACGTGGGCTGTCTTATCAGCCTGTGGTCCTTATCGTCAGCTCTTATGGGTCACTCGGCAGGACAAACAAGCTGTGTTAATAGTCTACTGATAGACGAACTCCGCTCATTTGTAAGCGAATGTTTAGTCACGAGTACGCGCTTGGACACCCGTTATGTGTTTTAGAAACTTGCCTAACGTCACATTTGTCATCCCACATTGTTGGTCAGACTGAGCAAAGAAAATGAATAACCTAACCGAAAGCTTAGAAGAACTGAGCAGCCTGTGCCACTCGACACCTCACAATGTCTCCTAAAAATTTAACCGTTGAATTCATCAGGGTGCACCTCAAAAAACTTGTGTGATTAATAAGGCCGCATCTGAGAATTCCACTGAAACGTCAAAATGTGCACCCTCAAAGTAAACTCCGCAATGACCATTAATATCACTTCTGATTTCGTCAACCGCCTAAACATTGTTCAGGGGTGTCTGAAGCGATTGCAGCTTTGACTTAGAAATTAATAAAAATTACGGAGTTGTTGTGCATCGCTCGAGGGCGCAACAAGATCACAAATACGCAAGTCAGAAATCGAATATTGTAAATTCAGTTCGCACACACTTGTTCGTCACAAACGCGTGCCTAGCGTGACAAAAGTAATCAACAGCACTTATTGGAAAGTAAAATGCACACATCGATCTGGCATTTTACTGATGCAGGCTTCTGAAAACAGAGAGGCAGCTAGCGACAACCAACCAATAATGTTTCGGAACCTGCTACTGGACAACACACAGGAGAAGCAGACATTAGTGCTCAACAGACATGCAGCAGACGAGTGGAGCGAAATTTTCTGCCCTCGACAATTTCACGCACATGTACAGAAAGCAATTTACCTGTTTGGACAGGAATTAATGAGTCCATCCGTTAGGTTTGCTCAGAATAGAAAAGGATTTCCGATCGCGATTACTAGTAAAAATATACCACTTCTTTTTCGAAAGTACCTAACTCTATAGTGTGCTGACGCTGTGATCAAGACATATCCAATTGTTCCTTTCAATCAAGTAGCTGGAAGTTAATGAACATCACCACTATGTACGCTGGAAACGTGCAATCCATCATGTGGAACGCAAATCAACCATGTAAATTCCCGAAGTTCAATCATTACTTACGATTTGGCCCAAGGTGTTCATATTAGTCGCCAACTGCTGTGGTTCTTGTTACTTAACATGTTTAGCTCAATGGAATTGTATTTAACGTAACCAAAACTCCAAACTCACGTCTTCAAGAAACATCTCGTCACTAAATATATTGCATCTCTCAAGGATTACACAAACCGCTTACTCATTGATCACATATACTTGGCTCAAAATCCATGGATTCAACCGCCGTAGTACAGAGTACGCAAAAAGGCCATCCCATGGTTTTAGGGGCCAAGTGATTATAGAGCTCAATAGCAATGCTACGGCTAGCAGAAGACGAATACGACTGATAGTAGGTAAAAGATCGATCAAAGAAAGCAACCAAATTGTAGAAAAAATCCACCAGTTTGGTAGTGTGAAACGAGGGATGTCACGTTATTTATAACAACACGGTTATTCGATTGGCCATGATGACGTAAATGATGATGAAGTGATGTGGGTCGCATACTATTGTAATCGTCGAAAACATCACCTTTGCAGTTCACATTGCTGTCTTGCTATCAACCAACTGTGGCACGTGAAACAGGCTTTTGTTTAGGTGGGTGGTACTACAGAATTAGATTAGGTTTTGTTGTGCTCCTCTTATATGAGAAATCAAGCATTCGGTAAAAGTGCTGCAGACTCAAATGAAGGAACACCTGAAAAACATCTACACCGTGGCGTTCATCATCACCACACAGACAACTCAACTTGGGAACGAGAACATTTATGTCTAACCACCGCAGTCCCCACAAATTTTTCAAACTCTGACGACATGAGCCGCAAAGTTTTCCGTTTGAAGAGGAAACCACACCTATTGGTTGTCAACTTCATTCGCACCTCCCAACAGTCAGCTGACATTAACAAATGGTGTTTGGTGTAAAAGCTGACCAACTAGCAGCTTTACTACACGGTCCACCAGTTGGGTTTGCTTATCTCTAACACAGAATTGAATGGAACCACAGCACATTTCCTAACCAATGCCTGATCAATAAGTATTTCGCTGTTTAGCGTTGGTGCTTCAGGACATGAACTATTGATGCGGGCGCCGACAGTTTTATATGCAAAGACAGTTTTGACCTCTACCGCAAGTGGTCAGATTTTTCAGCCGTAAATCGACACATTTTGCACAGTAGCTTCAACTTGGTAACCCCAATTAATTCGGCGTGATATCGCTCTGTTGTCACTGCTCCCGTAGCTTGACGGGGTTCAACTTGGTCATCCCGAATAAGGCTTCGTTTACAGCCCAAAAACTTAGGCATATGACGCAAAACCTAATACCTGTTTCTCGCAAATCGCCGTGAACAATCTATATTGGTCGCAGGAATGAAACCTTACGATAGTTTCTGTTGAGAAAGACTCAAAATGCACAATTTATATCGTACAAAACGACACTGATGTGACAACAGAAGGCATACTCACTCAACATACATGATCGTTTGTGTGTGAAGCAGTAGTACCATTCCAAAACCAACTACGCTCAGAAAAGATTTTGCATTCTTGATGGCAAACGTAGCTCAAGAGAATCTCCGAGACGACTCCAAGTTTCCATTATTCTTAAAGACTATCAAGTGGGAGTGAACACTTGTGTTTCGAAAACAGAGTGCTCCTGCCTAGGTCCCAAAGTCATTTTTAGAAGTTGGCTGCAGAGAAGTCACTTCCTCTGTAGTCATTGTATACATGAATTCTATTGCGAACCTTTTGAACACAAATATATTTGTGAAAATGAATATAAATCAAACGTCCATAATTGAGTAAGACACCGGGAAAGCCTTGAAGACCGTAAAACATTTGCCATATAACTCGCTCGATTCATGCAAACAACATGCACCAAAGTAGTTTCTTAACTGGCAATCTATATTAACATGAGCCTAACTCAAACGCTGCTATATTCGTTGGGTGAACTACCAACAGGACTATGTCTAGCCTGAGGTCCAATGTAAAAGTATAGATTCTGAGTGAAACGTACATAAAACGGAGTTAATTACTATCGTTCTCGTCTTGACTTACCTCACGCGCTGAGAATGATAATTAAATTTTGTGAGTAGCCAGCAGATGAGCAAGAATTTGACACAGTCTCAAACATTAATGACAGCGATATTCACAACCAATTTATTTCGAAAAACTGATGAACGGCTGTTTTAATTCAGCTAATTCCCCTGACCCTGATGTAACTCGAGGGACTTCAACTCGTGAAATATGCAACAATGGAATGAACACTGACGAAATACATCTTTAGCATTATAAGTAATATGACAGATTTCACCAAATAAAGGAAAACCAACCGCTAAAATCGAGAGCTTTGGCCCATTTTGAACTGGTAGTAAGAACAGCATGCTCATAAGTGGCAAGCCTTCTACCAGCTGAGCTACAACGCTGGCTCGATTCCAGATAGGACCCTGATTTTTACACATAGGCCCCTTTCAAATTATCAGACTTTTCAAGTCACTGATTGATAATATAAGATTTGTAAGCTGTCAGATCAATCTGAAGCACAACATTTGCGAAGTGGAATTGTAGGAGATGAGGAATGTAAGCTATACACTCACGTACAATCCTAGTTAATTCAACCCTGTATTTAAGCAGACAAATGTCCTCATCAACGTTTTGACACTCATCAACGCGCTATGCTTTTGAGTCTTTGACGGTTCAAGATAGATAAATCTACCAACTCCTTCCTCGGTCGTCATTGAAGTCAACTGTCTAGTTAGCGGAGGCTGTCCCTAACCTGTGTCTAAATATCAAAGCCACAAAGGTCTGAGTAACCTTAGGAGATCTTAGTTTATTATGGATACGATAGCCTTCACATGGGTAGAAGACAGTACTTATTCGTATAACAATCTCCACTTACAGATAACCGTGGCTCTCCTCTGCCCGAGGAAATTACAGTAATCCCCTTCGGAAAAGAAGCGTTTCGCTTTTGTCACAACTCGTCAGTAAGGCACAATCTCTTCATGATCATGCTTTCAACCTGCACCTGTGTCGTTTATCGTCCCACTGACAGCACACTAAGCACAACCGAATTGTCACATGTAAATACAACAACGTTTATCTCTGAGTAATGCTTAGAGTGCCCAATCACCTGCACAGGAGACATATCAACTGTTTTGTTGGTTGTAATCAAAGGCCTTAAAACCAGGACTTCTCTCCGCGTTCAAACCGCAGAAATCACTAAACCTGTCAAGCGCACTTGTGAACAGTGTTATGTATTAGGGGTTCTTGTTGAAACATACATGGGAATGTGACACCCGCAGTACACTGCGAGTAGCGTTCAACTTGCACTAACAAAACTCCCCCGCTACCCAACACTGTTTACATTGGTGGTTGTTACAGATGTCTATCATATTTTTCTCTGGAATGACCAGTTCGTTTCTGGTTAATATATGAGCGTTACTTAACTGCGGTGTACGTCCAAACACCCATAGTGGAATGCCAATGTCTTATGTACATACTCGATGTAGCAAGTGATCAGCGTTCGGACTGGCCAATGCTGAGCAGCTACAGTTCCTCAGGTTACAGCTTGTACACGAAACCTGATTGACACCTGGTTCTTTCGTAAGAAATTTCTGCCAACCCAGTATAATTAGGCAGTCCTGAGCTTTGTTATACAGAAAGCTTGGATTCACCAGATGTATGCAAGGAGAACTAATCATATACAATTAATCTACTGAGCAGTTGAAGTTGGGTTGCAGCATTGTCCACCGAATGCCAATGCCTGCTTGTCGTAGGTTTCGCTGTAAGTAATACTCAGGATTCATATCAGACTGTAAGCTTTCCAGTAAGCCTCAAAATTGCCGTATCTTTATTCACGTTTAAAATGAATTGCCTTTGCAATCGGTTCGAACTGATATGATATGCAGAAAGGTAAACATGAGTCAAATCTGATATTAGGTGTGAAATGTGAGAACTAAGAATTTACTAATATCCTACGTTAGGGATTTTGGGAGTAAGATTCATTTCATTGTACGATGAAAACACTACTTTTAATCACTGTACTGACTTAATAGTGCGATCCATCGTCACCTGAAATAACGACAGTTCCCACACAAGTATAGACCACAAACGGTTTTGCAATCAGTTAGTTCTCAATATCTAAATCACGCTCAGTTTTTCTGTCTGATATGTTAGATACAGTCCTACGTACTTCTTGGGGCAAGACATTGGACAGTCTCATTTTGACAGTCAGTAGACAAAATGATAATACCATGGTTAATGTACACAACTGGCTGGTCATCCGCATCTGATCCTGTTGATGTTCAGAGTAAAGTAAGGTATGTGCTATTATCGGTGCTCACCTCTTGATGCTAGCCGACTCTGTGGCAGTTGCTGATTAACTTTCACTTTTCTGATCACTGGTTCACTTGATTTGGCGTAAACCTATCAAGTTTGACATACTGACTGTTGAGCAACAACAATTGTGAATCAATAAAACTAGGGGAAATGGAATGGTTATGCACTCTGGTCATCCAAATTAAAAGTGAAAATTGTACGTACGACGACGTTGAGCAGTAGAAAGACAGCATATATACTAACAAACAGTAAACTGTTGACATTTTGGTTCGTGAAGGTAGTGCTACCTGATCAGTTAGGAGGATTTCATTGGCTTTCCAGAATTAACCGACCCGTAAAGTTAGCTACAAAGACTCACTGTGATAAAACTCACCCTCAAGACCGACCGTTCAGAATAGTCGAGTGTTTTTCACTCTGACAAGGCGTTAACCGAACTGCACAGTCCCTTAGAAAAACTGAAGGCAAATTACACTGGGAACAATTTTTTCAGAGCGAATTCCAGTTTATTTGTTATCCGACTACTTACACATAAACGACATGATGTCATGTCAGGCAAAAAAGTGACACATGCAGCGACTGTTCGTAACAATTTGTCCATTCAAGAATAGGTGACAACCAGTAGAAGGCAACAATCATATGGGGTACAAGAAGTCAGTCCAAATACTTGAAAGCACGCCGACTTAGAAAGCAAAAACCATTCCTTCTTACGTCAAGCCGATTGGTAGATACCAACTGATCCCGAACAGGCCTCACGTTTGCGAATGTACCGTTTGTATGTGATTTGTGAGAAGTTGAACCACAGAACTACAATGCGCATATATTTTAGTGTGTGTACCTTCGACTTTGTGGAGCAATTGCTACCGAATGATTGACACTGTCGTTGTGTGTGCAAACGGAACTGTTTCTTAACTAAGTACTAATTTGGCAGTGCTCGCGGAGTTTTCCACGCATGAACGAAACGATTTCCATAAGTGACGATTTAATGCACATTTTATCATTTTCAGTTCTGCAGTGTGTACTTGGGGGGATGCAGTGAAATCAGTTCGAGCAAAGTTCGTGCCATACACCACTACTAGCTTGTTTTCTCAGGTTTTTTTGGGGGGAAATTCGTTTTGGTTGGTTACTTCCGTTAAGCATCTCCAGCTAACTACGATCTTATTGTTACCAAGTCAGAGGACGGTCTTGTTCCAGAGTAATTAATTGTGGGTGTGCAACTTTTTCAAAACGAACTGCTGTCATTAAACACTTATGATAAATGTTACCTGGGGAGGTGTCTTATTTGTTTTCCTGAAAATCTCATAACATTTGTTCTTCTGTTGTTCACTATCAGACGCCGTATAATTATCCTCATCAGTGCTACGGTTGTTCCATTAAGTCAATCAATTACTTTATGACATTGATTGCGAAACAGCCGCTTTTCAACGCGAAATAATGTCAGGTGCAGTCACCTGCCTCTTATTTTTAGGCGGACCATTTTCAAAACAAGTCCAGAGTTACTTGAGCAGAAACTGTTTTAACAAATCATTTACAAATAGTGTTAATCTGGAGAACGTAGAGAAAATTTCTGAAATGCATTTGTCAAGTGTGTACAAGAAAGACCGCGACTAAACTGTGTAACGGAAATCAAGCAAAACGAGACGCATCAAACAAAATATAACGATGGAATGTCTTTCAGATCTAACTTGAATCAAACAATTGGAAGCCTCTGAAAAAAACTCGAATATAGTTGTGCAACCGCATACAGTTGACTAACAGTGACTGATGGAGACCGGTTTGATGTTGAAAACATGTATTTTAATCGTTTTTGTTCAATCTTGTCAGCAGCAACATGAACGGAGAAGTGGTGTTCTTTCAATAAACAGACGAAATATGGTTCTGTGTGAACGTTCGGTACTATGAGAAATAAATATCTCACGGCGAGTGAAACTGTACTAGAATGAACAGCTATAACACACTAGTTTTACACAGGTTTCCAGTGATGAGGACATTTTTGAGCTCACCAAAAATTATTGAAACAAACTAACCTGCTACTCACTTGCTTGAAGGGCTCCTCTTAGCAGTAATTAATCAGTTCGTCACATAGACAAGCAATAGGAATCAACTCATAATCACTGTGATAAAAACCAAGGGTTTGAAATCAATGTGGTTAACAGTTTTATAGTGTCAGCCAATCGGCACGGATAAAAGCGCAAAAATGCCCATTTGTGCAAACATGTTATTACTAATCAAAACGTTATATTTTTAAGCAGAACGTTGATGTAAAACCAAACTTCCTGGAAGGTATGCACTGTGGTTTTAGACGCAAGTTCCGAAATAAAAGAATCTCAAAAAACAAGTGAGAACTCTAGGCACTTGCAGATTTTCATCTGCCTGTATATGTAGTTGAATTGTATACACAAATTTTGACCGAAAATATGTGCTTTTTTCACGTCTATTGTAATTGTGTTGAACAGTTCACGTCCATAAGCCTCCAAAACTTTGAGCAAAGCATTGAAATAGTATCAAATTTAACTAAGCAAAATAACTGTAGGTGAAAAATTGACATTTTTGGGTTCTGTAGATCTATAAGCTCTTGTCTTCTTCCATTCAGAGAATGTAACGCAATGATGTGCAGTTCTGAAAATGTCTTTACAAAGTTGCCGTGGTTTTTCACCCTTTATAAGCGCTTTCCGAAAACAATGTTAAGATAACAGTCGAAACTCTGTCTGGGCGTCACAGCTGATGCGAGCACGAAAGCCGAAGGCACCAGATGGCAAACCGACATCAGCTGACAATCCCATAAGCAAAAATTCGGTTACGTGAGCACTGCCCTGTTACCACAATTACCGTTTGTGATTCTGATGAAACAACCCAATACTCACTAGCGATAAGAACAGTTAAGATGTCGCAGCGATATCCTCAACTATCTAAAGTGATAAAATTTGCCCGGACAGAGAATGCAGTGGTCGCACTAAAAAACTTATAAATATTTCCCGGTCACTGGTAACGGGCTAAGAGATAAAAACTGATCAGTTCATTTCAGTAAAAAAAACATCACATACGTTTATTAGTAACGTAAAAACTGACTTTTCATCATTTGAAAATAATTACAGGTCATCTTGTTTGAGCTGATCGCGGGCAAAACGGTCCAGCTTTCCATGATTCAGCTAATTGGTGATAAGGGAAATTTCGTTACATTCATTGGGAAATCACTGCTCAGACACCGTTGTGAAAGTGAAGCGTAAAGCAGTATACGGTCTGCTTTCGGCCACTCACCAGTAGCCCAGTCATCTAATTTATATCTTAAGAGTAACTGAGGGAGCAAAATCGAATGCAACTTGCCACACGGCTGCAACAAGCAGTTTTGAAAAAAGTTGACAGGGGTCAGAATTTTCCACCGCGTCCTCCGTTCAACTACTGCTTCATTACTCTTCAACTGAAGAAATTTCCGTTTTCAGTACTGTAGTTCTTGCCCCCTCCTCATTTTAAAGTTCAAGCAAATCATCCGCTACGAGCGTTCTCTTTAATTTAGTCGGTCCAACTGAAATCATACCGTCAATATATAGGTTCACAATTGGGTATGTCAGGTTAGGCATATAATCTCTCGTCTGTTGAGCAGGGTAATATTCACCTCCTTCACAGTTGTAACTACCTGGGCTAAGTCATCTGCACAGCGTTTCAATTCCACGTTCAGAAAGGCTATTCAGCATATCTCTCAGCCTTAAGTATAAATTTAAAAATTGAATCGTGTTGTACAGCACAATGACGGTAAGACATGTTTTCCAAAGTTTATGTTGACATTTTGTCAATCACTCTGACCGAAGCCGTTATGTCAGCGGTTTGATGATGCTCAAGTTAAATTTGACTCTTCACCGAATAATCTTCTTTCTGGTGAATTCGGCCCTCCATAAAGTCGAAAATGTTTTTATTCAAATTCCAGAGTACTTAAATATGCCATTGCGCAAATAACCTTACACTAGCTATTTTACTTCCGAACGCTTTTGTCAAACAACTGGACACGGGAATATGTGGGTTCACAACATTTCTCGTACCTTGTAACATTAAAACATGAAACAGCTCAAAGTCTGACGTTGAGTGAGTGGTATGCTTTCGGAAAATATTGCTCGCGTGTGTCCCCAGCCATTAATCCTCTGGGAACATTGTATTATCTGTGACCGACTAGGCGAAATTAATGTGTCTGGATGACGAACATAACATGGTTGTATGGAAAGACTTACCCAGCTTTTAGTATTGATCAGACAAGTTAACTACTGAACTATGAAGACTGGTATAGTTCACTACTCATTCAACTCATTAAAAATATTGTGTCTTCACTAGTGATATCTTCATTGTGATGTCGAAATAAGGCGACTATGAACAAGAGTTTAGCTTGACCCTGAATTACGCTTTTGTTTCACTAGTGAGTAAGCAGTTGGCTGTTAGGCTGGTGTCCTATAGAAAAGTTCAAAGTATATAATGCCTACATACTTATAAGTATTCAAGCATAACCGCCAATAATTTTCCAGCTGAAGAATAGACTCATAAGTAATTAATTATGGTTGCGTATTCGGATATGCTTAAAAGTATGGAGCATATTTATGTCAGATACTTCCCACTTTCAGGACACTCTGTAGCAGTTAAATAAATAACTGCGACCAGACGAAAGATACGATTGCTCAAAAATGTGCACGCATTATTTTTATAAGTTATTTAATGCAAAACTTAATCCATTAAAACTTTTATTTAGCTTTCATTTGTGTTCATCCAGTAAAATCTACTTTAGAAACACATAAAAACTTGTCTTTCGTATGGTTATCAAGAAGATCACCGAAAATGAACCTGAAATACACGTAGGTTATGTCGAAATGTTACGATTAGTTTACAAGTGTACCTACGTTTAATCAGCAAACTAGGATGTATACGTTGACCAGTGGATTCTGACCAGCAACGACTGCATTTTGGTCACGTGCTGCTAGTTATTGAGTTTTCCTTGGCGATTTTCAACTTGCATTTCCACGGCTGACAGGGATTTAGCTACTTGCTTTTGCGTAATATAAACTCTGATATTCCAATTCTGTAGGACCGAGCCTCACTGAATTCCGGTTGTCACGAGGTCTTATCATTAGACATTTTGACACATTCTTGTCCTACAACTTGTCTACTTCCTCCCACATTCTCTTCTCAGCGGCCGACTCTACGCATAATTTGCTTTCCCAGTGTTTGGATTGTAACGTTCTTCTGTAGTGATGTTTTAAATGTGGTTATCATGCGATTTACAGCCTCGGTTGAGGTCTATTCCGAGATTCCAACGTGAAAATGTTTGAAGTGATCTCGTACATTGTCTCTGTCTTTATTTGAACCTTGACTACAAAATCGGCAGCAGGTGTGAAACAGCTCATGGACAACACTGCTGCATCGGGCTTGTACAAGAATAAACGTTACTGACAATCATTGTCGTAAGCAAAGCGAGTTAAGTGCTTGTTTTAAAAGTGGGCCGGCCTTGAAGTGCGTAAAAATGCAAAGCCTGGAATTAACCATAGAGCATAATTGACCCAAGAATAAATTTCTGTAACGATCGTTTTCAAGCTTATGAGAAGATTTGTGAAAAAATGGCACAGGAAGTGAAACAATGGCAGAGATTGTTCCCTTCATTCGGCAGTTTGTTGTAGTTCATGTGATCTTTATAACTCTGACTGTGATCACAAAGTTAACAATTTCTGCTGCAGTCAGAATACAAGTCTCGGAATCGGTGAACCTCGTCCCTTGAGCATGACCCACTCAGCTTATTAGCACGCACAGTTAAATTTTGAGTTGCTGAAGTGATACGAGAGAAGTTACTCAAATCAGACAAGTAGATATACTAATGACCGCCAACATGTGATTAACAAATGCACTATACCAGGGAACAAATATTCACTTCAACAAACTGTTATTTAGCCACTGCCTCGTGATCTAGTACTTGAAGGCTCTAACTTCGAAATATCACTTGCTGAAACCAGTGTTTGATTAGCTAGTCCAACCAGTGTTCCAGGCCACATACAACCAAGTTAATCCAACCGAGAGTT
This sequence comes from Paragonimus westermani, assembly GCA_008508345.1. Lineage (NCBI taxonomy): Eukaryota > Metazoa > Platyhelminthes > Trematoda > Plagiorchiida > Troglotrematidae > Paragonimus > Paragonimus westermani. The sequence continues at coordinate 236,506 of QNGE01000414.1, forward strand.
TATTTCAGTTTCCATTGATCATCGTGTAATACAAGAGGAATCGCCCATTATTCTTCTTCCAGCAGAATAGAAAGTTGAGTAATCGTTATGCTGTTCTCTTCTCCGTAGTCTTTTAAGGCCTACTTATTAAGCCGTCCAGGTTTTCCACTTGCAATTAATCCTGTAGGACAGGTAGCCACCATCAGTGTTCATGTTACAAAAGATATCTCCCTCTCTCTATCACCAAAATAAGCACTTGAGTTCCTCTACCCTTTCATTTACTTGTCAAGCCATGGATATCACACATTGTAGATACTTTTACTATCTACGCTGAAAAACAAGATAACTAAGAGGGTAGATTCTGAACATGTCAGAAGTTTCTATTTGCAACATTTCTGTAATTGTAAGACGAGATTTAAGATTGGGACCATGAGTCTCAGAACCTACAATTTTAGTTATATTTTCACTGTATATTTAATGCGGCCCCAGGGTGGTGTCAAAGAACATGGTTATTATTACTAGTTCTTAACTGCGCAAGACTGGCCGTGCTAAAAACTACATGTACCTTACCAAATAGTTACGCATAATCCGGTTAGTATGCCCTTCCAAATTCTCTGGAAACTATCCTCTCCCAAATATCCAATCTTCGTGTCTGTCTATGCTGTTACAGACTACAACAACAGAAGCGTTATGAATGGGCTCCACAATGATTCTCCACCCACTTATAGTTAAAGATTAGCTCGGAGTCAATTATATTGTCCGGAGAGGCGAATGGTAAAGGTAACCATGGTTTGGAGCTGCTCAGGCTAGTAGGTTTGGGTTATAACAGTATAACTCTGTGATAGACAGTTCTTATCTCAGCAACGAGTAAAGATCCATATCTAGAAAAAGCTTTTCAGAATTCCCTATTTCACTGGAACAAATTCCCGAATTCTGAGCACCAGCTCATCCACCATTGATTCATTTCACAGTTTAGACCGAATTCAACAACTTCTGACGAACAACTGGCCGGATCTTTTTCCTGGTGGGCTTGCCAAACGGGTTAAAAATACGAACTAACTCAGCACGTCCCGTGACTTTCAACTTCTGCCTGACCCAGGTTTTGGAAATTTGAAGAAACAGTTTTTGCTGCACTATTGATTAATAAATGAAGTAAGCAATGAAGCTTGGAGGTATCATTCAAACAAAGTAAACCATAGCAGCCACATCCAATTCCGTAGCTTGTGTAATAAGTTACGAGAGTGCATTTGATGTCACTTTCAGATAGAGGTTAATCGAACAAGGATGAAATCTTGGTGTATTTGTTGAAGTGGCTGCATATGTTGAGTATGTGATAACGGCTGTGTCCTAAAAAAATTGGCAGCCACGATCCCTATCTTCACTTATCTCTCGTTTGTTAACCAATCTCTTTCTTGCATTCAAAATGCTATTGATGATACTTGCATGTCAATCATACAAAAACCGGGTCGGCTGTTCGAGTTGCGCATGGAAAATTTTTCTTACGACAAACGTCAGTTTCAACATATCACTAAGACTGAAAGCTGCTTACTTGTCAAAACTCGTTCCCGTGCAGAAAATTGAACTTTGCTTCTAATTAATGGCTTGGTTTAGCCTACATTTCATCGCAACACCACCAGGTGCCTTGTTGTACATGACTGCGTTTATGGAATATCGCTTATCTTAGACTCTATAAGTTTGGTGGGCAAACTATCAAGGTTTGTTATTATTCTCCTGCCTTTTATCGTCAAATATTCTACCACGCCACATCAACTTATTGATAAAAAAATTTGTCGTTGCGACTGTCTATTCTGGATTGCAATCAGTAATTTAGCCGGCTAGGAGTTTATTGGGTGATTGCTGAGTTACAGACTTGACTATTCAATAACCAATATATTGATAAATGTTGCAGATAAATTAGGCTTAGCAGGACCGGTACAAATAGTGGTCGCCCTACTGTGATATATCAGTGTATGCCAGTCATGTCCCGTAGTAGAGGTAGTGCTCGTAACTGCTAGCCAAATTGCCTATTTTTTTTCTCAGACCTGACAAAACCAAAAAGACGCATCATATTATTCTGCCGTCGCGTAAACAGGGCAGTGACATTCTAGTTGTCTGATCATTTACCTACTTAGAGTAGGCTCAAGGCAGAATACTTCTCAGGGATTGTCTCAAACAGTGCGTTAAGTAGTGATAAATCTTGGGATGAAGTTTGTCATTTAAAGAAGTAACCATGTAAACCAAGCATGCTAGGAAGGTTAACATTAGGCAATGCAATGAAATCAGATAAATTACTGACTTATTACTGTGTACAAAACGTTGTATTAGAAATGTTAGGACTGAAAGGAACGGTGTTCAGATGTGAAAATACAAGATTAGGAAAGTTCTCACCAACGCTGTCCAGTAATTCCGCCAAGGGTGGTCTTCTTTCATGTCTGAAGATCGCATTGATTAGAATTTATCCTGTGTGAACATAATCCGCTGCCGTGACTTGTTGTCTCTGAAGGATGATAGCAACAATTATGTGGTGATCTATGGAGCGTAAAGGTGACACTCACCATATGGTATCAGCTGGTAAGCCACGGGAAGTGCACGGGGCCGGTTAATAAGTTCGCAGGTACAGGGATACGTTTACTATAGCTCTGAAAATGAAAGATTATAACACAAAATGCGCACAATAAGCCGGTCTTCAACCGTGCAGTGTCTAAAAGTTCAACAACATTGAAAAAAGTGCGCATCAGATTTTTTTCCCATTTGTCACCTCTATGAATAACAGTGCGTTGGAAACGTATCTGTCTTTCCAGAGAATGCCCATGTCTGTGGACTTTTTGTAAAAGCAGCAGACAGTGTTTGGATACGATGATTCCTTTACGGTGTTTAAAAAGTGGAAAAACAGCGAAAATTCGCGTGATTCCTACAAGGATTTGTTGTCCGTTTATTTTATGGGCCACATCGGAAATGATAGGGGCGTCAGACAGCGAAGTGATCTGAAAATAATGCTCATTGGCAACCTGGACATGGCATGCTGAGGTAAATCTGCTGTCAGGAATTAACAGATAGGTACTGCACCGACCGAAATTCTCGAGAAATGTGGAGTGACACTCTGCTCGTAAGAATGTAATCAGAGTGACGGAGATATTCGCAGTTAAACTGGCAATAGTCAGGTTAAATTTCTAGCTATTTACTGGATTGACATATAATTTATCTAGGCAAATGGGAAGCGACCACATTACGTAAGTGGTGAATTATTAAAACGCACATAAAGAGATTGCTTCATTTTAATGCACAGAAATTAAACAGCCCGTCTGACTGACGATTTGCAGAACCAAAAATATGTTGGTCGTATTTAAAGCTGTTATCAGCTGAACAGAATTTACGTTTTCACTACCTTATAGAACAGATCAAGACCTCAGAGGAAAATGGGTAAATTCCTGTTTCTTGCTAATGAATTAACGCTAACGGCGTTAACCGAAAATGAAGATGATCTCGTTAGGGACGTGTCTAACATTCGTCCCACTAGAGCTAGCAGAAAAGCCCAACCTGTCGTTCTGAGCCTTAATGCTTCAACGAAATTGAACAGTCACGTTTGGACAAACTTATTCTGAATGTTTTATGGTCAAGACGAGTGTCTGTGTCCGGCAAACTGTGTAACGCCTAGTTGGGTTTTGAGCACAATCGCTGAGTTGTTAGGGGAGCGTCAGTAATTTCCAGGCAATCAGTCTTGTATTCTAACGAAAACAACTTAAGTACCTTGCGAAAAGCGGAGGGTCAGAAAATAATGATAGTTTCGTCAGACAGAAGTCCAAAGCACCACTGATATCGCTTACGGATCATGTCATTTCAGCCTGAAACATTTACCCAATATTTTTGACACTCAAAATTGAGTGCATTCCTTGTCATCGCAAGTAGGAGAAATTTCGACAAGTCTGAGTGAAAGCGATACAGTTTACCTTCAGAGAATTTGTACCATCTATGCAACCTGAGTTGTACAGACCATAACGGAACATTTTCAGCCTGCTGGGTAAATGGGAAAGAAAGTCTGAGAAGATAAACAATGGCTTGTAGCCCCAAATGCTGCTTTTTGTTCCCGATTTTGAATCTCACTCTGAGCATTTCATCAGAGGGATTTGCTTTCATTTTTTGTTCATGGATGGGTTTAGCCGCATGTCACCGATGAAATCCGTATTCTGTGTCTATACAGAGTTCAAACGCTCGATTGAGCTGTGTACTCATTTGTTGCATCAAAAATGCGATTCGCAGTTGTTCAGCCGTATGTTCGGAGCAACGGCTGAGGTATCGAACCTCACATCCTCCTACCGGGTTGGAAGTCAGTGGCCTAATACAGCATATTTAATTCTTCAGCACGAGTAACAGAACAAGCTAGTGACCATCGGGTTAAAAAAAATAGACAGACAAAGTCTAGGTTGGTCCTACCATTGGAATGCGTTCCAGTGAATAGACATTAGAGCAAATCTATACTCTAGTCAAGGTTACAATTTTATACTGTCCATTGTCTTACGAAATCTTTTGCATTTGACTCAACTGCGGTGTGTTTATCTGCATTTGTTTGGTCCATAAACAATACATCACCTCCTTTTCTTTGTGCTAGGACTCCAATCTGTATTGGTGCAAGCGCTTAGTTCTAGAAGCCACGACATGCGCATTGGACGCACATATGTAACAGCACTTCTCACAATCACCTCTAGACTAGAATCGACCGTTTCGGCTGGTCTGGTGCATGCGCGAGAGAAACATTCACACACATTCTATTCGCATTAGCTGTAGGTACCGAAGTTCTTTGGATAAGTTTTCCTAATAGTCGGTTCAGTAAATGGTTGTCTTAATTGTCGTCAAGTTCATGAACCCGTTGTGCGTAGTGTTCAGGACTATCATATAACGCCAGCTAAGAGGTTTTCTTCTGAGTAATAGCCAGTCATTCGCCGCACATCATCTCAACTCCAAGTAATTTATTTATGACAGCAACGCTTTTGTGTGGTTAGCATACGGGACACTAAGAAATGGTCACTTCTGACGGTAGAACTAATAGGTGCATTGTGTGTTCAAAAGCTGATGTAATAAATCTGTCATGTTATTAAGAATACTGAACTTACCATAATCATAATTCTCTTGGGGTTTTCTACATATAGACTTTCTCTATACAGTTCTGTTTTGTGCAGATTGAAGCAGTTACAAGTGATTTGACGAGCCCGTCACCGTATTTTATCCAGCCTGTTCACAAGGCCTAGATGATTCAGCATCACAGGTAGACCGAACTTGATTCTACAGTTTGAGAATACAGATGACATGTACCGCACGAAAAGAAAGAATACAATAACTGTTACAAGACACTCATCGTTTATGACATTAGCTCAGATTTGTACTACAAGAATGTTTACTCCAGACAGCTACTCCACACTTACCTGTCTGCAACTGGTTCGTTTTTCAGCCGCCTTGCTGAAGTGATGTGTCATATGTTAAAACGGATACTGCTGGAAACAATAGGGGTGTCTTCTACGTATACGTAACACGGAAAATCTGTTTTTTTTTAATCTTCCTAGTTTACGAAGATTGTGTGGATTTTCCATCTGAGTCGGTGATGTCACCAATGATTTAAAAAGATAGGCATAAACATGTGTTAGTCCCTTTTCTCTTGACTCTGTCTGAAAGTTCATTTTCTTTTTAAGATTGTATGGCTCAAACTAGTTTTTTTGCAGCGTTTGGTTTAAGCAGCCTATAAGGAAGCTTTGCGTTCTGCATGTGAGTGACCGTCACTCTCTGTGACACTTGTTCACGTCAAACAAGGTTGTCAGACGAGGGTTGGTTGACCTATTCATGTTCAAGAACACCATTCAATCTCATCAGTCTTTGAATTCTTATTTCTAATTCTTCAGGTTGTTAACAAGGTTGTTGTCGGCAAACTAGTTCACTGACTTCCTGAAAAGAGGTTTGACAGTAGATTCCAAACGTACTACTACAACTCTCATTATTTGAGGCATGATCTTCATGTTTGAAAAATTTAACTTCCAAAGTAGAGAATGCTTATTTCACACCGAATTCCCTTCTTGCAAAACGTTTTCTGCATAGGGCTTATATTTGCCACCCAGATTTGCTACTGTATTGAATCACGTGTGCAGAGCTGTCTGCTTGCTAACTGTTGCATCAGTGTGTACCTAAGGTGGCTGAATGGTTGCCATGGGAATCTCGGGATTTCCTGAAGCCGGCTGCAGCCGATTCACGTGACGCTAAGGCTGTTCCTCGTGCGTCCATCAAACGGTTTAGCATCGCACATTTAAATCTCAGAACCAGGTGAACCCGGGCACAAGGGCAAGGGTCGGCTAATTAATTTCACGAAAATTGATTTCCCCGATTAGTGTTAATAAGAGGGAACAAACACTGAGATTTTCTATTCTTTGTCAAACAGTTCACTTTCTCGTTTTTCCTAATCGTGAATGAGTCTAACGGAAACGAGCATGGCACATGAGCGTGTCGATTTAAGAGTGGTGCACAACGGTTTCATTCCATTTGAGATTTGTATAATCCAGAATGAACGGAGAGCCCGATAATTTTGTGTTGCGTATTTAATGTTGGAAGTTGGAACGGCACAGTGTACAGGTAGATTATACTCAGATATGTAGCCCTAATCGCTATAGTAAATGCTGCATGGTCAATCTGATGAGAATACCAAGTACACAGAATAAACGGTGTGTACGAATATGACTTTGCGTGAACGAACCGAGCTAAAGAACAGTTATACATTTTTTTAACATGGGAATGTTACATGTTTGTGGATACAAAAGTCAAAGCAGAAGTGGCTGCGGGCGAGTAGTAAATCATGTGATAAAGTGAATTTCCTGGTATTTTTCGTATCTTAATTTCGCCATTTCAGCTACCTCAGTTAAGTTGTTAGCATTTTTATTTCCAAAAAATACGTTCGGTTGTTTGGCTACTTCATGGCTGGTCTGGTCTGCACTTTTGAGCCGTTTGGTGTAATTGCAATCTGAGCTGTGGAAGTCTATATCAAATAATCCCAGGTCTCTCTACGTGTTTAGAATGTTTATATCATTTTGTTCATCTAAACGTCTGTTTACCTCTCGAGTTATGCTGCATACACCTCCACTTATCGAATTAACAAAACTTTAGCCCTGTCTGAACCATTCGAAGTGGACTTCTTCCTTCTTGAATATTCAGCTCCCCTGTTTCCGAAATATCAAACAGAATACGCAAATCTTAAACCTCAAAAATGACGTTACTCGTTACATCTGAGAATAACGTACCATAAACTAGAGATGATATTGAAAAATGGATAGTTAACCACCTTTACGAAAATATCGACTTTATCCAATTGTTCTTTTGAGAACAGACTGGAACAACTGATCAAATAACTGTGGTTTTAACCACCATAAACGGCTTCCGATTTTCCCACCCTAGTAATACCCTTTCCGGTCTATGATTAGTCAGCTGAGAAAGAAAGTTTTCAACCAGTCCATGAGAAGAAAATGAGTACTGAGAACATAAACTAGGGCTAACATTCCAGTTATTACAAAGATAGGCACAAATGTTCAGCACTAGCATGAAAAAACAATATTTGTATTCGGAAGGAAGTGGTCGATAAATCTATGGCGTTGTGAAATCCATAGCCAAATGTATTTGGCGTTCAAAGTGTAGATAATTCTTCCAGTCAAGTTATTCGATCATCTGGCAAGCAAATTGTCCACAAAGGTTAGTGTAACGTTTGCTTCGCCTTGAAATGAGATTGATGCGCTTGAATAACATTGAAGAACGTGTGGTTTACGGTGCTCGGTATTCCTCCCATCGTAAAAAGTCATAATCTTATCATCCGCAAATTCATACATATTTATTATTACACATCTATTGCTTTGCTAGAGTAGCAAAAATAGGCAAGTGATGAGTCACTTAGCATATCCCTCTGGTGCTTGGTCAACGACAAAAATGTGAATCACGGAATTTGTTTGATTCGTAAAAGGTTAACCTTCGAAATGACTTAACTAAGCTCCAGTGCTGTATAGTGAACAGTTGAGAGTGTAAACAATTAATTGCTAGCCTGACTTAAAAATTATTAATGCCACCCACCCTTAGTATCAGATTTGGCATTTGCTCAGTATTTCCAGTCTAGAGCTGTCGAAAACCGAATCTAAACACGAGGCTTGTCCTAGATATAGTTAACTAGTATTGTGTAACCTTACCATAGCCGTCGTCCGAACCCTGACCATGTTCGTACAAAGCAACCGTGTTGTTCATTGTGTCACTAACATTTTGTTAATCATGTCCGAGGTATTAAATCCAGATGTTCGGTCACACTGACTTATCAGCAGTTAGAACGTTGCCTGGTAGGTCAAGTTAATTGATATCTCTTACTAACGGAAAGTTCTGTTTTTATGGCTATGCATAAAAGTTGACAAGACACTTTCTGTGTCTCATCTAAATATACAGATGTGGACACAAACAAACGTGGCTGTGTGTTTAAATATGGTGCTCCGGTCGTAACTAACGTGAAACAACTGCAGAGTGAGCAACACGGTCGAAGACAGCAGGTTGTGGGTTAAACTACAACTTGCAGGCTGGAACAAACCATGTGTGTAGCATATTTTTTCCACAAGGTATTGTCTACAAAGTCTACCTGGATAAAAAGGCTGTTACTAATTCCGAGTGTGGGTAGGGTTACAGCAGTAAAGTCAACAGTTACTTAACAGCGCTGTGATCACGTTGCTGTTGGATCGCTAGATGTTTGGTGAGATTTGCCTGGTTTATCGAGATTTAGTGTTACTTACTGACTTGCTGTTTGTCTAAACTGCCATCTGTTGAAAAGAACCTCAATTTTTTCCGCTATTCCAACTCGTTACGTCATGTCTGGTAAATTACTTCAGTAGTTGGCAACCAAGTTGAAGCGACAAAGTTTTTGTTGTGTTCTGTCATCTCATCCTCTTTTCGTTTATTATGTGACCCGTTTTACGCTCGCTTGTTGGGAGGCGCCACTCTGACTTGATTTAACTACTCCCAATGCGTGCGGATATCATTTAACTTGCAAACCATTAGTTTGCGTTCCGTAAGCACATTTGGGTAAGTGGTTGAGGCATATGTGAGGTTGAATAATCCTCTCACAATTTTGTTTTATCAGGTCATTGTGCCAACGTTTCCGAGAATCCTGGGATAACTCTGTCCGTACAAACATTTTAGACAGAATCATCCAGGTAATCCATTGCGTGCAACTCAATTATAAATTCAAATTTGCTTACTTATATTATAATGCGAAGTAAAACTCGCCTTAAACACTTTCTTACTGATTATACTTATGTGAGTTAATTTTGCCCAAGGTACCTGAAAGAATACTATTTAAATTGTCGGTTTCACAATGTTTTGTTTGTAGATTTTAATAATTCATCACAAGGAACGACTGGCGAATTGGAGGTGCAGTTGTAAAAAGTGGTTTAACTGTTTTTCGAAATAAAAGTAAATGGGGGAAAATATGGATTGCACAGCTAACTGGCTGTATTTATCTGATAGTGTTACTAACTACGATGCGTTATACAACAAGATGTGGCTTTAGGATTGAGTTACAATTTGTATTACACCTCGTTAGTGTGGATGGACACAGTCCACCTCGGGTTGCCACTGGCTACGGCAGCAAAGATTTAAAATGGTGTTCAAATTGTTTTCTAGAGCTCGTCTTCAAGTCAACACTTTCAGACTGGTTTCGTCTCTGCTTGGTCCGATCAAACAGAATGTCTGAATGAGAGCGCAAGCCAACAGCCCTTTAAGTTAACAGATAAAGCTCTTATTCAGTCGGCCACCAGTTTTGTGAACACGTTTTACGAACCGTTCCAGCAGCAACAGGTGCAAATTAGCCACTCGAAGTGGACTGTATTCATCCGTACTAACTTTGTTAAATTTCATCGTCATATACGATACTCACAGAACGGGTGAACAAGTGGGAGGGAGTTTCGGCTTGTGACGAGGAGGTTAACCGCGCGATCCCCATTCAGACTGCCCACCACCTGATGAATCCAAACTAAGCGGAAACCGGTCGTGCATTGTAGGTTTCAGTTTGGGTATCAAAAGACATCATAAAACACAATTTCGATGTTACGGCGGTCCTCAGTATCAGCTGTGCTGCTCAGTCCCTGAATAAGGCTAATATGGAACAAATTCGTTAGTTTCATGTTTATCATTGCAACTGATGTCATAGCATCAAACCAACATAACTTACATACTTGTTATTCGGAGGTTTACACATAGACCCGTCGTGCAGCGAATTCGATGAGTTTCGGAGTTCAGAAACTTGTCCCACAGTTTGGCGTATATCTTTTCATGGACGCTACTGAGGACAAAACAGCAGTAGTAATGAAAATTGTATAGAATTATAGTGAACTTCATTTTCCTGACTGCCGTTGAGTAATCAGTTGCTGAATCATGCAGCCCTCGTGAATTCGAACATTAAAGAAGCGGTGTGATTTTCTGTGAAGGGTAAAACAAACAGCCCTGTGTTCATGCCTGTAATGTAAATCTGGAGGCATTTAATAATTTCGAAATAAAAACTAGAGCCCACTGATTTTTAGTAGTAGTTCCGTGCCACTATATCTTGCAATTCATCGAGCCTCGCCTTCATGACCAGTCATTATGTGGTGGATTGCCAGGTCGGGGGTGCGAGTTTTCGAACGCTCGGCCGAATACCTCAACGCGGGGGGAGTTACGTTCGAAAACCTGCCNACAATAAAGATTGTGCTATATTGGACGCCTTCTCGCTACAATTACACAACATTCCATGACTGTGTTCAATATAGCGAGGTTGTCAAAACCGAAACATTCACATTTTTGTGTGGTCAAACGTATGCGTGAATAGATAGTTTCAGGATTTAGTGCATCATCAAGTACGGAGAGGAATCCAAGCAATTAATTTCACCGAAATGCGTGTAAGCTAAAAGACGCCAATCATTCTCGGCAAACTTAACTTGTCAAAAGCTTAGACTGCCACGGAAGGACAGATTTGGTCTTATTTTAAGTGTTCTTGTTAGTTCAGAGTCATGTTCTGCAAACACGAGAAGTAGATTTTTATCATTAAAAGACTTCTAGGATGTGACTTTGTTTTTAGGATTGAATACGGTGTGCTTCCTACATTTTTTGGTCGGTTTGTTCCCTGTCGTTTATTATAAGACGACTTACTGCTGAAACACGAAAGGTTAGCGCGATGCAAATACTTTTTGGAGATTGTGGGCACTGATTTCATCTTTCGACTTCTCCGTTAACCGAGAACAATTTTAAGGCAGAAAGAGATGCATTCAAGCTTATTTGTGTTTTAGAGATTTGTGTGTTAACAGTGAATCTTTTACTGTACCATGCAGTTCGTAACTATCACACACCTGTTGTATAAATTGTGTACCTCTGTATGAACAAGTTGTCTGAGAAAGTACGGATACCGCATGGCGGCCGCACATTCAGACGGCCTGCTTATGTTTTGTGGCCCAGCCAGGACTCGCTCCTTAACCGCTGAACTCATCAGATCGCAACAAATTTTCCCATTGCATCTAAGATTGTTACTTGTCAGTCGTCTGGACTTGTGTGAACTTGTAAACTAATGAACTTAAAAGCACGCCATATCATTTGAGGTAAAGTGAAACGTTACATTTATTACTGTTGTTATATATTTTACTTATCTCATTTTATTCATTTAGTATATCCGCTCAAAATGGTTCCGAGTCAAACTGACCGTCTGGGCAGACCACCAGATATTGACGAAGTATACGCGAAGAAACAAAAGTCCCGTTATCATTTGATCGAATTGATGAAGAGAACGAGTAACGGTATAATTTGGAAGAAATACGCATTTAGGATCAATTTTGCGCACATCCTCACTGTCGAAACTGGTGTGAGTTAATAACCGTTGTCACTTGGTAAATGTTTCGGTCTTCAGATTCACCCTACAACATCCAAGTTTTAGAACAGCTACCGTTTTGGAATAATTGTCTATCGAATCACAACAATTCGTGTGAGTTTCGAAGTTACTGCGTTCTTTGCGAAACGCGTCTTCAAGCTAAAAGCACAATGTAAGATAAAAAGACACATTGAAGCGGATAGAAGTGTTGTTCTAATAAACTGCTGAGGATTTTGTGAAAACAGCCCTAGTGATTTTATGTTCCAAATATTGTCACAGGGTTTCTGTCACACGAAAAGTGGTCGAATAACCAACCAAAGATATTTCTTCATTATGAGTTGTATTGCTTCTTGATGCTCACCTTCAAACCAACACTCCACAACCGGTTTTTGTTGTTGTTTAGATTCATCTGGTAGAGATAGCCTGAATGGGTTTCGAAGCGGCCAGCCCTCGCGTTACGAGATAATGTAATAGTCCGCTCGAAACCTCTTTGAGCCTTTGCAGTCGTAGCCCTCGCAAAATAGCAATTCGAGCTGGAACGTATCTGCACATCATAACTGAGTGGAAGCAAGCTTTAACTCAAGTAGCAGGTTTATTTTACATGGTATAAAAACAGCATTTTTACTAAGTAATCAAAACAGTCTATGGCAGCTTTTGCGCAGAAACCGCTAAGATATTGTCTATTTGCGAAGAAGACGAATTAACCAAATTGCACATTAAGTTGTTACAACAGTATACTTCATTTACACCTCTTCAAAGTTGACATTAAAGAGCTCAACTCACAACTTACGGCGTCGGCCGCAATTCTAACGTTATTAACACGCACATTTGTCAGCCTGGATCCTGGGATATGGCTTGCTGTTCTCGTGACAGATTTTTGCCGCGGTAACATACATATCAAACCATGAAATTGAGGCGGTTTGTTCCATCGCACTCTCTACTCACTTCGTACATTTGCGGATTGTCGTACCGGACCGAGCTGTGGAAATTAGGTTCAAAATAAACTAACTAGGGAAAGCGCGACCACTCCAAATAGTGAGTTAGAAGCAATCTTTTTATAGACAGCATCTGGATAACAAGAATATAAAGGCTCTGCAAAATCTTCCAGTAAGCGGTTGACTGAACTGGAACGTCGCAAAATCTTTGAACATGGCGTCTTTCATAACTCATGCAAGAATTATTTTCTACCTTCCTAACGCTTCTCTCAAAATGTCTAACAGTTCTACTGCACTGACAATCAACAGACAGGAGTGAACCTTGAATTCGTAGTCCTCCGAAAGGGAATGAACAGAAATGAAATGTGAAATAAATTAAGCGAGGTGCACAGTGCAATATTCTTTTGATGCTTTGGATAAACACTTGAATAACCATGGTGCGACAATTTTCCAAGGGAGATGTAAACAAAGTGGAGTGTCAGAACTTAATTTACGACGAAATATGAGTGTATATGTTGATGGTTTGATAGGCCATTCATGAAACAAAATGATTTTCAGAGCAAACTTTCTTACAGCAGTCAGTCAGTGTAATTATGAACTTCAATTCTTTCTCAACCTCTCGCAAGAGAGGGTGCTGAGTGAGAGAGTTTAGATTCTATAAATCATTTCTTCACTGTACGCCTAACTGGGTCTACGATGCATAAAATATTTTACGGTGTTTCAGAAGTTTCTTAAACAACGCAAACGGCTAGTGTGGCTTCTTTTGACATTCTTACACATTTCCTCGGTCTCCTTTCCTCGTTCGCGTAATATTTCTACAATATCTCATTGCATTACAGAATTTTATTCATTTCGTCTTCAGCCCCATCTTTTCAACCCTTACGGCTGAGTTTCTGAGTGTGACTACCGAGACAGTGTTTACAGTTACCTTATGTTATTCGGTATTGAAGAGATAGTACAAAATGCTATCACCTACCAGTGTCCGTCTTCTTGCACCTGAGGTCAGAAAAGTCCGTACGTTAATTTTGAACACAGCAATTGCATGAGCCTGTTTTTCAAATCACTTTGCACCCATTTCAACGGCTTTGCATGGAGCTGGATGAAAGAAACATTTTTCAATCTGTTGCTGGAATGTAATTTGTTGTAGCTCAGGAGCGCAAGCGCCTGGACGTCTTCGGCTAAAGTCGCAGGTCCTGCGGACCAAACAGAACTGAACCGGATCGTTGCGAAGATGTCTCGTTGTTCCAGTGGGAAATTTCATTACATAACTGAAACGTTCCTTGAAAATAATGGATTGCATTAAACAGCGTAAATCTCTACCATACAGTTGCGATCGGTCCACATTAGTTTTAAATCCGTAGACATGCAAGCAGACTCATACCACGTGTTCGATTTGATGCCGGCATCATACCACCATTGTGTGACTAAAACCAGTATGGTGCAGTTTCGAGCGTGTATCCCATGATTTCGTTTAAATTGGTTGGTTAATCACTTTTGGAACGCGTTTGAGATGGACAAAGTTTTGTAACTCCAGTTGTGTTCGGTGTGTTTGGTGATGCGGTTTATTTTATTTTAGGGTTTCCTAATGATCAAGCTAGTTAACGAAGGAATTCACCCCAACGCTTATCCAAGACATAGAATTAATTAAAACTACAAACACTGTGCTGCGGACTTATAACGAAATACCTTAAGGAAGGAACCAAGTAACTGTCAGTCAGCAGATCAGTGGAGTAAATCCGATAATCTTTCATTGGGCGAGCAGGAATGCGCTGAACTAACCAAGGTGTGTTTGCAGAAGGTACTGTTCATTGAGATCGTTCGTCTAAAAAAGTTTCGTTATCTGGTTTCGCTGTTCTTTCAGCAACATTTTCTATTACTGATTCAATTCGAAATATCCTCTAGTTTTGGAAATGTTAGCATTGTTGGTTGACGCACAATTGAACAAGAATAGTGGTGTCACTGGAACACCTGAGAAAATAGTTCAGGTCGTAAGAATACCCAGTAGTGAAAGGTGAATTTAACGGAAGTGCGCGTTGTGGCGACACGCTATCCAAGTTAGCCGTGCGCAGGGTGATTTATTTTTTCAACAGTCCAGTAGGATTAATCGTTTAGAATAGTTACCCTCCCTAATGACTACTTTGAGCGGTAGAATTTGGCGGATGTCATCAAGGGTTAAGGACAAGGTATCCCGTGGCCAAAGTGACAGATGGTAGCTGCGGTAGTAGCCAGTATAATCTAAAGGTTGATAAAGATGACAATGCGCGGTGGGTTGGTATGGTTCGCCAAAGGTACAGTGAGCAGCTGAGATGATTGTGTGGTGGCGTTTGTACACGCATATCGTCGAAGGCAACATGTACCCACTTTGTGTGATAGGCAAAGCTGAGGTCTGGTTGCAAGTTTCCGTGTATGACATCTCTTTGAAAACCGCCATTCCCCAATAAATTCTGAGGGAAGCACTTAAGTAACCTACCAAGGTACCCAGTTATCATTGATTGGGCAACTCCGACTAGTCTGCAATTGCAGGCTTTCAGAGTCACTTGGAGTCGTCCAGAACTTCCTACTGGCAATCAGATAACCATGAAACAGAAATGCTGCAGGTAAGAATGGTTTGTCGAAGCACTTTGAAGAATGGCGGTCATGTTATGGAATTTGCTTTGTTCCAATGGGTAGCGTGAAACAGTACCGCAGGCGTTCAAGGTTGTCCTGATCGCTCCTCTGCGTAAGGGCAGGAACAGTAGGCAAGGAGCCGAGAGTTAGTAGATCAATGGTCTTCAAATACACTGAAAAAGTACTAGCAAGAATCCCGTTGAACCAAAAATGTGGAAGCTTTGGAAGTCCATATTTCTGGAGAGTAATGTGAATCCCGAACGAGCGGAAGCATGATCAAAATTGTATTCGCTGCTCGACAGATCCAGCAAGTGCCGTGAACGTAACCAACTGGTGTGTACCCTCTTCGTGGATTTCACCAAGAAGTTTGAGTTCATAAACTGCGAGGTATCTTGGATGGTACCTGGCGTACTTGGACATCTAGGTCAGTTTAACTAAACTGTTGTATGTGGGCAGGGAAGTGAGGGCAAAATCAAATAAACCGACTTCTGGTGATTCTGACACTGTCAATGGCTTGAAGATGGATTCTGTCTCAACTTTAATCCCATTCAGTTTATTTTTGACCTTAAAGTTGACAGTATCCGTTCACATCTAGGAAGGCCGAGATAGGAGGTGCTCAAATTGAATGACGGACGAATGATCGCCTGCTGGATATTCGAATTTTCCCCGTCTCAAGTCGGCTACACACTTCGAAATTGTGCACATTCTGGTGTTATTTGCACACAACACTAAGGAAGTTCAAAGGATGGTCATAGACTTCGCGAACACGGCATCCGAATTTGACCCGGAAGAATAAACACAAGACATTTTTTATTTCAACCTTCTACAAGCAGAGGTACCCCGCAAAAATAAAGAAATTATAGTTGGCTTCACAAGCTTTTGCTTTGTAGGTGGCAACTTGACAGTAGATCTGTCCGTGGACCGCAAGTTGAGAGTTCCTACGGCGATGACTGACGCTGCTTTTAGACGTTCGAACGGGCCTGTCCAGGAGAACATACAGCCTGAAGATGAAAACGAGCCTGCTTGCATATCACTCAATGATGTTGTCTGCGCTGTTATACGGTTGTTAACTTCGCAAATATTGCCGGCGGAAATTGCTGCACTTCGGCCGTTTTCATCTGCAGTGTCTAAGACGCATCTCGGATATTCGACAGTCTGACATGAAACCGAACATCGGGTTACGTTGGCCAGGAGACCTGGAGGACAGTGAGCCCATGCCGGTAATCAGCCGGCTCCGTTGTTTGTAGTAGGTCCTTGTAATGCCCAGATATCAGATCCCGAAGTCTCTGCGGTTCATGCTGTTTAAAACATAAAAGCGGAATCCCGGTGATCAAACGGTGCGAGAAAATGTGATTCGAGTGAGCCTTGCGGGTTGTAAACTCAATTTTAGACCTTCGATTTACTTATCTTCAAGCCGGATCATCTACAGGAATACTGCCGGAACGAACGTCCGAATGCTCAGTGGGCAAGAGTTCCGCAGCCGTGAATTCAAGTGCACAGTACGCAATGAAACTATTGCTACTATAAGTCGTTGTAGCATCAATATGTATTGTTGCGACGAATGCAGCAGAGTAAATATTGAATGTCGCGGATTGTTGGGTCGACAACGTATTCGTCACAGGCCGTCACCAAATAGACGGCGTACATTACCAGTAAAAAACATGTCACTGTTTTGTCTACACTATGTAACGTATATTGAAAAGTGATGTGCGTTATCCAAATATAGTTGAAAGTATGGAGACGGTCTCTTGCAAACCGTAGTCCCGAGGGTGATTTGGTAAAATGAAATTGCAATATTGAGTGTGCTCGTTAGCACCTAATTTCTGCATCAGGAGGCGCACTTTGGCTGCCTCATCCAACGATGCATCATCAACAACAAATATATCCTCATTATGTCTGTACCATGAAAGAAAGTTGATTCCGCCTTCTGAATCATATGCAAACTCTTGAATGTCACTGGCTAGTAGTTCCTTTAATCTGATGTCTTCTGACTTGTAGGCTGGAGAGGAAGTCTGTTCACCAGAACTTCCAACAATTTATTATTCTGCTGAATCTGTGTTTGCTGCTAAATCTGAGCCTCCTGCTGCGGTAAGAGTTGAGGTAAGAGTATGTTGTCAGCCATCTCCGTCGCCAAATTGTTATGTCTACACCACGCACTAAAGTGAGAACTGAAGTGATGCAAGAGGAAACTTGTGTATCCTGGCCGAGCCAGCATGAAAAGTGCATTACATCTAACGCCAATGAGGAAAGGACAAAGTATGTCAGGGTAGGCTAGCAGGATGCGCACGTGAACTTTGCGACCGGCAGCCGTGCAACGAGAAGGTTCATGTAAGTGAGTGATCGTGTGTGTGTGTGTGTGCGCATGCATGTGCAGGATCGTAATATGGATGGACCATGCAGCACGTCGAGTATGCACCTTCTACGTTCATATCAACCAACGACCGCTGTCATTTGGTGGACCACCCTCTCTGCTTTTCCGAAAAATTGATCATTTTAGTTTTCTGCCTCTTCTTTCCTTCGCTCCTAATGGTATTCTGTATGCTGAAGGTTTGTTTCGTTCTCAATCCAGTTCCAAAGTTATCCTTTCTTCTATCATCCTGAGTGCATTTGTGTGTATTCGTGTGTTCCATTACTTCTTGCCTTTCCCAAGTCGCACTGTTGTTAGAGCGGATTAATAGTGCATATTGACTGTGACAAGATTATGCGTTGTGAACAAAATTTAACAAAAGCGAAGCCCCAAGACAGCGATTGTTTTCAAACTAGGCTGATTGGAAAACCTATATGAATGCAGAAGCTGCAATCAACTGTGTTGATCAATTTATGCTACAATTCATTTCGTTAAAAGTGGCAACGCTTTGGAAAATAAAAATGTTCACATTCTAAGACTCACTGTTTCTTAAGATTTTTAACAAAGTGATCATTCGTAAATAGTATGTAATTAAGCAGAAAACTTTGAATCAAAATTAAATACAACTGTTCAAAGAAGCACTTTGCACGATGTGTGGGGTGAAAATTTTGTTCAAACACACTCAGGCTTCCGATATGTAATGCTGTTAACACACAGCATCTCCTGAAATGTCCTAGCAAATGGTGAATCCGCTTAACTATTTTCCCATATAACTTAGATTCTACGGTTGTGTACAACCAAACGGTGGCATGTTGCAAATTTACGATTGCTTAGCACAGCTCATGTCGAACATTCATTTGCAGGTGGGGCGTCTTATTGTGGAACACAAAGTGTAAAAGTCTAGACTTCTCGCACTTTCTTACTGATTTCCAGCTCTATAACTCATTGGCTAGCATGAGGTTGTTCAACTTTTCAGCTTCGTTTGCCAAGAAACGAACAGGAGCAGACCATCATGACATTCCTCCTTTGTTCTATTTCAGTCCCCAATCTGGTGTGGATGAATGGTTATACTATTCACAGATGTATGTTGTTTATTAAGTATCTTGGTTTATGATGCACACAACTGAGCAGAGTGAATTATAAGTACATTCCGATTTCACCCTTTGTATTGTAGTGAATTGTATCCGACAAAAACCACGTGCATTAAGTGCCAGTTCTGAGCTAGCGAAAAACGAACTGCTTATCCCCGGTTGTTCTGGTAAGCGACGGTACATTCTAGCTACACCCTGTATGTGTCAAAATGTCAATTTCTGTTCAGCATAGCATAAGGGAGAGAGATATTCGTAAAATGGTGGGTTCATAATCTCTAGGGAGGCTAATACTAGATGTGTATCTGTTCATGAGTATGTTCTGGTAAGATGCAAGTACGCCATATTTTACAGGTTCGCATCTGCCATACTAAAGAATTTCCATATTAGTAGATCTGAAGATCACTCCATACGGGGTGGCTTCAAGGAACACTCGGTCTAAAATTCGAAATTAAATTTACAATTTGTAGCCCTGTTTGTAAGGCTTTAAAAACTGAGTCCAGCCTGAAACAAACAGTTTGTTTTAAAGGTTTATCTGATATGTGGTCATGTTATGATGCTGTCATCTGCCCAGTCTGGCACAATACTGAAATACTAAACAGGTATTATTCTTTAAACTGGAGCGACTAAAACCATCGAATACATTTTTTTTCGCTTCAGTTGTGCTCTGTGACACTTCATTTGTGTGGAATTTCACCGAGTAGCAAAATCAGTCCCAGTCTACCCCCGATCGACAGCTGCTCGGACGTTGTGTGATTGCGACCTATTCACGGACAGACGCGAATGAAACCGAATTTGTTGCAAACAACCAGTAACATCCACAGTCTACTTCTTACGAGTCCAGCACGAATATCTATAACAGGCCTAAATATTCACCAGTTCGTACAACTGGTCTACCGTCACATGAGAATCTCGTTCACCATCTCAGGCCAAATGCCAGTCGCACCAGAGATAGGCCTTAAATCCGTTAGCCTTATTTGCTAGTGAACTTATCAGACTTAAAATTTGTCCAAAACCCAATATGCGTGGATCACTGCCTCATTCGCACGACGAGAACAGTGAAACTGAAGGTGTCAGCCAGAAACATTAAGGGATGGTTCCTGCAGCTGGCCGAAACCATATAAATTAGGCATATCTGACTAGCCCTGTATGTTCATAAACAACTCTTGTTGATCTTACGGCTGTGCAAACACGCTTGTCAGTAAGTGAACTAAGCTCATGGCCGATAACCTGTGTGTGTGGAGATTCCCCCGGGTAGACAATGGATGGCCACAGATACTGGTTGTCAGTGGTTTGATTAACACGATATTAGGCGCTACAGTAGCGTATTTGACCTGCCATTATCATTCAGTCAGCAGGGAAGATGTCTTTTAGGTCGCATACTGGGTACCGTGATATTGGCCAAAATGATGAGAAATCAAATGTCTGCTGCAGGCAAGATCCACTGTGTAAGTTCAAAATCTATGCTCGGAAGAAGTTCTCGTGGACGCTTAACCTCTTGTGGACCCCAATAAATGAGAACCATCACTTATAACAATGATCGCGTGAATTTCATAAAAAGGTCTGAGATCTTCGTTGCTTGACAGTATTACCCACCTAGTTTACAGCTTTCATATGTGAAGAGAAAAGATGGTTTAGGTAGAATTTCGTGTTCGGTTGAAAATTATCAGGGCAAATTACGAATGATTTGTAGTCTTGGATGTCAGGCGGATAAAATGAAAGACAAAATATCGCAAAATTACTTCGAAAAAGTTGCAGAACCAAAGTTATCTCCGGGGATGTTCGTGTTGTTTAATCCCATAAGAAACAATTTTTGGTCTACGGTTGCAGAATGGAAGGGGGGTGGGGATAGAAAATATCAGATTGGTAATAGAAAAATCAGTGTCAGTGTCGTAAGACTGGTCTTGATCCAATGCCGATCAACTTATTGCCGAAGGGTAATTACTGAAAGAGCCTTCAAAACGTTCTGGGAATTATGATATGGGCAACGGAAGTGCTTGAAATTCACACCACCAAATTGTCAGATGTTTTACACTTCCACAAAGTCAAGAGACAAGATTTCCCTCAGGCTATTTTACAACACAGGTTTAACGTCAGCCTGTTTTTAAAAACTTCGGCCTCGACTTTTTCGAATGGTTCGATATTAATGAGTTCATCGTCAACCTACGATAATGCAGAGTGGTCTCATTTGTGCATACTCATTCGCTTGCATCTGTGAAACTAGCTATGTAGAACGCACGACCAGGCGCTTGTCTGAACGTATCCGTGGGAAACATCCAGCCTGCATCATTAGCGGGGTCACCAAAACAGCTGTGGCATATTTTGTTGATTCGCACCATACCATCAGCCCAGTCCTTTCTTTCATTCGATTTAGCAAGTCAAGTGCAGTAAGTCAAAGATTGGGAGGTGCCACATTTTGCCCACAGCTGGGGCGGTGGTGATTCTACGGAATAATCCACTCTCATACACAGAAGTGCTTTGCTCAGGCCTCGCGATCGCCTTGGCTAACTACACACACCGTGGCCGGCCCAACTGTTACAGTTCCGATTGTCTCATCATTACTGATGAGTAGTTGGGGATTTGGTTTATTTTCAAGTTGACCACCACTCACATTTGATCGCAGCCTTCGCATTCAGATACACTTTCCAACCAGCCTCTTTCGAAAAGAAGCACTAGACTGGAGTTTCGCTCTTATTAGAGCTCATCAGTAGTGCATATCCTTGCCACGGTCGGGATTTGAACTCCGGCCATTCCAATCATGAGGTAACCGTGCTAACCACTGCGCCATTGACCTCACATTAGGCACGACCGAATTATCGAATGTGAGATTTTGTGTCAAAACGTTGTCCTCCTGTCTGTTCGTGAGTGAATAATCTGAGATGAACTTGATGCACGTTTTGATTGCTTCACCCTGATAAAATTGTTTTTTTGCATGTTTCACATATTCAGCCTGATGTTGATCATAAACAAAAACGAGCTAGTTAGCTGTACCGTTTATCTCGTTAACATTTGTCAAAGCAGATACAAGACGTATTACGATAAGTTAACATTTTGTTCACTCTCATCAGTCGCAAATGTGGGAAATGCCAACTATACACATCATATAGATGAGGACAAAAAAGGAATAGACACGCCTACAAGCAAACCAAGCGTTACGTAATCACACTTATTACAGAGAAGCGAGGTCACTGGCCAGTCAATTGGCGGTTTGTTCAGACGCTGCACCTACCGTGGCCAGAAATCCATCGGATCGATGGCCAACCGACGTGGTCAAACCAATGGACAGGCGTAGTATGCCTTCTGTCTGTTTTGAGGAAGTTGTTAAATGGAACTCGGGGTGCAATATTTCGGTTACATTCGTTGTAATTCAATGAATTCTTGGACGGTTTGGGCACAAGACGTTCAACTGAATCCTGCAAGATGTTCTGCAGGAGGTATTCTGAATGACGATGTTTACTGTGTATAAGTTCGACACGCAGTTTGCCTTCAAGCATCGAAACCGTCGTGTGGACTTCAAACGCTGGACCAGTTAAATAGATAGTATGTTCGGGCACAAGTATTCCGCCGTTTCCTCCATACGTTCGTTAAGCCTTTCGAATACTTATACGGGTAAACATCTGTTTCAAGATAGCTCAGCCCCAGCAAAATTTTTGGTAATAGTTTAGGGTGATATGATAGTTGACTGTTTTTCAGGCTGCACCCACAGGTTTGGAATCAAGGTTTGCGTAGTCTGTGGCCCTGTTATGAAAATCCGTAAATTTTCCAGGATGAGAAACTTTTTGTTCATTGTTCGGCAGTTCGTGGTGTGAACGAACCTAAATGAATTACAAATAGGCTCATTGATTACAATCTGAAATTTCGAGGTTGTCCACCTGCGATGGACCAGAGTTTGTGCTGGATTCATTCGGTCAACATTGCAGAGATCTCATCGCTAGACACGTCTAACCCCTGTGACAAGACGTCATCAAAAAAGCAACTGTAAGCAAATGCTTACCAATTTACTGACCCATTCGAGCCGTTACAGTGTGCGGCCAGCAACCCAGCCACAAACTTAGTGCTAAATTGCACAGATACGTGAGGTTGAATAATGCAAGAGGCATCACAGGTGAGCGTGGTAACATTTTCATACATGTTGCTTTTATTAAGACTCATTTTAAGAATACGAAACCATGATAATGAATCAGAAAATGGCAAATGTGGGCACTTTGAAAAGTTCTACGTTAGACAAACTTGATTATACTGAGTATGTTAGTTTAAGCTTGCCACTTGTGCACGCTTAGCCTTCTGTTGCGTAATGGATAGGCTGTCACACTGACCATGATGTGACAAGGTTATCTGAGCGACCGTATTTAGTGGGTGTAATTTTCTTAACTGATTCCGAACGACTACTTTGCATGTGTCCCTTAGTAGAATGACATTCACGTCGGCTGCCGCAGTTTTGGTCATCTTAAGCACTGAGCCCATGCAATATCTTCTCGTTCTATTATGCACTTCCCGTACGGTAGTCTGGCCGCACTGTCCTACACAACAGCAGACGGCGTGACAAATGTGGGTATTTCATAATCGTGTTTTGACACAACCTTATGAGCAAATCCGTCGCCAATTTTAAGCGAAACTCTGTGCTAGTAGATGTCAGGAAGAGTGTGGTTGACACGATCATTCACCCAGCTTTATTAAGTCGTTACTCTAGTAAGAAGCTATTATCTATCCTTATTAAAATAGCGTCGCAGAGGTAACTACTTCATTTCACCGAATCAGTCAACTGTTCCACAACGTTCGCCGTATTATTTCATAGCTGTATGACTTCGACTAGGCACGAAGTCAACTTTCCACGCGTTGATCATAGGGCTGTTGCAAGTAGTAAACTCATTGCTTAAATGGCCTTATAAAGTCTTAGTTCAGCATCTCGAAAAAGACGAGAGACATCGTTCAAATCAGCCCTCAATAAACAATTAACAATCTTGACAGATGGACTACGAATAAGGCAACCTTATCAGCAAGCTGTAATACTCTACGTTTCAACTACCTCCGGTGGCCTTCCTCAGGAGTGTTGTACTTGAGATCACCTCCTTTGTTAATGCGATTTTGATTACAAAACTTCTGGGGGAATCCATTCAAGGTGGTTGAAACTAAAGTCGTGTGTGATTTGTAGACATACGGTCTCACCTTATTACATACGAAAATGCGAATCTTGTCAGAATGCGCTCTCTTTAAAAGTGTGTCACTGTGTCATACACCCAGGCAATCATAACCCTAACGTCGCCCAAATGTTAACAACATTCTGCATCTCAATTCGAGTGTGTCCCAGTAGACAAGAGGTGAAAGAAACAAAACAAATCCTGGTTTAACTACAACAAATTATTCACATTTATGGCAGAGATTTGCATGAAAATTAAGGTGGGACCACACTCGACAAACGCAATTTCCTAAACCTCCATTGAAACGGTGCTTGGAATTCCAGTATCATCGTTTTCGTTCATACTATGTTTCCAACGAACTTTCCTCCCAGACTACTGACGCAATCGGTTAATGCAAACTTACTAAGTGTCTTCGAATGGCCGCTTAGAATTCAGGTTATTCTGCACAATTATCTCTTGCACAAATGCGTTCCAACATTCCAACGTTAACAGAATGATCCATCATATACTGTGCGATCGTGCCGGACACCCGTTCATTTTTCTCGCCGTCTTAACAGGTTTTGTTGATGTCCGCTCTGTGTTTTGCTGCTTAAGTCACCAAATAATGTTCGCTTCTAAAATTGTCCGCCTTCTGATTCCTGATTTCCTGTTCGCACTACCGTGGGAACTGTTCCCAGCCTTTTTCGAAACTGACGTAGTTAAATTGCATTACTTCAGAAGTTTTCTACCTACCACAGTGCTCTGAATCCGGTTAGGTGCACACTTTGCTATATCAGTTTAACCTGTTTCGGTCAGTTTGAATGCGTTACTGTCTCTTATGGATTCTGCAAATTAGTACTTTGGGTATATACGCAAGTTTTCCATAACTGCTGAGTCATTGCTCACCATTTTCTCTATGAACAGTTTTATGTAAAACGTCATGTACAAATTTAACAAGGCTTTCTAAATGCTGTAAAAAGCAGCATAACGCTGCAATCATTTTCACCAAACCTTCATCTATTTTAATCAGTGAGTGCGTTGTCGACTACCATTGAGTCTGCTCTGGAGTGCATTGAGCACACTGTTATGCGCATGCTCCACCTGCTGAGTCGTGCAGAATTTGACCACACACAAACTCAACGTGTCAAACTCGCCTAACTCCGGGTTGCTCCTCGATTACTTAAATATATTTATGTTCAAAATTCATGACTGTTACCGATTACTAGGCTTTGAACTTCATTTATAATTCCTCGAAAACCTCGACTAAATTCTCCGAAATCATGACTTAACGATAGAAAGTCGCACATTCTTTATGAGCGTATCGGAGTGAATTGTGCAAAACGATTCAACCCTTCCAATATTCATCATACCGTTATGAACCTAGAGATCTGTGTGACAGATTGTTTGCCTGTTCAACGACTATCTATCCCCGAAAGACACTTAATCCTGAGAAGAGACATTTAGATGGCACTTCGAAGTGGACGACGACTAGGCAGTGAACGAAGCTTATTTTCTTTGTATTAAGTTTGAGATGAAGTTGCGACCAGAGTTCATATAATTGTATGCACTTACACTATTCAGGACAGCAAGACGAATAGGTGAACGAACACCTTCCAGAGACTTGACCACAATCCAATGGTTACTGAAAATGACAGAATCGCTACAGCTGTTACATGTCAGAGACGGATTGTGGAGAACTTACACCCCTCGCAAAACGGCCTGGAAAAAATGAAGTCCCTAGCTCAAATTTTCTGTTGTTGTCCAGAACTAGAGTCAGATATTTTTCACATTGCTGCAAATTTTACAAGTTTTTCGGGTAATCTGAAGTGTAACTGTTCACAGAGGAACCCAAGCGAAGAGTTCAAGTGAATTATTGCGTATCATCTCCGCTACATTATTATGCATTGGTGATTACTGTCTAATGTTCCCACCTAATCCCTCAATGCGGAATTTACTATGCCGTCGCTGAGTAAATCACATGACCGAATTGCACTCCCAACTCTTTTTGTTAAACAAATCGACTGGCACCATTTATTCTCCACTTTTAAACATATCCAGGTGAAATTTTGCTTGTAACTTGAAGAGTAGTGTCAGCGCTACTAAGTCAACGAGTATAAATGATCTTGACAGAATTATTGGTAATCTTCTAATTCAGCAAACAAATACCTTGGAAAATCACACTAAATTATTTGAATGAGGAATTCTGTGATATAGTCCAAGATGTGTTCAATCCTCAGGCATTACTCATTGTCAATGCAATGATTTACTCCTGTTAACCAGAATTATCTTCGGTAATGTTGGAATACTTCAGATGCTTTGTATTAACAATCAGGTAGTGCAACAAAGACGCACTGTTCAAGTGAACACTGACGGTGTCATCGAGGTTAATGCAGGTCTTTGCGGTGAATCGAACAAAGTCAGTGGGTAACCTGAAAAGTACGCAGTCACAAGCGAGGATTCCTGCACTACAAGCTCATATGTTAGACATAGCGAGAGACAACTTAAACCGCACACTCACACAAACACTTGTAGAGCAGCTTACAAAACTTACCAACGCACAGGCACACTTACAGGTATGTACACTTTCATTGTTCCTCATGCAGTTGTAGAGTATCTCAGTGAACACAGCAAATACGGCTCTTTATCTTGCTAATGCTGGTCAACAAGGTTTGACTAACAACTCGTTGCAAATTGACACATTTTGTCAGGGTTGACTTTGTACGAGAGTTCCGGATCGAAAGCAATGCTGGCAGTTAACTCCTTTTCTTCACAATTGCAACTAAAATCGATCTCAGTTTACCAATTGACTTGACACAATAATAGCGCGTTTCAAAAACAGCATTGTGATTTAGATTCGTTTACATTATAATGACTTAAAATAAGGTGTATATTGTTACTATGAGTTGGTTGAGATATTTGCCCTAAAGTATTAGAGACAGTGATAAGAGTTGTCTGTTGCTCCAAACTCGCCATCATTATCGGACTTGAACTTGAGAAAGTGGAGTAAAATACAATGCGTATCTCAGTGAATGTGTGAGACATAACATGAACATACCGAAAGAAGCTTGAATGAAACCAAAATCGGACCCAAATAATGAATACTTTTATGAACAGTGACCACTGGACGATTCCAGACACAGTCTGAACCTGCAAAATGGTTAAATTAAGGTAAAACTGTGAGTTCTAAGGGTATCCTTTAAAATTCTCTGTGAATATGGGAGATACAAAATGACAAAACCAGTTCATTTGATGTGACATACATCCACAAGTGAATAAACAACAGAAACTTGGTTGAACTTTTTAAAAAAACAGCGTACTTACGTCAAAAAGACAAGTTTTGATGGTGCACTGGAATTAACATTCATAGATAAAAATATCGAGACGGAAAAATCGACGACAATAAACTTAAAGAAAATTTAAACCTGCATGATATGATGCACTGCTCAGAAATGTTGCTTATAGGATGGTCACAAAGTCTGACTGGACTTACATCCAGCTCAAACCGCATCCTCAGGTCAAGCACAATAAAGCAATTCAACATTACTACATTTGAACACAGTTAGAAGGAACGGGAAACTGTTCAACCAAACATGTTGTTACTTGCGCCATAGACTCGTACGAACTAAGCGGAGTTCGAAAATTGTCAGATTGCTGATGAGTAGTCGGGGATTTGGTTTATTTCCAAGTTGACCGTCACTCATTTGATCGCAGCTTTCGCATTCAGACAGACTTTCCAGCCAGCCTCTTTCAAAAACAAGCACTAGACTCGAGTTTCACTCTCATTAGAGCTCGTCAGTAGTGTATATCCTTTCCACGGCCGCGATTTGAACTCCGGCCAGGCTTTTCGTAGAGCAACCGTGTTGACCACTGCGCCACTGACCTCACATTAGGCAAGACCGAATTATCAAATCTGAACGCTCGGCGCTCGAGGCGATCGGGAACCTGATCGTTGCTCACAATCAAAAGTGTATTAATTACTGTCGAAGGACTGTTACTCGTTTGTTACAACAACACCATTGACATCAACGTTTCAGCGATAACCGCGATGTAACCCACTAAAAGAAGGAACCAAGCACCAACCGCATAAAATCATCTTGGCAGTAAAAGAAACAACAATGGTAATTCAACAATTGTAAAATCTATGAACAAATTTTATGTTTTTATTTATTAACTGCGCAAACGTTTTCAATGTCCCGTCGTGAAACAAATCATCACCGACTATTCATCAATCACAATGCGTGCCTCTTAGGACGCACTGGGTGGGATCCAATGGCCATCAGTTTGATTACAGTATTGTTACCTGGGGAGTCGATCTATTCATTCTATCCGCGTTTTATTTCATTTTTGCGTCTACTTCTGAGTCTACTTGCTGTCGTTATAACTTCCTGTTGTTAACACGTGTTTGGCTGATCATCATTCGGCAGATTAGACCACCACAACACTTATGTGCAAAACACTCGAAAACATTTTGAACAAACGCTTCGAACGTCCTTTTTGACTACATTGCCCGTGATTAACTTGTTCTGATGTGTTACAGGCAAAGTCGAGCGCTAACGAAGATCAGATGTGAGATAAGCCTGTGAAAAGTACAACGACTAGGAAGATAATTTGTCAGACGCAACAGACAAATCGAACGTTCTGGTTTCAGACAACCGTTATACTTTTGCAACATAAAGTCACCGTGAGACAGCATTCTTCTAAAGTAAGAGCCCCAGCGATAGCCCTGTAGAAGTTGAGAACACGAATAAGCACGATACATAGGCCCAGTCAAACCCACAAACAACATACACGTTCGGAAACCAACATGGTGCCAACAACACGGTATTGCTCTGTATTAGACGGATTTCTTTTGTATAATATGCTGAGTGTTATGACCTTGAATGCAGATAGACAAGAATGTAAGTAAACCGTTGCCAGCGTAACTTCCTGTTGGTTGCATGGAATACGACCCTGGATTTTGTTGTACACCTAGGTTGATCCGACTGCTTGTCAACTCTTGTTGGAGTTGGAGTATTTCATTGAGGATTATTATGCAGATTTCAGATAAATAACAACTGAAAACGAATCGTGTGTCAAATCAACTTTCAGTTTAACCTAAAGTCTGGTAAAATTTTATTGGTAAACAATAAGGAATAAAGAAATTCTAACGCGTTTATCTTGGCTGAAATGTACGTAAGCCTCAACGACAAAGTTACATGGTGTAACATAAAGAATCGTTCAGCACACTTTGACAACGAATCAGTTGGTCAACAACGCCATCGGTGCGAATATCTTCGTGAGGCGGTGCTATCTGAAGGTGTATCACAAATGGGAATGTAGGAAAAAGCCACGTGTAATAGGTTCCGAAAAATTGAGAAAAAAACCATAAGGTGATTCCGTTGACAGAGCTTCTTATTTGCAGAAAGATTACCAGTTTGGTTAGTCTGTAGAATACGGAAGGGGTCAAAACTCAAAAACAATGGTTCGGTTGCTGGAAGGAGAGAGATGTGAACTGAATACTTGTAAAGTAAGTAGTGCTATTTTGAATTACTGGTTGTTAGCTATCTAACAGAGGAACAGATTTGTCAAAACTGATGCTCATCCATACGCAGAAAGATGATGAAGAGACTATATTTCTACAACCGAAAAGATCGTTCTCAAACACAGCTGACTGGGCAATAGTAAACTATAGAAAAGTCGGGATATTGCATCGACTGAAAGAAATCGTAAGGATAGAGTACGTTTCCTTCTGGGTTGTAACATGACTAGTGAGGAAACTCCACTTACGATGATCGAGGAACACGTATCCCTTCGTTTCCTTGTCACCTGGCCAACGTGGCTTTCACACCTGTGCACCCACTCTTAGAGCCTATACCGGATAACACAAATCTTCAGATAGTTGATGTGTAAACTGAATGGCAGAATGACAGAACGACTGTGAACCACTACGTAACCTATTTCAAAATCATCCAGGAAGGTTGTCATATTTCTGTTTTTGAGCGCTCTACGAGTTCTGTTCGAATTTTCGGGTTATTAGGTGCACAGTAGCTGAAAACTGCTTCCTAGTGAGAAGTGTGCGAAATAATGCTCAAGTTTGCTCAAGTAGAGTTATGATGAATCTTCAATGCTGTGTAAGGCATGCAGCTTCAAATGCGTCGTGGCTTTCTCCACTACTGCTGCCTGAATTATTTCGCGCTTATCTTCGGATTTTGGTTCCGGTGAAAGTTTGCTAAAGAATTTCTTCGCTTCTGCAATTGAAGTAACACTTTTGATAGTTAGCCTAACCGAGTGCATACGCAATCGCGACCAGGAAGGATTATCACAAAATAACTTTTCATCTAAAAATACACATTCAAATGTGTTAGATGCATAAATGCTGAAACTTTATTTTATAAGATAATCACTGTTTCCAGTCTGTGTTACAAAATTCTACTCATTTTCTCTTTGCCTGCGTCGTACTTAGTCGAGTCTTTGGTCTTAATGCTAACCTCCGATCTCACCTCGGACAGGGCGCTAGTCTCGTCCAATTTTTTGACGCAGTGGTTGTTAATAATATAAACAGGAGATTACGAATGAGGCACTAAGAACATTATTATCTTAGTAGCATGTGTGCTCAGGCCCTGTGCTTGGTCTACATATGCCAGTGTAGGGCTCTCGTAGGTGCCTTGATAGCCAAGGAATACAGCCACGTATGAAAACTGCATAGGCATTGTGTGGGTCACAAGAATTTCCTATGTTGCAGACATCGACTCATAGTTGATACTGATAACAAATAAATTAAAAATTTTTCATTCCAAAAAATGGCCGATTTCGCCAGCTAATGTTCTTTCTAACTCACTATCTAATCTGTTGAATGATACTAAGTCAGAAACGAAACAGAGATCAAAATTTGACACAATACTTTGCTCACTGTTCCGAAGGCGTTTAAGTACATGTGCTACCCGCACTAAACCTGACTAAAGTCCTAGCATTCCCATTGGATTTTTGTCAGCTGTTGTCGTAAAGAAGTTCTTTACTCGAATTCAGCTTCTGTTTAAACTAAAAGCTTCTATTCCTTATCTTTAATAAACATATTGTCCAGCGAACTGAACACTATGATATTTCAACTTGGATAGAAGTTCTGCCTGTGGGATCAAAAGGTGGAGTCAATATATTACTTACGGTGGTTCCTGTTGATTCCTGCACGAAACAAAAGTTAAGCATATAGCTATCCCTTGTGCAAGTCGAAGTATGAAGACCCCATGATTACCGCAACTGGGTCTTTTTGACAATGTCCGTCCTCTATACATTCTTGTCGGCCCTTCGTCGCTCACAATGACAAGGGAAGAAAATGATGAATATATTTCTAGAACAATCGTGGTAGTGATGAAAATAAGCAGTCATATGCCATCGAAATCAGTTTAAACTTCCTCTGCTAACATTCATTTATTGCTTTCAGTAGAAAGTGACGGGACTCCCCTTTTGACAGATACAGGTTCAAAAAAGCATGAAAGACTTATTTTGTGCATGCACACCCCTTTTTATGTGGGTTTGGATTTTTTGAATTACATTCTCAAGTTTGAGTGGTGACTTTCTATCGTCACGAATACCTACCTAGCTCTTCTTAGCTATCCCGGGCACAAAGGGTGAGTTGGATGATTTCTGACTAACCTCGGTCCAAAAGACTGTATACATTTAAAGTAAGGTGGAAGTCGGCTTATCATCAATTGGCTAAACCTCCCTGTTCACTGTGTGATATGCGAATATTTGCGTTACTCTGACACATATGCCGGGTTTTTTTATAAAGACTATCAGTGAATGATCAGGTGCAATACAAGAATGTAAATTATGTTGCGTATGCCTGGAATCTAACGGTTAAGCGGCCAGCTGCAGCTAGGTTCGACCCTGGTGTGTCCCGGTGTTCCCATCCTTGCTTCAGCACCACCCAGCGATGTCGCTTACACTGACTTTGAAACAATCTCTTGTCAACCGTTTTCAAGGGGTATTGATAGCTGAATCAACTGTGCTGCGATAAGCTGGACTTATCAGACATATTTGTGTGGTCTTAGACAATGAACCAGATGCCACTCTCATTCGGAAGTCGTTGATAAAGGAGAGAAAGGCGTGGTCGGACAGCCAAACGACTCACATTGAAAGCTCGCGGTCAGTGCAGGTGAAGGTACTTCATCCGAAGTAAAACCTTATCTAGAATCTGTCGACTCGAAGGTCGTCATATATTTAGCACGGACTTGGTCAGTTAAAAGGCTGCCAAAAGCAAATCGCGTGATTCCTCAGAAGAGCACAATTCAATCCTGAAACCGCATTAGAAATCTACAGTTTAAGGTAGTTAGTCTTTCCTGGTGGACATGTTGATCGGGCCTGACGTCCATGAAGTTCATTGGCTCATGGAACATATGACCGGCAAATGGAATATCCTTATACAGTGACACGATATGGAAGTGGGTGCCTATGAGGCCGATAAATTTATAAAAGTACTCCATATCTGATATTCACCCCTTTCGGTTGCACAATACAAGCAGCGGTATTGAAGGATTATACAAAATGGAATTCCTAGCTCCAACCTCAAGTAAACAACGAGATGCATCCTTCCAGAACCGTAAGGCGCTGATGAAGTTGGAGCACTCCACACTGTTGAGAGATGGTGATTATAAAATCGGCTTTTCTTGGCGTACAAAAGCATTATTTGACTCGATAACCCATCTGCTGCACTTCATCGTCTTCAGTCACTCGGCACTCAATTTCCAAGAGATGCGATTATGAAATATTCTGCCGGCATTTCTGATAATACTGATGACGGTTATGCTGAACTTGCTGCAGATACTATTTGTGCCCGTGGCTTGATGCCCGTACTTGGATAATATGTACTGCATCATCACGTTTTTTCATCTGGCCATGTCTCATAAACTATGCACCGATTTTGTTTGCGTCACATGATGTCTGTCATTCTCTAAATGATCCACTACCCCCTGGATTTGGTCTGACGAATACAATGATTAACATCCTGCTCAGATTTTGCCTCGAAATGTTAGCAATCATGGCCGATTCCGAGGTAATGGTTCATTAAATGAATTCCGGAACAGAGTCGTAACTGCTTACGGTTTTGTGATGAACGAGTATTGAACGGATATCCTCAGGACTTCCATGTATGTGTTCATGTCACTGGTGTCTCGTCTTTCCCACCTCGAGTTAGCCTCGCATTAACACAAACCATAGCAGACAGCCCTGGTCACTACCATTAGTATAACGTTCAGGGGACTTAGGAGTACTCCGCTGACGACGGCCCCCAGGTTTGCCAAACGTGTGAAGAACATTTTGATAATATGAGAATTCGAACTTTGAAAGGTGACGAGTAATGAACAGAAGCTGTTGTCAGTTTTGCAAAAAGTGTCCTTAGGTCCATAACAGCATAACTCGACTTTCAGTGGTGAACTTCAGATGACGCTTGGTTCGTCATGGGGCAGTAAGACGGACACCCATAATTTTCGGGCCAATTTAGTGCACAGGATACTTACTAGATGTTCGTTGTCGTTTTTATATTCTACAGTTGACCCACTCGGCTAACTTGCACAAATAAAACTAACTCCTAAGACGCTTATGCAAACTTAAGTCAAGTTGGAATGACACGGTGAATGGCAGTGTGCTAAAATTGCGGGACCGATGGCAGATCGCCGTACTCAATCTCGAACGAATATCACTGTTGAGACATCGGTCCCGATGAATTCGACGCACATATACGCTTTCTGTGACGCCTCGGAAGTGGGCTACGGAACGGTGGCTTATTAACTCGTGACAAATTTCCAACATGTCCGATGCCACCCCGTTATCATGGCTAAAGTTCCTATTGCTTATCTCCGTCCTTCCAGTGTCCCGTGAACAACGTTAGCCGGCAGTCCTCGTTGGGAAATCAGCGAACCCAGTACACTCTGAGTTAGGAATATTGATGTGACCCACCGCATTTTGGACCATTTCTGTGGTTCTACTCCACAGCATTTGCTGCAACAATGTCCCGGAGGGTTTTAGCGAACGGACTGTTGACTGATCTTGTCACACCTCTTCAAGAAAATTGGCAATACATCGTTACGAAATTACGCCGAAGATTTCTTTGGTTCACCGCCTTCGAAACCCCGACAAAATAGACCATTTTTATCAATTCGGCAATAAGCAAATGTTGCCAGCAGTTAACACTTCGTTTATTTTTGTCGGCCGCATACACTGAATATATAAAAGGCGCGTGGCAACAAGAACAACAATCAAAAATGAAGCCCATTAATAAAATCGTGGTGAAGTCCACGGCCACAGTGCTGACTGCGTCAGTATCTTTCACACGCAGATAAGTGGTCGGTTCTGCCCGGTTAACATGCCTATCATGAATGACAACAGCTTTAACTTTTGATCACGTTACAACACAGCGAACAGTTTCAATAGGTCAGCTAAACGATCTGTTCCCATAATATTTTTAGCAACTGAATACGACTGGTTCCGATTTAGATGCTGTACTGGTAGTGATTGTTGCACCATCGTTAGTACGCTATGCAATAAGCCGTTTCCCTCAGATACAAACTAACCAGACGTGATATACAATAAGACTGCTGAAGACAGACCGAGCGGTTATTTTAAGAAATACACTAGTGGTCTCGTATAGCACTATAATCGGGTATGACAAGGAAAGTTAGCCAGGGATGTTAGAGTAAACCGGAAATGTGTGGTTTTTACGCTCATGCCATACAGTAACATGGCATACGAGCAAACCGCTATACAAGTACCACATGAATTTCCATAGTATTCCAGATACTATGTGCCACCATAATTTTTGGAGCTGTCTTAACCAACATAACTCAGTCACACCAGCAAAATCTCCAATTCGCCAAACAACTCCCTCTTGTAAGGTCAGTGTGAGAGCAGCCTTTCCACTCCGTTGAAGACACAGGCATCGAGAATTTCAGGGTACGCTCACCTCAGATGCCTGGGCGACCTCTGATACACGCGCGGTCTTTTCTTCAAAACACCTTGGAGGGCCCTTCATAAGGACATTCTACGGGACGTCGTTGATCATCCACACATACGAAAACGTGCGTACGTTGACGGAATTCGCAAGCAGACAAAAACCAAACCAGTTTGTTGCAGGATGTCCGCTGAAGGGACAAGAAGCATCTGCACCTCGATGTGTTTACCCAAAGAAGCGTCGTACCTAGAGTGGTCTGCGGCAGTGGAAAGGTAATTCCCAGATAGAAGCAATGGTTGATCGTTAAGAAGCATGGCACTGAAAACCTTAATGTCATTTTTGACCGCCGCACGGATACTTATTAGGGCTTCGGTTTAACAGATAGAATCGACCTCACCGAGCGCTGCTTTCAGTTGTCGATTATTATTTCATTCGCAGCTGGATGATAGTAATTTAAGTTTTGCAGCGTCTTCCAACCAATTTCCAGCTGTGAGTCATGGTCCGCCGTCAGGGTAGTAGGACAACCATGCGGTGCAACCTAGCATTCGAGGGAAACTAGTAAGATAGTTTTGGTGGTAACGTTGGGCACTAAGACGGCTTGGGACCGTCGATCATCGTAAGTGGGTAAGACGCCATTAGAGGTTGATGGAGGACCAACGATGTCAATGTAGACTTGGAACAATCGAGAAGAAATACGGGGATATCGTCTCATCTGGGCTGATAGGTAACGATGATTTATGGTGCATTGACGAACCAAACAAGCGCGCGTCTAGTTCTTGACCCTGTGTTACATACCGGGACAAAAGTAACTGGGAAATGAGCTCGGCCGTAGCCCGGATGAGTCAGTATGGACGATAGTTGGCAGTGTGTTGAACATATTGTAGCGAGAAGGCGTCCAATAAAGCACAATCTTTACTGTCCAAATCGCCAGTCACATGCAACTCGTGCTCTCTCGTTTATGAGTCATAGTTCCAACCCACAACACTCCCCGGTTTCCGTTCTCACGACGTGTGCACTTCTGACCGGTTTACGTGTGTGATCGGCGCCTTCTATCGGGGGGTTTCCCGCTTGCCATTCCTCGTCTGTTTGTCCGATTTCGTTGCGCAATGGCTCGTCCGGCTGCTCGTGCTGTCCGCCATCCACCCAATGTTGGTCTTGACGGTATTCCAACATCGTGTCGAGATATTCCTCTAAATGTTGGAAAAACCACGCCTCTGATCCGGCCGTCTGTCGTATTTCACCTGCCCTGCCTCGCCCGTTGGTCCGATCCAGTCGAGCGATGACTCATCCGGCTGCGCACATTGTTCACGATCCGATCGCAGCAGGCTTTTGGACGTACCTCCCCCTCGCGTTGAGGTATTCGGCCGAGCGTTCGAAAACTCGCACCTCCGACCTGACAATCCACCACAATATGTCGCCTTCAAAGGTTCAGACACATTGAACGCAGATGTCCAATAGAAATGTCGCAGAGAATCATGTCTCCGAGTACTGGTAAAGGTTGATCTGTGGGACGTAGAACTGGCTGTTGGTAGGAAGGGTAGAAATCAGCTGCAGAACGTTGTTCGTTGACCATACTCAATACTCACGATAAAGCATAAACCACGACGTTATCCGTCCCGGAAACTCGACGTTCATCCAACGAAAAATGAAATAGTAAGTCTAAATGCTGAACTTCACAGGACGAATGTCTATGGGATTTACTGCAGAAAGTAGAAACTAACCTTTTGTAGTCGGTAAAAATAAACGAAATGTTAACATCAAGCAACATTTATTTATTTTCAGAAGACCGGGCCGATTGCTAACAACTTGCTACTGAGCGTGTAGTACTTCGTTTCAGCCAAATGTAGACGTCTAGAAAAGGACGCACGTGACTTTCAAAGTCTCTCGATCTATTGTTAAAGAGCGGCGCCGATTGTGGTGTCTGAAACATCAACAGTTACGCTTACTTCAGCGGTTGAATAGAAATATTGCAACAAGACGACGATGGTTAGTTAGTCCTTAATACAGTCGAACGATCTCAGAGCTTTCGCAGATGACGCAACTTCTCCGTTAACACGGCCACGAAATGAACCCGCTAAGGGTTGTGTGAGCCTAACGTACTCAAAAACGCACCGTTTGTAATAGCTAACCATCCCATCAAACCAACGGAAGTCAGCAATGTAGAAAGGGGAAAATGTTAACTGCCCCAACATTATTGATCAGCTGTCCATTACCGTGTTGATTAACGTGGTGTCCTGTGAACTTTACAGTGGCTTGACAGAAGACGTCTCTCCTCATCAATCATTGCGTTAGAAGTTGTCAATTTTTCGGAGGGCTGACGCAGAAAAACCTTATGCTTCTCTTAAGAGGCACCTACAACTAGTAAGTCGTTGATGTTTGGATGGACCATGTTCAAACCCCGCGTGACGTCGTCGAGAAGATGCTGAAATTTTTCTGAAATATCTGGTAAACTAGTCGGTGTCCTTAAAAATTCAAATAAACCGAATGGTATGATGATGGCTATTTTGACAATATCGTCATCAGCAGTGATTTCTGTGAACACACGTGTATCAAGAAAACTAGCGTGGTACATGCGGTTTTGAGTACCTGTCGAGTACCGTGGCTTCATTAGGCGAACGGTAGTCTCCACATAGGCGCCATTCTGTTGACGCCTTGAGGAACACGTGAAGAGGTGAGGCCTAAGGGCTACTGGACAGGCATATGGTTTTATTTCTAGCGCACCATCAGACTCGGCTCGAACTATCTTCCACACATTCCATGTTAATCCGCGGACTCTGGAGAACTCCGAAGAGCCAACTGTGACCATACGGACTTCACTTAACACAATGGTTGTTGGGTAGTCGTGATGTCCTCAATGGTTTTTCTTGTTCCCAGGACAATAAATGTGGGAGGAATAAGCATTTACCATCCAAGCATATTTTATGTGTCAAGCGGGACTCCGAAGGGAACCAAACTATTGCAAGCTTCAAACTACCCAAGAAACCAGCCACGAGTTATTCTTCACACTATCTCCAGGACGTACGATCCCCTTGAGTGTGTTGCTCCATAGCTACTACCGGGAGAAATGTTGCAAAAGCTGTACCGCAAAAGACTGGGATCAGATGACCAGCTCAGTAGAGAAGATTACTCAGAGTGTCACCATTGGTTACAGCGTTTTCGAGAATGTGGTGGAATGCGAAACCCTGGATGTGTAAAACCCAGTGAGTTTGCGAAGTCCCCTTGTGTTGCACGTGTTTTTCCGAAAGCTCTGGTTGCGCCTCCGAAATTGGTCGCAATTTCTTTACTCAGGCTGGCCGCAGACGTACCTGCCGTCTGTATGTTCCCAACCATATGCTCGACTCTGAAAGTTTGTTTTAGAGATTTGAATTATTGGGCAGATTTGGCCAGCGTTTCTATTATGAGCGCACTATTGCGACCGAACTACTGTAGCGGATTAACGTTGATCCTTCAGTTATTTTGATTGACAAAAGCTTATGAAAGCCAGTTCTTGGTTGAGTTGATCCAACTCCTATTACCAACTCATCAGATGGGCGTATTGAAGGTGGACCTGTTTAGGCCTTTCAAGTCGCAACCAGCCGCAGTTGCCGTTGTGCGGGTAGTACAGCTGGAAGCCTATTCTCGTGAAACGTGGGTTTTCTCTATAGTGTGTACCCGCGAGAAGAGGCGAAATTTGAGAGAGATTGTCTACTTCGACTTTGAAACTCGGCTCGGATTTTCCTGTCATATTTCTAAGAATACTTCACGCTACAGAAATCGTTACTCGTCACTTCTGCTTGAGGAAAGGTCACGCTGGAAATGTTGGTCTGATCGCATCAATTTGTCAACATTTTCGAATTCCGCATGGGTTTGCAGACGTTAAAAACGACATAGGCCAGTGTGCTTTTGTCACCGCAAAAATTTGGTAATTGGCAAACGGCTGATGGCTTCCCCTTTTTGGAATAAGACAGCCTGAATAGTATGTCTGCCCACAAGTTGATTTAGACTGTTTTGATCCAGTCAAAGTGAAAGGAGATTGGACAATGGAAAAAGGGATGTGGTCTCATATTCACGTGTTTGGAGTCTAGGACAGTCCATCCAGCATCTTTCTGATACCACTGAATCCGTTTATTGGAAGAAGAGAAAAAGTAAACAATGTTCACCCAGATAAAGACTCAAACTTTGTAGGTACCAACAGAGAGCTTGAATGTTGGCCCTGGACGCTTAACCAGAATGATGTGAACGATAAGCTACCAGGATGAAGCATTATGTGGCATTTCAATTCACCGTTTGCCAGTCACATAGGCGGAGTCTGGAATCGGCTGGTAGGCTACTCGACGAAATGTGAACACAGTTTGCTTATATCAAAGACTTGATGACAAGACTGACAACTTATTGGTTGAAGCAGAACGGACTCTCAGTAATCATCTGACCATACCATCGAGGTCTGATGACGTTTATTTTGCCTTGTTATCGCCTAACGACCTGTTATCTACAGCAAACAACGTCGGACTGAAACTATAGTGAGATCACTTTCGACGTCCCCAAAATTCCAAGCTCCCCGCGACGTGAAAGTTGCCTTGCCAGTACCACCGCGCCTGTTCACATTACCTTGTATATGTGAACTTACTACAAACCACTAGCATCAAAGTTAGTGGGCCGGCATAAGTATTGCAGTTATGCTCGTAGCTGTATAATGAATCCACATCATCTCTACTGCCGTAGGTTACATTCACTAGGATAACAATGTTGAGCTATTACCGTTAGGAACGCTGCTTAACCAGTCTAACGCTTGGTTGAATTCTGAAGGTCGACTGGAAGTTCCGTCGACGCACTCTTCCTCTCTCGCGGCTGCTGCGTGGTTGTGCTCGAGGTGCCCTCACGTCCAACTCTCTAGCACCCCTTAATTGTTACGTTGAAGTCTGTTGTGAACGATGAGTAAATCAATAAATGAAGTTTGTTTGCAGATTTATCGTCTTCTCCCTGCGACTTCCGATTCACGGCAACATAAGGTTGGGGAAACTCTGGGCGTACGAATTCAGCAGCTAGCACTACAAAACTTGGAGAAACCCTCACCCGAAGTTACGCTGGGCGATAAAAGCAGGCCAGTTATTCAGCATCGGTATTTTGGAAAAAGTGATTAACGGCGAATCTTGCAGTGCTCCGATCTCGACCAAAGTAGGCAAACCAAGAGCGCGGACGACACGATGCTGGTGACAGCCGACGCAACCCCGAGAAACCGCGGGCCCGTCAGTTCGGTTGTACAGTATTTACTCAGTTCGGGCGGGCTAACTCGCAGTGTCTATATGAAAACTGAAGCAGGGTTCCTGAGGCCTGGTGTACGTCGCCTGCGTTTTCTGGGAGCTGGTACAACTCCCTTCTCAAACGAGTGGTTGCTTCATATATATAGCCTCATTATACAAGAAAGTCCCATGACCTATATCAAGCACTAGAGATTAGATCAGCAGGAAATAATAAGTTTTCTACAGAAACTGAACCCATTCATTTTGAAAAATCTGTTAGGTGTTGGCGGTGAAATGCAAAATGTCATTCTTTTGTGATCGCTCATCCTGTTGTGCTATCAGATGTGCACTCTGTAACCGTTTTGTTTGTCAAATGATCACTGCTCACAAACGAGAGTGGTTGAGCGTTCAGATTTGATAATTCGGTCATTCCTGATGTGAAGCCAATGGCGCAGTGGTTAACACGGTTGCCTCATGATTGGAATGGCCGGAGTTCAAATCCCGGCCGTGGCAAGGATATGCACTACTGACGAGCTCTAATGAGAGCGAAACTCGAGTCTAGTGCTTTCTTTCGAAAGAGGCTGGCTCGAAAGTTTATCTGAATGCAAACGCTGCGATCAAATGTGAGTGATGGTCAACTTGAAAATATTTCTGTCAGAAAGTGGTTGATTGGGTAGAAATCATGTCTTTTCGTTTCACGTCGAAGTTTCCGAGTTTGTTCACAAACACGGTCACAAAGAACGTTTTGAGGAATCGTTACCTGTGCCGAAGGTTTGTGCCACCATGCCCTCAGGCCATGACGTCGCTGCTCATATATAAGATCAAGATTAATATGGATCCTTTTGCGATAATTGGTGACGGTTACAGTGGACCTATGTTCGTGAAACAAGTACGTGCGACGATGAAGCCATGTAGCTGCATTTCCACTTGCGTTCAAATCAGGTCAATTTATACTGAACTGGCAAACCCTTTGACAACGATTTGTTATTGTCCGCTCTTATCCAGTTCGTTGTAATAGAAGGCTGCCCACAAAGGCAATAGAGTGTAGTGGATTTAAACAGTATATGAGAACTCAGGTGTAAATAGGAAGTCGAAATCTGGTGAAAAGGAAAACAAATAACTCACAATAGTTCGTGGAGGCACTAGGTTTAGCGTTCCACTATACCAAATGAGGATTCTCCACTGATACTACTTGTCGTGTGTCCCCCAGATAGTCTCAATGTCACGACCGAGATAATTCCAACGACAGATAAATAAATTTGCCGAACTTAACGGTTGAGTCTGCTGAATTCTAAGTCTTCCTAAGATTTGTGAGCCACCGACCCTGAACGCGGACAGAAAGCAGAACTCGCGAACTCGGAAGTGGAATTTGAAAATTATTAATTACTCTGTGTATCCATTAACCTCGTTCAAACATCATGTGTACATGCGAGGTTGAAGAAGATGAAAAGGCATGAATAAAAATAAAAAACATGAAGTAGAAAATAGTGTACAAGACGCTACAGAACTCCCCCACCAGAGCGTTTGTGGGTTGAAAACACGATGAAAGAATGGCAGTGAGGAGAAAACAAACCAAACGCTCGATAGTCATATCATGTACTGTAATCTGTTAGATGTTTCGGCCAGTGTACAGATCGCCCTCTACGTGTGGTACGTTGTTCAGGGGAACAAGGGGGCTGAGCTGCAGGGGAGTGTAATACTGTTGGGGATGGAGAGGGGTTGCTCTCAGTCAACGTCGGTTCAGGTGGGTCAACATCTTGTTCTGTGTAGGCTGGTTTCAGCCGATCAATGGATACCGATTCACTTCGTCCAGACTTTTCAATAATGAAGAATTTCTCGTCCCGTTTAACCACTTTGAAGGGGCCGAGGTATCGTGGATGTAACGGTTTCTTGGTGGCGTCTTGGCGCATAAACACAAATTTGCATGTGAACAAATCTGGAGATTTTTGTTCTCGG
Organism: Paragonimus westermani; assembly: GCA_008508345.1. Lineage (NCBI taxonomy): Eukaryota > Metazoa > Platyhelminthes > Trematoda > Plagiorchiida > Troglotrematidae > Paragonimus > Paragonimus westermani. The sequence goes on from QNGE01000414.1 coordinate 278,559, forward strand.
CGCCAATGTTTACGGGTCGGTGTGAAACGAAGGCTGGACATGTGCTGTCGTAAACGTGAAATGTAGTCCGTGCCTGGGTCTGGATGAGTCGAGGGTTGAATCAGTTCTCCTGGGAGATGCAAGTTGGTACCGTAAACTAACTCAGAGGTAGTACAGCCAACGTCCTCTTTAACGGTAGACCGGATTCCGAGGAGAATGAGTGGTAGACGTTCACTCCACTTCGTTGCGTCGGACTGAGCGGTTATCGAGGCTTTCAGTTGTCGGTGAAAACGCTCGACTAAACCGTTAGCACAAGGGTGGTATGCTGTCGTTTTGATGTGCGAGCAACCCAGTAACTGCGTGAAATTGCGAAAAAGAGAAGACTGGAACTGGGTGCCTCGATCCGTAGTGATTGTAGATGGCACACCAAAATTAGCGATCCAGTGTTCTAAGAAAGTTTTAGCGACTGTCTCTGCTGAAATATCTCTGATGGGCACAGCTAAAGGCCAACGGGTAAAACGGTCGATTGCAGTCAGTATATGCGTACAATCGTTGGAGGGTGGTAGTGGGCCAACGATGTCAAGATGCACATGGGAAAAACGGGCGTCCGGTTGGGAGAATGTGCCTGGTGTGGTAACCGTATGCTTGTGCACTTTACTCCTTTGGCACTCTAGACATTGTTGTGACCAAAGGCGAACGTCTTTGTTCATAGAGGGCCAAACAAAGCGTTGTGCAATCAATTTCAGTGTGCCGCGTTTTCCGGGGTGAGATAAACGATGGAAATGATTGAAAACAGTACGTCGGTAAGAAAGTGGAACGAAAGGTCTGGGTGTACCCGTTGAAGTATCACACAAAATGTCGCCAGCTTGCGTCGGTAAAGGGATGGTAGACAATTTCAAGGACTTACAGATGGAAACGTCCTTCATGTCCTCACTGCACTGCTGGGCTGTGGCCATTTGAGACAAATCGAAGGAAGGAGGTGATTGGACTGAGTTGACATCAGGTCGTGATAATGTATCAGCTACGATATTGGCGTCACCACGTAGGTGTCGGATGTCCGTGGTGAATTGGGAGATGTAGTCCAAATGTCTGATTTCGCGCGGAGAGTACCGATCAGGTTTAGCATGAAAAGCAAATGTTAAAGGCTTGTGATCGGTTTGCACAACAAAATGTCGACCTTCCAAAAGATGCCGAAAATAACGGATCGCCAAATAAATGGCCAGCAATTCACGTCCAAATGTGCTGTACTTAGTCTGTGCTGGTTGCAACTTTTGCGAGAAAAAGGCCAGGGGTTGCTGTTCACCATTCACAGACTGTTCCAGGACCGCGCCGACGGCAGCGTTTGATGCATCTGTGGTGAGAATGAGACGAGCATTTGGATCGCAAGTGATGAAGCACAGTTTTGTGGCATGACATAAGGCTTCCTTTGCTGTCGAGAAAGCTGCTTTGGCTTCAGGTGACAATTCAACTGACTTGCGTTTAGAGTCAACTAGGTCAGTTAGAGGTTTTACAATGTCCGCGCAATGGGGAATGAAACGTCGATAGTAGTTGAGTATGCCGAGAAATCGTCGGAGTTGTATCATCGTAGTGGGAGTCGGAAAAGTCGAAATAGACTCAACTCTATCTGGCAGAGGTGTGATGCCGGTTTGGTCTATGCGATGTCCCAGGAAATCCAATGAGTTAACTCCGAAGGCACACTTGTCGATGTTGATTTTAATATCATATTGCGCGAAACGTTCAAAAACAGCACGAAGGTGAGAAAGGTGTTCCTCGTTTGAGCGGCTAGCGATCAAAACATCATCGATGTAGACGTACGCAAAAGGGAGTCCGCGTAATACTTCGTCCATGAATCGTTGAAATGTTTGAGCCGCATTACGGAGCCCGAAGGGCATCCTTGTGAATTCAAAAAGTCCGAAAGGTGTTGTAACGGCTGTCTTTGAAATATCTTCCTCCGCGACCGGGATGTGATAATAGGCGCGTACAAGGTCTAATTTAGAGAAGATGGTAGCGCCAGCGAGTCCTAACGAAAAGTCGTGTATATGGGGTATAGGGTACCTGTCCGGGATTGTGCAGTTGTTGAGAGCACGGTAATCACCGCAAGGTCGCCAATCACCCGGAGACTTTTTAGGTACCATGTGTAGCGGTGTTGCCCAAGAGCTGTTCGAAGGTCGAATTATGCCCAACTGAAGCATATGTTCGAATTCAGCTTTGGCTATTTTGAGTTTATCTGGATGTAAACGGCGTGGACGGGCGAAAACCGGAGGACCGCGTGTTGTAATGTGATGTTCCACACTGTGCTTAACCGTCTCGGTATGTGAGCACGGCCGAGTTAACGAAGGAAAATCCTTCAACAGTGCTGCAAAAGACGGTGTTGGTGGAAGAGCGGGTCGGATGCCGATTGACGCTATCGTCGATTGAACACCATTTACTGTGCAGGCGGTAGTGTTGTCAATTAGCTTACGCCTCTTGAAATCAACGGAAAGGTTAAAATGTGCCAGGAAGTCGGCACCGATGAGTGGTGTTTGGACGTCGGCAAGCAGGAATATCCAACGGAAACATCGCCGGAGACCAAGATCGACAGTGAGTGAACGTTCCCCGAAAGTTTTGATGCGACTTTGATTATCGGCCTGTAAGATGTACTGGCCTGACTGAAGTCGATCACTTGGTTGCGGAGGAATGACGCAGAGCTCGGTCCCGATATCGATAAGGAACCGCAAGCCGGTCGACCGGTCCCTAATGAAAAACAAGCGACTAGTACCTGCATGGCCAGCAACAGTCGTCGCCGTTATTGGCTGGCTTGCCGGTTTTACGGTGACGCGTGGCGAGTTCGGAATGTGCACGGCGGGGTGCACTTCTTTGCTTTGTCCCGAAAGTTTTTGTGATACCAGCACCACCTTAGTCGAGTGAGAGAGTTAGATCGTGTACGGCTTTTGGGTGGTTGTTTCTTCAGTTCGTTAATCTGCATAGCCATATTGTCCATACGGTGGCATATTTTCTCCATCAGTTGTCGGGACTGAAAGGGGTGACTTGGGAACTGTTATGGTCGTGGTACACACTGGCTGCGAAGGGAAAGTCTCTGCTATTTTGTCCGCAAGGGCTGCTAATTTGTCGAGTGAGCTCTCTTCATCCATGGCAGCCAAAATGTGTTGTACCGCGGATGGCAGTTGTTCGGCCCATAACTGTTTCAAAATGGCATCGTCAAGCTTTCGCGAGCCCAAAAGACCTCTCATATAACGCAACAGTTGAGATGGAGACTGATCACCCAACTCGACTGAATTGAACAAATCATGTAGGAGTTTTGCTTCTGACTTCCCGGTGCGTTTTATGATGGCGTCTTTCAAAATAGTAAAGGGGAAATCAGCTGGGATTGATTCCAACAGGTCTTCTACTTCAGCTGCAAAATCAAAAGGATGTGATTGTACCAGGTATGAAAATCTTATTTTCTCTGATGTTATCCGCCTGATGAAACCATAATCGAGGGGGTCGGGCGCTGTACTCAGGCAGTTTTAAAGCAACGCTGTGCTCGGTTTTAATGTCAATGTCTGCAGTGTCGACAAGCATTGCTAATGATAAGAAAAAGTGGATAGAAACGCAGTTCGGAAGAAAAAGCGGGCTTACCAATAAATGTAGTGGATTTAAACAGTATATGAGAACTCAGGTGTAAATAGGAAGTCGAAATCTGGTGAAAAGGAAAACAAATAACTCACAATAGTTCGTGGAGGCACTAGGTTTAGCGTTCCACTATACCAAATGAGGATTCTCCACTGATACTACTTGTCGTGTGTCCCCCAGATAGTCTCAATGTCACGACCGAGATAATTCCAACGACAGATAAATAAATTTGCCGAACTTAACGGTTGAGTCTGCTGAATTCTAAGTCTTCCTAAGATTTGTGAGCCACCGACCCTGAACGCGGACAGAAAGCAGAACTCGCGAACTCGGAAGTGGAATTTGAAAATTATTAATTACTCTGTGTATCCATTAACCTCGTTCAAACATCATGTGTACATGCGAGGTTGAAGAAGATGAAAAGGCATGAATAAAAATAAAAAACATGAAGTAGAAAATAGTGTAAAAGACGCTACAAAAGTGACAATCGTGCGAACTTCAGTTGGTCATAAAGCGACACCCGAATTCCAATCCGAGCACGGACGAAAACACTAGGGCGCTTCTCAATCCTGACCCAGACTGGGCGTTCACTCCACTGCAGACAATCCATCGCGGGGGTATAAGGGAAATAAATGTTTGGTCTAAAAACAGTACGGTTGATGAGGTTACAAGAAAAACTAGCTAAAAATGAGGTCCTCCACATGGCGCTATTAGAAAATAACGGATTTCTCATTAGTGGGTACTTATTTAGACAAGGGGGTAACCGGGCTTATAGTCTGTTTTTACCCCGGGCAAGTTGTTTTTGAATAAAAACAAACCATTCACCTCATGAACTTGAATCGCTTCAAACAAGGAAGCCTACAGGATGTGTTGCGTTTAGTTTGCGCGGAATGTTTTTTGAGTGAATTCCGAATGGTAACTTGAACGTCTAAAATGGCAGGGACGCTGGTATATACAACAATGAACGAAAGAACATCCGTGTCAAGATCACCAAAGTTAGGTGACCGCAGTCACCTGAAGGCACCAGGTGTGCATCGGCAAGTGGTAGAAGACTGTTTCAGGTTTCCCTTGTCCTTAACGAAGAAGCTATTTACTCCGAAGAACTTATTGGACTGAGTCGCGCTGATGTGTGACAAGTTGGCGTTCGTCGCTCTTCCATTTCTTCGTAGTCCAGGGTTTCTTCGGTGCTTATGTGGCGCGAATATCGGATGGGAAACACCACTAAAAGAACGGTAACAATGAGAGTGAGAAAGACGTTCACGGGGCGTAGTGGGGACAGACTGCGTCGTTGCATCCCGTTTCGTCAGACCCATTGGAAGGACGCCAACATGCACAGTGCCACATGTGTTTCTTGACGCTCCCGAAACAGGATACAAAGCTGCTTGCTACCTCCGAGACAAATTAGGGACTGACAGCATCTTTTGCTGATTATTGGTAAGAAAACCCCGGGTTGCACTCCCAGAGACTCTTCCCATCTCTAATTTAAAATTCGCACCGCGGTATTGGCTGCTAAACTCTTGAGGCCTATAATAAAATAAACGTTCGGCAACATCACGCTTTGGTCAGACTTCGTCATAATGTTCGAAAACTTGTGAAATACCTCTTGTCGTTTTGTCACATTTGTAGCTAACCGCGTTCAAGTATTCGGCGGAAATACTTTGGGTTTTCCGTTGTGACACGTTTTTTTCCAAATTAAACCTGTTAAACACAGCTTCTCGAGAAAACTTTGGAGCTGGTTCCAAAAGCATCCACAAGTGACTGCATGGCGCAAGATTTTTGTGGGATTGTTGGGAAAAGCACTTTATCCCAGAAAGCTCGCTTTATTTCCCAAGGGAAATAAATGCTTCGATTTCGATAACTCGAATGCCCGCCATCAGTCTGGAGGATTCGAGTTCACGCGCTTGCTTCTGATTGGCCCGTTCAGTGTCCTAGGGCCAAGGCCACCAAAAACCTATAAATACAGCCGTTTTGAGCCACTGTTTTGCCTTCGGGCTGAGCAGCAAATAAAGCTCGCCTGAAGGTCGTCTTTATCCTTTCTTGTTGGTGGGTTCTAAGTTGCGAGAGTTGGGTCCGAGTACTCGCGTTCCGATTATTCGTATCGTTTGCGATATCGTTGCGTTTCATTCGTGATTGAGGTACTGCTCGCGGTCTCCCTGTCCGTTCTTGCCTTCCTTTGCTCAGGGGGTCGTAACAGGGATGTAAGAATTCGTAGCTACCAAACAAGCTGCTCCAATCTCTCCAAGACAAAAAACTGGAAGTAAGAACAGCGATGGCAGTAGCTAAGTTGGTAGCGCCTAGCGTTATGTGAAGCTTGTTTTACGTTGTTTTCACTGGTACACCTTGCTTTGTGCTATATCGTGGCTAACACCGCTCAAGAAATATTTCGTTGGTATGAAGACTGGTAGACGGTGTTCCGTCGTGATGGGTATCCTGGTTAAGGTGAAACTGTATCTAGTGTGCAAGTCTACCGTTCCACCGGAACGGCAGAACGCATTTTGTGGGGCGTGTACAGAACCCTCCAAAGAATGACACGGTAGGCCGGTCCGACAAAATCGCGTCACTCCAAACAGTGTTTTGTATCTCGATGAAGCTCTCTCAACTGGGTTATTACATGGTATTCGACTGATGATACTGCCTCACCGTGGTGTTGTGGATAACGCAATCGGACAATATCATGATATCTAAGGTAACATGTGTGCCAGCCACGTCTTATCGTTCACATGGAGGATGTTGTGAATCTTCAAGGATGTAGCTACTATGTATCGCGTGCTGTGAAGTTAGATGAAGCGTAAAACGTTGTCAATTAAGCCGTGCTAACAAGTGTTAGTCCCGTTTACAGCTTGCAAGGTGGATTATTTCAGGCTACTGGTGGTTCGGTTTGGCAGAAGCATCCGCAAAAGATATTGTAGCAGCCTGGAGATTTCACTGGCCTGCCTGTATATTGTACCTAGGCTATTAAGAAAGTTCGCATGATGTATGCCGTCCGATTGTTTGTCTGCATGTCGTGTGACTGTGGCGCGGAACCGAAAGATAAACGTGTCATATTCCTCCGGTTTACTCGCTCCTCGACGACCGGTCTCTAGCCTCTCTAGCTTATTCGCCTGTCGGTGCCGTTTATAGCGTTACCATAGACCACTTGTACATTTCGTCGAATAAAGATTTAGTCTCTCTCCTCAACGGCCTTCTGTTTTCCACGTCCGATAATTGCATACCTGAGAAAAAAGCGACTCAGTGCGACGAGCACTTCAATATGGCTAGCATTTGGTTTTTTCAGGGGTAAGAGCCGTACGTTTGGAAGCAGCACTGCCGATATCAGCGAATTCATTTTTGATGGCTCTTGTGAGGTTCGCTGGCCATCGAGGTGTGCCGGAATTTATGTACGGTGATAACTGGCTCAACTTTGTAGGCATAAAGTCAGAGCCGAGGGGTTAATTAACTGCGTTTGACCAAGACAAATTCTATCGTACTTTACGGGTTCGTTGTACCGATTAACGCTTCAATCCCCCGGCTATTTATCGTCGGGGTGGAACATGGGTGTGGATGATTTGCACAGTTCGACGAGTCATGCATTCCGTCGCATAGTAGCAGGTGTTGTCAGACCAGGCTATTTACATTTGCTCGGTCAAAGTTGAATGAATAGTAAACGCCAGATCCTTCGTTCGAGTTAGGGATGTTTCACGACCAAACGATCTGTTTCTTCCAAAACCAAACCGGCGCACTAACATCAAGCTGCTGCTGTGTAAGTAGGCGCAACACTTATCCGTTGTGTTTTGGAACCACTGGACCACGCAGGTAAGTTGGACCCACCGACTGGATGGGGTTGAACCCTACATACGTGGCCCAAAGCTGTGGGGAATGGAATAGTAAGGCTTGCCGATAACCAAGCCCATACTGTGTAACTGAGACCAGCCAGCGTCATCATCGCAAGAGATACAAGTCCATAGGTCTTTTCAAGGGAACGGATAATGGTCACTAGCGTATAAGGTCAATTGACAACGGAACATAATATAACTACACACTTGACCCACAGCTACTTTAGTGTTTGAAAAGCATGCTGGTTTTGGAAGCCGATGTTACAGCACTTGTTCAAGTTGGATGACGACTGTCGTGTGTTGGGCGAAAAGTTTGTGGCCATGCCGTCTGTCGTAGTGAATACTTGTCTTGTCCATCGTTTTCCTCACACTGGGAACCTTCTTGGCATCAACTGAGAACCTTCCTCACAGACTGACACGGTCGTTAGAGTTACGCAAGCGACAAATTGCTCTTCCCACGAACGTTAACCTGGATATCTTATTAAAGCTTGATAACGCTTACTTGTCGAAGTTTGTTTCCACACGGTTTGCCCTTACTTCTCACTGCTGAACATCTGTTTATATGTACCTCTGTGTTACACACGCTTCAAAACTCCGTCACTACGTCACCTGCCGCACTCGGTCTTATTCACGTGACTGGTTGGTCTCAGAAATTGTAAATTCGGGAGACCCCGCATCGAGGTTCGTTGTTCTTCCCCTATGTTCGTGCGAATTTAACATCACCTACAACTGATCGCAGCTTTCTCATTTCCATAAATCTCCTAACCAGCTTCTTGGGTTGGTCCCTCTTCTCACACTGGAAATGTTCCTAAAAGAAAGTACTAACCTTCCTCGCAGAGATTGGCACAACCATTCGGATTACACTTTGATGCCCTGTAAGTAGACAGGAGTTCGTTGAAGTCGAAAGGACCGACTGGAGCATCAATGGGGATGCGAAAATTGCGATCAACTGTGGATGATGTCCATTTTTATAAAAACTAGAATCCCTCAATATTCATCAATTTCTCGTTTTTTTAGCCCCTTACTAATGAAAATCTCGCATTCACGAATGTCTCCTGTGGTCAGGATAGGTTATCTGATGGACTCAGAGTTTCTAAACGCTCGCTGCATCGTAAATACGGCTATTCTCGATCCAGCCTGTCGACAAACTTTGCGGGCAAACTAAGCGTGGCTCGATGAACCACGAGACGTTCGACACTAACGGCGTGCACACCCTTCTATCCTACACAGCTCACTAAGTCGGCGGCCTTTGTGGGTGCCTCACGATTTGAGCTGGCCCGTGCAGAGCTAGCTGCTGATGGTCTTTTGATTTTGCCTGTAGCGACACGATCAGTGTAGGCGACTTAGTCTAATGTGAATGTATTTCTGTTGCCGTACTACGTGAGCTGACCTGGAGTTTATGCCCACAATTGCAATCGTGCACTCCAAGCTAGGCCGGTCACGATGGGAACGTGAACCTGAAGTGAAATTTATTTTCTTGTGGTACCATCTTCAAGACACGGCTGCTGGTGCGTCTCCAGTAAGAAACAACTTTCAGTACCTTATGTTCAGAAATGAGCCCACTTCTCAGGAGGCGTTCAGTAGACCAGGGAGCGAAGTCTTGCACGCTGGAGATCACTTTCCCGTTCATGTTTTTACACTGACTGATGTTATGTTCTTCAGCGGGTAACGTGTCAGCGTTATGTATTCTGGCACCGCATGTGCAATCAGGTCCCAGTTCCTGTTGCAACTGGGAAATTCCCGGGTAGTCCATCGACGTGCTCCCCAATATTCCATGGGAAATCCGGTTTAGCTCATGCATCAGCTACGACACAACCCTGCTTCAAGCCGATGACAATGTCACACGCATCGGATGTCGATCCACACGATTATACGTTCGCCTTCATGCCCACATACAGCATCTAATCAAAATGACGAATTTCCTTGGGCATCCAAACTTGCCAAACACTGTCCACAACGCCTCGTGGTACAAGGAATAGAAATCCTTGGTGAAATCCACGAAGAGGACATACGGTGACCGTTTACGTTCGCGATAGCTCCTTAATCCTTCGAACGACAAACACCATGTTAATCGTGTTAAGACTTTGTGAATAATGCCATTGAACATGTACTTTCACGTCAATTATTGAGGTTCAGGTTGTACACATTTGATACGGCACGTAATTCTAATACAAGCGTATAATTGTCGTTCAGTCGTTGTGTTCTTCTCAATTCGGATATGCCGGCTACTGGTCTTGCGGTAGGTTCTATCTATTCACGAAACATCGCAGATTCCCTCGGGATCTACACTACTCCTCGGGAACACCGACCACCAGAACGTTCGAGTTCAGTCAATTTACCAGGATACTTGCAAGTATCTTGTCAGTGCACCTCAGCAGACTGATGTCACGAAAACTGTCAGGACATTGTTTCCTACCCTTACCTTCATACAAAGGTACTATTAGAGCCTCCTTGAGATCTCGTAGTATTTTTCCTGCTCCCAGTTGAAGCGAACCAGCTGGAGCACAGCGTGTTGCAGCGCCGGTCTGCCAATCTTCAGGATTTCGCCTGGCAACCCATTCTCTCCAGTAGCTTCCCCATTTCGCAGTTGTCTGGCCGCTCTCTGCAACTCTGCGAGATCGGGGGTGAGAACAAGCGATGATATGACGGCCTGTCGCGGTAGGCTGTTCACAGTCACTCAATCAGTGGTAGCAGGACGAGCTAATAGGCTACCAGAGTGTTTGCGCCAGAAGTTTACAATGTCCTGGGTACACGAACAGCCGGTGTCCACGTCCACCAGTGCTTTAGTGAACTGTACGTATGGACCGAAATACGTCTTAAGCGAGTCGTGAAACTCTTTGTGCTGCCGGCGATCGGCGTGACTCTGCATATACTCATCTTGCTTCTTCTACAAATCGTCCTTGACTCCGCGAACATGCTCGGCTAGTTGACGGCGAGTACTCCGGAATGTCGTTCTCTTGTCTCCATTGTTCCGGTCGATTGTGGGAGCGGCAAACGCTGTATTCTTTTTTCGTGTCAATTTGGAAATGGTTGCGCTGTTGTCGTTGAACCGGTCCGACAGCTTTTGGCCCTGGACATCAATGGTCTCGGTGGCTGCTGCTGTAGTCTGTTCTTTGCGTTGTCACCACATACCCCTGAGAGCGTCTTTGGGGCGAGCAGCAAGTGTAGTTCAGATAGTAATCCTCATCTCTGAGGCATCCAATCGCTAGACTTCCAACGTATGCCGTTGTCTGGATGATCAACAGTAGGCAGGCTTTCAGAAGTGAACAAACGATTTGCAGCTGGCCAGCCTGACTAGATCTATGCGACATTCAACGCCGCGCATTACTCGCTTGATGCACACTTCACCAATGCCGAGCTGTCGCACAATCATGTAGTCAAGAAATGATGGTGACCGCGTCGCGAATGAGTCCACTTCGTGATGTCGCTCTCAACCAGCTGAGATCGAGTGTTTTTGATAGCCAACCCGTTAGTGGCACACTGGTGGGACAAACAATCGCCGTTCTCGTCGACTGAGACAACGCCGTAGGGTCCGAGAACTGCCAGTCAGGCTACCGAGTCACGCGGACTCGAGCGTTCAAGTCACCAAGAACAAATAATCGGTCACTCACCGGTACCGACCGGATTGTTGTGGCCAGCTGATCATGGAACTGGTCCGTTGTATCACCATTGTGACGCACATTGGGGGCATGAGCACTAACAAATATGGCACATCTATCTCGTCCGAGACGCAGGCGGATCGACAGAATCCGTGGGTTCTTGCCGTGCGTTTCGCCTATCATTAAGAAAGTGATATGGCCCATGACTGATAAGCAGACATTATTCCCCCTAGCATCACCTGCTAGGTAAACTCTCCAGTAGAAGGTGTACCATCATCTGCATAGCAGCTCGGTTCCATAGCGATCAATGTTATATGGTGTTCTGGTCGTCCTACGGTGGTACATCGATCCAGCCACGTACACACATTCCAAGTCCCAATGGAAATCGTCTTGCGTCCCAGGCGTGTCTCAAGTCTAACGCCGTGCTAGTGACATTTGTCTATGCAGTGTCCTTACTCAAATTCATGGTGGACGGATCATCTAAAGATGGCTTGGCATTAGCATATTTTCGCGTATCACCTCTGCTGGAAACAGTAGATAGGGCGACCTGGTTTATCTTGCAGTCGATCATTTGGTTTATTTGGGCTTTGAAAGCTGTCAGGAAGTCCAACTATTCAGCGATTCGTACACGGGTTCGAGGATCGGGGCCCAATCTACCCGGATCCAGTCGGTTTGTCCGTTTCGAGATCCGGCGGTTCTCTGTTGACCTGAAAGGCAGTCATTGAAAACAGGGTGTAGCACCTATCTTGGGGGTTACAGAAAGTACTAAGAACAGAGTAAAAGAATAATTTAACAGAACAGGATGAATTATTATTCTGACGGTTTATTAAGTAGGTGAGAATCCAATAAGACTTGGAGACAGTCCTTAGAAGAGCAGCTAACGACTATATAAGAGAATTACTGTTGTCTCAGGTAGGTCTGTAATGGTCAAAAAGAGTCTCTGGCTACCCTAACTGAATGCAAGTGTATTTCACCAAGTTCAGTGAAAAAAAATGAGCGAATACAACAGGACGGTTACGGGAGTTCTAGCAAGTTGTAGGAATAAAGAGTTTGACCCACAGAAAGGGTCCAAGAGGACCACCGCGGTATCCCAAATTACTAGTATCTGGGGGGCGAGGATATTCCGAGATTACTGTGGGCGGCTAAAACGCGGTCGGTGCTGCGGCAGTGTTCGGAGTACAACAGAACTAAAAATAGATGAGACCCGTGGAGTATCGTCAAGCAACTACGCCACAGGTAGAAGAGCATAAAGATGTGCGTGCACAAAACTTTATTGTTATTGCAAGGTCATATTTAATCAATTCGAACAACATACAGAGATGACGCAAAACGTTGTTTCACAATAGTGAAGCATCGTTGGTGAAAAAAACAAAGAAAAAACCCTACAAGTCCGAGGTTGAAGCTAATAGAGCTTCTTGTCGTGACCTCATCGACTGTTATCGATTGCTAGGGTGAGGAAATTTTGCACGATTCCTGTGCTAGAGAGAAAATGTGTAAGAAGTAAGTCGCCACATAGTCTTCGATACTCAAATGGATGAAAACCAAGAATTTCGAGGCAAGACTCACAAGACAGATGCCGAAAGCCAGTGACCATTTTGGTGACTACTCTCTGAACACGTTCACTGACGAGTATGTCCTTCAAAACGGTGTAGACGACTTGCCTGACCTTTTCTGCAACCTTGGCGTGGTGGTCAGGCTTGCGTGCTGTTTTGATCCGGAGGGCTGTGCTGACTAGGACTTCGGTCCTTGCGGGTTCAACCTTGTCAGATTGGCCGATGGGGAGCAGCCGGACAAAAAGCAGATGCGTGCGTTTGTTGTGCGTGGAGACTGTGTGTTGAGACTTCGTTGTGCCTGGACTGACTGCGTGTCTGGTTGCTGGGATCGTGTGTACATTGGTGTTTGATGCCGCCGCGTGTGTGTTTGTGTGTGAGACAGCTGCTGCCTTGCGGTTCAGGCTTTTTAGCCAAAGGCTTTGGTTGAGGGCCCTAATCTCTCTCCTGCACATGTCTGGGCATCCTGGCAGTATCCGAAGCCCATACTTACAATGATAATGATACAAACTAAACCAAATAGTATACTGCATCGGCCGTCGCGCAGGATAAACCGGGTCGCCCTATCTGCTGCACATGGCAGGGTGGATAGGCGAAAACATGCTACTGCCAAACACTCACCCTCATACNATTCTAGTTTTTATAAAAATGGACATCATCCACAGTTGATCGCAATTTTCGCATCCCCATTGATGCTCCAGTCGGTCCTTTCGACTTCAACGAACTCCTGTCTACTTACAGGGCATCAAAGTGTAATCCGAATGGTTGTGCCAATCTCTGCGAGGAAGGTTAGTACTTTCTTTTAGGAACATTTCCAGTGTGAGAAGAGGGACCAACCCAAGAAGCTGGTTAGGAGATTTATGGAAATGAGAAAGCTGCGATCAGTTGTAGGTGATGTTAAATTCGCACGAACATAGGGGAAGAACAACGAACCTCGATGCGGGGTCTCCCGAATTTACAATTTCTGAGACCAACCAGTCACGTGAATAAGACCGAGTGCGGCAGGTGACGTAGTGACGGAGTTTTGAAGCGTGTGTAACACAGAGGTACATATAAACAGATGTTCAGCAGTGAGAAGTAAGGGCAAACCGTGTGGAAACAAACTTCGACAAGTAAGCGTTATCAAGCTTTAATAAGATATCCAGGTTAACGTTCGTGGGAAGAGCAATTTGTCGCTTGCGTAACTCTAACGACCGTGTCAGTCTGTGAGGAAGGTTCTCAGTTGATGCCAAGAAGGTTCCCAGTGTGAGGAAAACGATGGACAAGACAAGTATTCACTACGACAGACGGCATGGCCACAAACTTTTCGCCCAACACACGACAGTCGTCATCCAACTTGAACAAGTGCTGTAACATCGGCTTCCAAAACCAGCATGCTTTTCAAACACTAAAGTAGCTGTGGGTCAAGTGTGTAGTTATATTATGTTCCGTTGTCAATTGACCTTATACGCTAGTGACCATTATCCGTTCCCTTGAAAAGACCTATGGACTTGTATCTCTTGCGATGATGACGCTGGCTGGTCTCAGTTACACAGTATGGGCTTGGTTATCGGCAAGCCTTACTATTCCATTCCCCACAGCTTTGGGCCACGTATGTAGGGTTCAACCCCATCCAGTCGGTGGGTCCAACTTACCTGCGTGGTCCAGTGGTTCCAAAACACAACGGATAAGTGTTGCGCCTACTTACACAGCAGCAGCTTGATGTTAGTGCGCCGGTTTGGTTTTGGAAGAAACAGATCGTTTGGTCGTGAAACATCCCTAACTCGAACGAAGGATCTGGCGTTTACTATTCATTCAACTTTGACCGAGCAAATGTAAATAGCCTGGTCTGACAACACCTGCTACTATGCGACGGAATGCATGACTCGTCGAACTGTGCAAATCATCCACACCCATGTTCCACCCCGACGATAAATAGCCGGGGGATTGAAGCGTTAATCGGTACAACGAACCCGTAAAGTACGATAGAATTTGTCTTGGTCAAACGCAGTTAATTAACCCCTCGGCTCTGACTTTATGCCTACAAAGTTGAGCCAGTTATCACCGTACATAAATTCCGGCACACCTCGATGGCCAGCGAACCTCACAAGAGCCATCAAAAATGAATTCGCTGATATCGGCAGTGCTGCTTCCAAACGTACGGCTCTTACCCCTGAAAAAACCAAATGCTAGCCATATTGAAGTGCTCGTCGCACTGAGTCGCTTTTTTCTCAGGTATGCAATTATCGGACGTGGAAAACAGAAGGCCGTTGAGGAGAGAGACTAAATCTTTATTCGACGAAATGTACAAGTGGTCTATGGTAACGCTATAAACGGCACCGACAGGCGAATAAGCTAGAGAGGCTAGAGACCGGTCGTCGAGGAGCGAGTAAACCGGAGGAATATGACACGTTTATCTTTCGGTTCCGCGCCACAGTCACACGACATGCAGACAAACAATCGGACGGCATACATCATGCGAACTTTCTTAATAGCCTAGGTACAATATACAGGCAGGCCAGTGAAATCTCCAGGCTGCTACAATATCTTTTGCGGATGCTTCTGCCAAACCGAACCACCAGTAGCCTGAAATAATCCACCTTGCAAGCTGTAAACGGGACTAACACTTGTTAGCACGGCTTAATTGACAACGTTTTACGCTTCATCTAACTTCACAGCACGCGATACATAGTAGCTACATCCTTGAAGATTCACAACATCCTCCATGTGAACGATAAGACGTGGCTGGCACACATGTTACCTTAGATATCATGATATTGTCCGATTGCGTTATCCACAACACCACGGTGAGGCAGTATCATCAGTCGAATACCATGTAATAACCCAGTTGAGAGAGCTTCATCGAGATACAAAACACTGTTTGGAGTGACGCGATTTTGTCGGACCGGCCTACCGTGTCATTCTTTGGAGGGTTCTGTACACGCCCCACAAAATGCGTTCTGCCGTTCCGGTGGAACGGTAGACTTGCACACTAGATACAGTTTCACCTTAACCAGGATACCCATCACGACGGAACACCGTCTACCAGTCTTCATACCAACGAAATATTTCTTGAGCGGTGTTAG
Source organism: Paragonimus westermani (assembly GCA_008508345.1). Classification (NCBI taxonomy): domain Eukaryota; kingdom Metazoa; phylum Platyhelminthes; class Trematoda; order Plagiorchiida; family Troglotrematidae; genus Paragonimus; species Paragonimus westermani. The sequence goes on from QNGE01000414.1 coordinate 294,173, forward strand.
CCACGATATAGCACAAAGCAAGGTGTACCAGTGAAAACAACGTAAAACAAGCTTCACATAACGCTAGGCGCTACCAACTTAGCTACTGCCATCGCTGTTCTTACTTCCAGTTTTTTGTCTTGGAGAGATTGGAGCAGCTTGTTTGGTAGCTACGAATTCTTACATCCCTGTTACGACCCCCTGAGCAAAGGAAGGCAAGAACGGACAGGGAGACCGCGAGCAGTACCTCAATCACGAATGAAACGCAACGATATCGCAAACGATACGAATAATCGGAACGCGAGTACTCGGACCCAACTCTCGCAACTTAGAACCCACCAACAAGAAAGGATAAAGACGACCTTCAGGCGAGCTTTATTTGCTGCTCAGCCCGAAGGCAAAACAGTGGCTCAAAACGGCTGTATTTATAGGTTTTTGGTGGCCTTGGCCCTAGGACACTGAACGGGCCAATCAGAAGCAAGCGCGTGAACTCGAATCCTCCAGACTGATGGCGGGCATTCGAGTTATCGAAATCGAAGCATTTATTTCCCTTGGGAAATAAAGCGAGCTTTCTGGGATAAAGTGCTTTTCCCAACAATCCCACAAAAATCTTGCGCCATGCAGTCACTTGTGGATGCTTTTGGAACCAGCTCCAAAGTTTTCTCGAGAAGCTGTGTTTAACAGGTTTAATTTGGAAAAAAACGTGTCACAACGGAAAACCCAAAGTATTTCCGCCGAATACTTGAACGCGGTTAGCTACAAATGTGACAAAACGACAAGAGGTATTTCACAAGTTTTCGAACATTATGACGAAGTCTGACCAAAGCGTGATGTTGCCGAACGTTTATTTTATTATAGGCCTCAAGAGTTTAGCAGCCAATACCGCGGTGCGAATTTTAAATTAGAGATGGGAAGAGTCTCTGGGAGTGCAACCCGGGGTTTTCTTACCAATAATCAGCAAAAGATGCTGTCAGTCCCTAATTTGTCTCGGAGGTAGCAAGCAGCTTTGTATCCTGTTTCGGGAGCGTCAAGAAACACATGTGGCACTGTGCATGTTGGCGTCCTTCCAATGGGTCTGACGAAACGGGATGCAACGACGCAGTCTGTCCCCACTACGCCCCGTGAACGTCTTTCTCACTCTCATTGTTACCGTTCTTTTAGTGGTGTTTCCCATCCGATATTCGCGCCACATAAGCACCGAAGAAACCCTGGACTACGAAGAAATGGAAGAGCGACGAACGCCAACTTGTCACACATCAGCGCGACTCAGTCCAATAAGTTCTTCGGAGTAAATAGCTTCTTCGTTAAGGACAAGGGAAACCTGAAACAGTCTTCTACCACTTGCCGATGCACACCTGGTGCCTTCAGGTGACTGCGGTCACCTAACTTTGGTGATCTTGACACGGATGTTCTTTCGTTCATTGTTGTATATACCAGCGTCCCTGCCATTTTAGACGTTCAAGTTACCATTCGGAATTCACTCAAAAAACATTCCGCGCAAACTAAACGCAACACATCCTGTAGGCTTCCTTGTTTGAAGCGATTCAAGTTCATGAGGTGAATGGTTTGTTTTTATTCAAAAACAACTTGCCCGGGGTAAAAACAGACTATAAGCCCGGTTACCCCCTTGTCTAAATAAGTACCCACTAATGAGAAATCCGTTATTTTCTAATAGCGCCATGTGGAGGACCTCATTTTTAGCTAGTTTTTCTTGTAACCTCATCAACCGTACTGTTTTTAGACCAAACATTTATTTCCCTTATACCCCCGCGATGGATTGTCTGCAGTGGAGTGAACGCCCAGTCTGGGTCAGGATTGAGAAGCGCCCTAGTGTTTTCGTCCGTGCTCGGATTGGAATTCGGGTGTCGCTTTATGACCAACTGAAGTTCGCACGATTGTCACTTTTGTAGCGTCTTTTACACTATTTTCTACTTCATGTTTTTTATT